>VYXD01010101.1:35086-82667 GCA_013397195.1 Hylia prasina | reverse complement strand
GGATGCCTGGAGGAGGAGGCTGTGATACTGCGGGAGGCTCCATGGGGAAGAAGGGGCCCTGCTTCCAGGCTGGAGCAGCCTGTCCTTGGAGGACTGCACCCCGTGGGAGAGTGACTCATGCTGCAGCAGTTCTGGGAGGATTGTTTACTTGTGGGAGGGACTCACTGGTGCAGCAGTTCTGGGGGGACTGCTCTTGTGAGAGTGGACCCACACCAGAGAAGTTCATGGAGAACTGTCTCCCGTGGGAGGGACCATATAGTGTGGGAAGGACTCTTCTCCCACAGAGAAGATTGAAGACCTGGTGGCCTGACTCCATGGAGGGTGCAGTTGTGGGTAGTCAGGTAGGAAAGAGAGGAGGTCAAATCACTCTATGAATCCTTTACAGGAATTTCAGAGACTTAAAAAACTTACTAATTACTTAGATTACTTAGAAGTAATGCGTCTGAAACACTTCCTAAACTGTTTTTCCTATTCCAGAAATGTGGGTGATGAACTGACCAAAACCCCCATGCCCTGTCCCCTGCACTGCTGGGGGGAGGGAGGGGTTGGGGAAGAAAAGGTGTTTTTGAGGGCTTACTTCTCACTATCCTCTGATTTTGTTAGTAATAAATTCACTTCATACCTCTAAGCCAAGCCTGTTTCACCCTTGGAGTGTTTTCTCCTGGTCCTTAACTCATGAAGCCTTTGTTCATTTTTTCCTCTCATCTGCCCCGCCATCCATAGCAGGGGAAGGGTGAGTGAGCAATTTCCTTGGGTGCCTGGTGTTTGGGAGTGTCAAACCACAACAGTAACTTACAGCCTTTGATCTGGAGCTGTTCATTTGCTAGGGGTGAGTTGTAAGGAATCTTAATGCAGTAGCTGAATAAAGCAATGTTTTCATGGTATCCTTAACTTTGCTGATTAAGGGCTGCATCTCAGCACAAATATTATGGCCATAAGGATTGAAGTACTGTAAACAAGAGTTCTGAAAAACAGAGAAAATGGAATCTCTGCAAAACTAGTACTAGTTGATTAAAATCCTCCAGAATGTTTTGGCAGATAGGAAAGCAGACTATAGTCTGCTGAAGACAATAAACAGTCTATTCTGAAAACATCTCTTTCATTGTTGATAATGCTTATAGGAATACACATGCACTTACAAATTAGCTTTAAAACTACCAAAGAATTGACCTGTTTCTTTTCATTGACCTCAGTTAAAAGGAAGCGAACAAAAAGCAAGCTTGCTGAATATTTTTGAATGTGTCAACTGGCTTTATGAAAATCTGTATTCCTCTTTGATTTAAGATAAAGTGTAAGGCTTCAATGTCAGGTAATAAAAATGAGGGGGGTTTTTTCTGTTAGCCAAGTTTAGTAATTTGAGTGTGCTGTCCAGCAGTTCCAGGAATTTCCTGGTGACTCAAGAGGAAGATATTTAACATTTGTCACAACTTCTTCAGAAACACCATAAATGGAGGGGTCTTGATCAAATATGGATGCCTGTACCTTGTCCTGTACTTCAGAAATTGTGAAAGGTAAAAATGCTACTCTGTCATGGCAAATTTTACTTTTTGTGTGACTTCTATTTTGTGTGGTTAGTGTCAGTCTTTGGCAATAACATTTCTTACAAACCCTCAGTTATCTTAGGGGTTTGTGATATGATTGTTTCCGTGTCTTAACTCCATTAACTAATAAGCAATAGTAGATGAAATTATTTGACTCTGGAGTATGGAGTAAGGATGTAAGAATCTTACACTTTAGCACATTCTCTTCAAATTTATTGATACTTGTATTTTTTCTAGATAGCTTAAGGAAAATATTGAAATCAGTAGAACTAATTCTGGACAATAGTTCAGTAGCATTTGTAATAAACATTAAATGTTTTTTATTTTATGCTGTTTATTTCCTTCAAAGAAACTATGGTATAGTCTTTGGTGCTTCTAAAGGTAATGCGTTTGGCTTTTATTTCTTTTTATTAAGCAGAAAAAAATAACCTGTTGTGAAAGGACACTTAGAGGAACTACGTTGTATTCAAGACTGTAGAGTCATCTCTTTGTTCGAAGTTGACTAGACAAATTATTTGGGAGCCAGACTGCTGAAAATGTCTTCCTCTTTATGCCTCTAAATAAATCTGACTTAGATTTCAGAACCTGATATCCATATATAAGTAAGAATAATATTTTATTTTATCACTGTAAATACATATGTTGCCTGCTGATACTGTCTTACAAAACTATGGACAAGGACTGTAGTCAGCTAATTTCAGTGTTACATGATTGTCATTCTTCCAGCAGTGCAATATTATCAAGCAGAGTTTCCTTGCACTGTTTCTTTTTCCTCCTTCTTTAACCAAATCAGCTAAAATAGTTTGCAATACCCAATGCTTAAATATCTCCCTACTTCAAAGAACGCTGTGCTTCGCTCATCCTCCACTCTTCAAAATGAAATATGCACAGTCATAGGAGATTGGATGGTTGTTGACAAAGACTTTGTGTCCTGGAAAGATGAATGATGTTTATACTGAAAGAAGCTGACTTAACTTTGGCCTCTTAGAGCCTTTCCCTTTATCACTAGTAGCAGGGAGATGAAAACAGGCAGTGGACTTCTCAATAATTCTTTCTTAAGATTTCTTTACCTTCAACTCTGCGACTGCACTTCTGCTGCTTAAAATGCTGGGTTTCTTCATTTAGGATTATTATCATGTATCAGTTGAAACTGTGAAGCTACTCCTGTGAAGCAGTATTGTGTGGGCTTTTTGGTCTAAATATGCCAGTCAAATTATATTATATTGAAGGCCCGTGTTTCCTTAAGAGGTTGTGTAATTATAAGGTCATATGCAGCATACACAAATGTACTCAGCAAAAGGAACATTATTCACCAGAACAAATGAATTTCTGAGCTTGCAGTATTTTTTGTAGTACTTGATCGGATCATTTAGAGATGACTTCTAGAAATTAATATACTTTATTCACATTTATGGTCTAGAGTGGTGAATATGTAATCCACCCTCTCTGAATGTCTTAGGTTAAAAATGTAAGATGTGCCCAAAGTATGTATTCTATCACCATCTTCAAGAGCTGTTGGGGCAGTGTTTCCCTTATCTTCTGCTAATGGCTCATCAGTGCCTGGCCCTATGACTCATAGATAACTCCCTCCGGGAGCTGTCTCTGTTTAATGGGCCATCAAGAACCCATTCCATGACTCATTGAATGATATCGTCCCATTGTGAGATGCTCCACCCAGAGGGAGGAGCCAAGCATTTCCCACCTGCATATAATCCTGGGTTTGGGACAGCAGAGCAGCCACAAGAGCTACCAGACCTTTCTACAAGACCACTGCTTTGACAAGACCATTTCATCTGGACTGCTACTACCACCCTAACTAACAGGGTGTCAGGATGTATTCTGACTCTGTCAGTGGTATTTTGTACTATTGAATTTATTTCATTTTACTTTATTTTACTTCTTTTCTTTTGCTCTTATTAAATTGTACTTCTGACTTGGAGTCTCTCACTGGTTTTACTTTCAAACCAGCAGACCGAACCACTTTGGGAAATTTTGTGCATGTAGACTGCAAGTACAATATATACAATTTAGGAATACAAAGCAGTAGTTTATTAGAAGGTGTAGATAACTGGTAGCATGTTAGTCTTGACTAAATTGTTCATAAGATATCTGACAAGATATAAGGAAAAACCTGACCTCAGACCACAGCAACAAAAAAGCCCAACCTCACCAAGTGAACACTTGGTGGCCTGATTCCTTGGAAGGTGCAATTGTGGGTAGCCAGATAGGAAAGAGAGGGGTCAAATCATTCTATGAATCCTTTACAGGAATTTCAGAGACTTAAAAATGTACTAATCACTTAGATTACTTAGAAGTAAAATGTGTCTAAAACATTGCCTAAACTGTTTTTCCTATTCCTGAAATGTGGTGCCATACCAAGTACCTGTAGTGTCTCAAATTGACATTGGTCATGCTTTGTACTGTAACTCCTCTCCAAGCTATGGATATTTCGGTTTGTGACAAGCAGTTGTACTTTCATATTGTATTCTTCAGTCACCAAGATTTATCTCAGATTTGCAGGTGAGCAATCCATTAATGAATGTAGTTAGTGAGAAACTCTCACTGTTTTCCACTCTGAAAAGTTTCACAAACTACTTTGTGTTGTCTACCTGTATTAAAGCTTTTGACACGGTTTCCCACAGCATTCTCATGGAAAATCTGGCAGCCCATGGCTTGGACGGGTGCACTGTTCACTTGGTAGAAACTTTCAAGATGTCTAGGCCTTGAGAGTGATGGTGAGTGGAGTAAATATCCAGCTGGTTACCGGTCATAGGTGGGGTTCCCCTGGGCTCAGAACTGGGAGCACTTCTGTTTAGTATGTTTATTAATGATGTGGATGAGGAGACTGAGTGCACCCTCAGTTCGTAGGTGGAACCAAACTGTATAGCACTGCTGATCTGCTGGAGGGCAGGCAGGCTCTGCAGAGGGATCTGGACAGGCTGGATCATGGGCTGAAGTCGATGGTGTGAGGTTCAGCAAGGACTCAGCGCTGGAGGTCTTTTCCAATGTTAATGATTCTATGGTTATATGATAAGTAGAAATGGCCTTAGGTTGCATCAGGGAAGGTTTACATTGGATATTAGGAAAAACTTCAGAAATGTGTCATCAAGCATTGGATCTGGCTCCCAGGTTGGTGGTGGAGTTGCAATCCCTGGCATTATTAAAAAAATGAGTAAACATGGCATTTTGTGATACAATTTAGTAGGCAGTGGTTGGTGTAAGAGAAGAATATCTGTGTGATAAGCTGTTCTTGTCTATTACATAGCTTCTTTCTTTTTCTGTGTTCTTTGTTAAATTATGTGTGAGAAACTTGCTTCATTGCAGATGGTTACTACAAACTGCTGCAGCTCTCCCTTCATAGTGACTCTGCCAAGAGAAATTCATGCTGATTGAAGTTGTCATAAAGAGTCTGCTCACAGTGGTCTTGGGGTGGAAAATTACAAGAAATGGCACTTTGTACTCCTGCTATTAAAGCCTCATGGGATTTTCAGTAATTCCTTTAGCTTGTTTGTACAAATGGGTATAAATCTGTTTCGCTGCTTTTGCAATTGTAGTAAAAGGCTTGGGAGTCTTAAATTACCATAGGATGAAAACATGTAAAAAACCTCTGTAATAAACCACTAAAGATATTACTCTGGGAATAAAGCATCCCTTCTTTGCCAGCATTTTAACAGATTGCAATTACAGCTGTTGTGATGTTGCAATGCTGTGAAGGAAGACAGGAAGGAAGTATTGCATAGTTCCCTATTCTGAAATCATAACAGCTTTGTGGCCTTCTTAGGAGAACACCTGATTCTTTCCTTGAGGAATAAATCTCCTCTAGGGTATGGATGAAGAAGATTCACAAATAATTGCACTTAGGCATTAGAAGCTGTGTGTATTAGATGTTGGTAGCTGCACACTGTACAACATAGTAATTGGTGCATTTCTTACGCTTTTTGTTTTGAGCAGTTTGTAGAGTCTGCCTCTGACTCTAATTTGACATAAGTTTTTTATGTGCCCCATGTAGAGATGCTGACTTTAAGCACACAATGGATTGTGGTGGTCTTTTCTCTCTCCCCCAACGCCTTTATCAAAAACCCACTGCTGTGTGCTTATGTAGTAGGTCAGGGACTAACACCAATTTCCATGCCAAATGTAATTTACTAATAAACTTTCTGATTGATTTCAGACACTTTGACTCGTCTTTCCTTTTGACCAGTGAGCATTTATACATTCTAGGTGCTTCCTTCCCCTTACACTGCTGTCACACCCATTATTGTTGCTTATTCAGTAATATGTTACATAACCTTGGGCAATGCATTGCATTTAAACTAAGGCTCTAGTCATAAACCAGTAATTTAAGAGCATGATTTTGAGGGTACTGCTGTTGTTGAATTTTTGTATTGCACTAAAGTGAAATTTAAGAATGGCATAATTTATATTTTACCTATTAAATGCTGCCATGCATGGAGGTTGATGCTAGTAGATTTCTAATAACAAGCTACTCACTGAAAAATAGTTATGCATACTTGGAAATTGATATCAAAATCAGACTGGTTTCACTGAATTTTTCTTCCCCGTGAGTGAAATCACTAGAAAATAGAAGGACACTCATGGTTTTTATTTGTGTTTTGCAATGCTGTAAGTCAATGAAATTCTGTCATGCCCTCCTCTTTACATTTAGAGGAATGAAGTGCTTCAAGTCATTGGCATACGTAGAAGTCAGCCTAATGGGTTTCTTGGTTAAAACCAACCCTGCAACTTCCTGAGGTAAAATTCAGTATATTTTTTCCATTGAACCTGCTTTTGCTAAGACTGCACAATTAAATGCTGCAAGGTCAGTTTGCAGACTGGTCAATGAAAATGCACCTAATTTTTCCACTGAACTACAAAATGCTCTATTCTGTGCCAGAGTTAATTAATTCGGGCTCACTGTAATTATACAGTGTTCAATAACTTCATAGGGTGTGGTCATACATAATAGGGAAGATAAATGTTTTTCAAAACTGAGCTACTATGGGTAACAATCGATTTGAGGGTCACATTTTTAGCACTAGTTCTGCAGTCTCCTGTCTCATCCTGCCAACAGAGACAGTGGAAATGCTTCCCTTTGAGAGAAGATCTGGAGCAGTTGCCCCTGAATCACTGGCCCAAACAACACTAGTAGAGAGGCATCAGCAATGAAAACAGTTGAGTCCTTCTGTGAAAGGCACTTCCTTCCTTGTGTTTCGGGAACAGTAGCTTCACTTTGCTCCCACCCTCAGGACAGAAGAGTTAGTTCTCCTAGAGTGTAAGTGTGGATATGGAACACATTTTTTGGCAGGATTTCTATCGTACTCTAAAGGTTTCCCGTCTTCTGTGCCAAATCACTTTTGGGAAATAACAGCACTTTTATAAGATGTTTTTCTTTTTACTATTAACTTGCTACAAATGGTAGTGGCTGAAACAGTTACTGATGCTATCATTAAGTGTCATTTGCATCCTGGAATCTCCTAAATGCTACTGTCCATTCCATAACCAAACCTTTACGACTGTGGAAGCCTTAATGTAAGCATGTACATAGCCCTGAGGCAGGCAGAGGGATGACTCAAGGGTTTTAGGTTTAACAAATGTTTAGCTAGTCTGTTAGGTCTGGTGCAGCTTTTCATGATTTTGAAAGATTGAGCTGCCAACTTTCAGTGTGTCAGTAAAATCAATGTATTAATCTGTGAGAACAGGCAACTAATCAGACCAAGTCTAGAATAGAGGTTCAATAATTAAAAATAATTAAGGACCTGGTCCTGCCCTCTCTTATATAGTCACTAAAGGGAAAAAAAAAAAATCTGGTATACCAAAGAGCACTTAGGTTATGGTTTACATCTGCTTGTTTTGAACCACATTTCTGTTTCGTCTGTTAGAACTGACAAATGTTCTAACAAATATTTCTACCTCATAGAAAAACAAATGCACGTTTTCAAAACATCACTCTGCTTGCTAATGTATACTTCTAAATAGCAAGGGGGATTTAAAAACATTAAAGCAGTTTACAGTGCAGGCTCATACTGAGGTTGTGGATGATGGGGAGATGACAACATCATTCAGAAATAAAAAGGGAAGCAAACAGGCTTCCTCGATGAATCTGATGATTAGCTAAAGACAGTGAGGGCTAATGAGCGACCTGGAAGTTGGAGTGGGTGTTGAGCTTGTGTGTTTAAAAACAGCCTGAAAAAACCTGAGCTGCCCAAGTCGTGGAAGTTGAAGCTTCTGTTGTGTGTGACACTAGTGCAGGATAAACAGTTTGTTTTCTGTAGCGGATCTCTTCCTGAATTCCGGAGAAGACCTCTTGGTGTACTGATTGCATTGTCAGAATTCAGTATCTCTTCTTGGAGAGTGTCTGCTTAGCAAGGACTGTCGGTGCTTAATAGGAGGCACATTAACTAGGGACTTTAGATTTCCATTTTCTAACTTCACAGCGTCTTAATTGCAAGGTTCCTTCTGATTTCCAGTACCGTTATTCCTTTTTATGTTGCTGATGGCTGCAGTCTTCTTCCAAGCCATTACATGGAATACATTTGGTAGTTTTAAAAGGGATCAGCACTTGATTTATTCCCCTGCCTGTGCCGTAAATGATGCATGAGGTGCTATTACAGCTGAGTCCTCCTCGGCGGTGGCTGCTTATCCAACACGCTTTTTTCGCTGCGCGTGTTTAAGCGATTTGAAGACACTCTTAGCTTGATTCATCTGCACCAAAATGTCACGGCGTACACTCCCGGCGGATTACCGCCCTTTGGAAGAGCGGGGAGGCTGCCGGGGGCGCTCCCTCAGCCTGTGCGGCGTCCCCGCTCCGCCCATCCCGGGAGGTGGGGTGGCCGCAGGGACGGGCGGGGTGCGCGGTGGCTCCGGGGCCGGGCGCCTGTCGCGGCTCCGGGCAGGGCTGGGAGGCAGCTGGGGCGGTCTGAGTCCGACACCGCTACTCCCAGCGGCGGGGGTGGGGGTGCCGGCCTTCAGAATTAGAGGAAAAAGCGTTACTTGTGCTCAGCAACTTCTTGTTTTGTCCCGCCCTTCGCGGTCGCGGGGAGACAGAGTTCCCTGTTAAGCCAAACGCCTGTTCTGCAGCTGAGGTAAGTGAAAAAGATGTTCTCAGCAAAGGTCTGTCTGCTCAGTTTCATTTATATGAAGTGTGGGAGAGTGTGAAACTCTTCCCCGGAGTGTTACTCGCATGGATGTCTGGCAGTGAAGCTTGCTTGCATTCGCATCTCTCCAAGCGTTCATCCCAGACTCGGGGCAGGACACGCTTCTGTCCCTCTTCAGGCCAAAAATATGCTTTTGGTTTCTTTCTTTCTAGTCCATGAGATAGTAAGAAATGAAACTTTCTGTTTAGCTCATTGCATTCTTGTCATTTTGTAAAGAATGCGATACAGATGCTCGGCAGTGGTTTTCCTTGTGTGTGTAATGGTTAAGAGTCAGTTCTCAAAATGTTTGAGAAGTCACTTTGCAATGTATGCAATCATCAAAGGAAGGAAAAGCTCTTAATTAATTGCTGTCAGATTAATTGGTATTCACTCAGATTTTCTCAAAGTGATGCATCAGATTTAAATGCACTGGCCACAACTTTCTTCAATGTTTGCAATTTCTGCCTTCTGAGAAAAAAATATTTTTGTAATGTGTTTGTGTACATATTCATCCTGAGTATCATCTTCTTCATGCACTCATGCTTAAATTGGGGAAGTGTCACTTGCCTTCTCACCTGTAGTGGACTGCATGACTTGTCTTTTGGGAGTGGAGGGTCTGGAGCACAAGTCCTGTGAGGAGCAGCTGAGGGAGCTGGGGGTGTTTGTCCTGGAGAAAAGGAGGCTCAGGGGAGACCTTATCACTCCCTACAACTGTCTTAAAGGAGGTGGTGGATTGGGGACCAGTCTCTTCTCCCAGGTTAAAAGCAATGGACAAGGAAATTGCTGCAAGTGGCACCAGAAAAGGTTTAGATGAGATACTAGGAAAACTTTCTTGTCAGAAGAAGTTGTCAAGCACTGGAACAGGCTGCCTGGGAAAGAGGTAGAGTCATTGTCCCTGGGGGTATTGAAAAGGCGTGTAAATGTGGCACTTGGGAACATGGTTTAGCTGTGGACTTGGGAGTGTTAATGGTTGCACTTGATGGTCTTCTTGAACCAAAATGATTCTATGATTGTCTAAAATAGTTGAAATCCAACTTCTAGACTCTATGAATTAAGAAACTGGGCAAGTGAATGTTTTTGTGCTTGAAGGAAACTTTGTGTATTGGGCGAAAGAATGGAGCGGTCAGTTCAGATTTTTCTGTCAGGGACTAATCCATAATAAAACAGGTCTCAAAAGGTGTAAAAAGGCAGAAAGAAGCCTTGGGCTTATATCGTAGAGGTTGCAGTATTGAAGATTAAAGATCTTGATTTTTCTATAATAATCATTTAAACCGGGGTAATTTTTGTATGATTTGGTGCTTGTAGGGGGCAGTTTCAATTAAAAATGCCATCCTGAGATATGTCAAAACATAAATGTGTTTAGTAGTGTTTGGAGCCTAATTTCTCACTACCATGCCATGTTTTGCCTTGCAGTTTTGAGTAAGATACAAAATATTGTTAGTAAAGTTTACAGCATAGATAGTAAAGAAAAACAGTTTATGAGTTGATGTGAAGCAGCAGAGTTATGGTACTGTAATGAGTCTGAGCTTATAATGTTTTCTAAAATACATGATTAAATATATTTTTCAGACTTTTAATATATTACATGTTCATGTAAGTTGCAGGGTCATGGTAATTTCTTTTGAATGTGAAGAAAGTATGAAAGTGAAGTTTTGTGCATATTTTGTTCTCTTGCCTTCTCATATCTGTGGAGCCTGGTATTACCTGCACTGTGTTATGTCTTCTTCTACTTGCAGCACTGAGTAGCACAGGGATTATAACTATATTCTGCATTTTGGGGCTGTAGCTGGTTCCATAACAGTGCAGAAACATATTTGCTTTCTTCCAAAACATGTTTTGTTAACATTATTTAAGTAGATGTGTGTTTTACATCTAGTTCCAGTCTTAGTTTGAAAGGCAAGCCTGGAGAAGGTGAACTAATGCTCTGAAGTAGCAGAGAGAATCTTCCTTTTGGTTTTCTGATAGGTGTGTATTCTCTACAATACAAATTGAAGCCACTTCAGATTGAAGCCACCTAAATCTGACATATGTAAAAGGTTTTCATCTGGCTACCCTTTTTTTAGTGAAAGCTCTGTTTCTTTAGAGTTCAGTGCATAGATCCTCCTACCCTGCTCCTCCGTTTTGCTCACCTAGTTGCTTGCCGCACCAGGGACAGTTCAAAGGGGCACGAAGGCAACCATTGTCTACTAATGTCTTACTTGCTGAAACATCTGATGCAAAACCATCTCTCAAAGTAGACTCCTGCAGCCCAAGTAGACTTCGTAGTCACTCAGATAATGAGCTGAAGGAGGAGGCTTGCTCCAAGACCAGATCTGTACAGGTAATCTCTTTAAACCGTAGTTTGTCTGGGTTTTTTTTGTCAGTGAAAAAGAACAGGGAAGAACAGTGCCTGAAAGCCACATTATGGCTGGTAATATAGGCAACATTTAGTTCTAGTGATGCTGATGGCCTCACCTTTCCTTTAGTGAATATTAGCAAATTGGATGCAATAATGCAGTTAAAATTAAAGAAGTGTCCCATATGTAAAGATAAAGAAAGTAAATCTTGTTTTGTGTTTGTAACTTCAAGCTTTTTCCATAAAAAATTCTGGTGTTTTATGAGGTGTAATACATTACTTAGTAAAAGAATGCCTGTTTTGCAGCTTTTTAATCTATCTGAGCATTTTGTACCTTAAGATTTATATAGGGGCTTATTTTTTATGCTTGTTCAGAGAATAATGCGTTATATTCTATTTTTTCCTATTAGTATCAAGCTCATGGAGTTAAAAATTTGATTTCAATTCCAATGTAACAGCATTTTATATTATAGTGTATAAATATTCAGTGTGTTGTTTTACGAGAAAACAAAGGGTTTCTCAAAATATGTTTTGTATCTGTAACTCCAGGATACGCTAAACAAAATAGCTGTTATCAGCAGTTATTAGCAGAACTGACTTTTCCTGGTCACTATGTCCTTCAGAATTTTAGAACAAAAGTATCTTATCCTTTTGTGCCTATATTTGCTATTTAGAGACTGAAAAAGGAAAAATGGCTTTCCTGCTTTTTCATTTTCCAGTTGATTTGAAGTTTTTAAATGTTTTTAGAACAAATTTCTGTGGTCAACAGTTGATACAGCATTTTGAGAGCCTCACCAGGTGGGTCCTTCAGATATGTCTGTAAGCTTAGTAGTTTCTGAGTAGATTTGAATTTATTTACTTTAAGTGGTGTTAGTAGATTATGACACCAGTAAGTTTTCTGGTTGGCTATCATAATTTAAAATACATATAGGTTTATTTCCTGCAAGAAGGTGCACCTAACACCTGTTTCAATCAAGTTATGTTTAAAGGTAAATGTTTTAAATTGTATTCATCCTGCTTTGAGGTTTAACTGATTATTTTTAGCTCAGTTAAAGACTGTGGATTGTGAAATCAGTGTGCCCAGGATCTTTCATCACAATGTCTGTCATTTCTCCCATGGATGGGCCTGTCACTGCATAGGTCATAGGGATTAAAGAGTTGAAAAAACCCATTAGCTGTCCCTCAAATGTACTGCTTCTTCCATTATGTTTATGTGTCATTGTCTTCTCAGCGTAGAAAACCATAGATTTTCCTCTTTGGATGCTCACTGGTTTTCACCTTTGGTGCAATCCTGACCAATCATGAATCTTATGCACCATTACCAAAAAGGATGCTGAAATACATATTTGAATCATTTTCCTGAAATGTCCTCTTACCCTCTAAGATTTGTGTAAGTGCTGATGGATTTGAATCTTGGAGTTCTGAAAGCTGATGGTTATTGTTTTTCCAGGTGCATTTTGCAGAACATCATGGTTAGGTGGGCTGGAGCAGAGGCTTAGGCTCCTGGCTTTCAGCATTTGCTGGCTGTGGATAAGGCGAGGTCTGTCTCTCCATATGGCAGCCATCATGGGAGAGTTGTAGCAATGGATAGTAAAGACTAAATAAAAGGAGTATCTATTCAGCCACTTTCTTCCTCCATAGTTGTTAGAAGAGCGTCAGACTTCATAGGAGAGACTTTCCTGTCATGTTCCAGCAAAGATGTTAAAAATTCTTGAAGATGACTAGATCAAAGAATTGTGCTGAGTGGTGCCAGATCCAGTTGGCAGCTGGTTGCTAATGAGGTTCCAAGGGCTCACTATGGGGCCCCATCCTGTTCAGTATCTTTATTGCTGATCCTCACAGGGGGATCAAGGGCAGCCTCAGTCAGTTTGCAGATGAAACCAAGCTGGGCAGGGGTTGATCTGCTGGAGGGCAGGCAGGCTCTGCAGAGGGATCTGCACAGGCTGGATCATAGGCTGAGGCCGATGGTGTGAGGTTCAACAAGGCCCAGGGCCGGGTCCTGCCCTTGGCTCACACCAGCCCCAGGCAGTGCCACAGGCTGGGACAGAGTGGCTGGAAAGGACCTGGGGGTGCTGGTGACAGGGACTGAACATGAGCCAGGCTGTGCCCAGGTGGCCAAGAAGGCCAAGGGCATCCTGGCCTGGATCAGCAATGGTGTGGCCAGCAGGAGCAGGGCAGGGATTGTCCCCCTGTACCTGGCACTGTGCACCTTGTGTCCATGGATACGTTGCAAAGAAGAGAAAGGTTAGGGATAATGTGGGCCCTCTTCAAAAGGAAATAGGAGACATGGATACTCTGGGCAAAAAGAAGACTGAGGTTCTCAACAACCTCTGTGCCTCAGTCTTCAACAGCAAGTGTTCCAGCCATGTCAGTCAAGTCAAGGAGGGCAAATACAAGGACTAGGAGAATGAAGACCTGAAACCCACTGCAGGAGAGGATCAAGTCTGAGACCATCTAAGGAACCTGAATGTGCACAACTCCATGGGTTCCTATAAGATTCATCTGTGGGTCCTGAGGGAAGTGGCAGAAGAAGCTGCTAAGCCACTATACATAATTTTTGAAAAATTGAAGTGAAGTCAAATGAAGTCCCTGATGACTGAAAAAAGGGAACTATAACTCCAATTTTTAAAGAGGGGAATGCAGAAGCCCTGTGGAACTACAGACCAGTCAGTTTCTTCTCTGTGCCAGGAAAGATCATGGAGCAAATTCTTCTGGAAACTATGCTAAAGCACGTGGAAAACAAAGAGGTGATTGGTAACAACTAACATGGCTTTACTAAGGGCAAACCATGCCTGGCAAATTTGGTGGTCTTCTGTGATGGGGCTACAGCTTTGGTGGACAAGGGCAGAGTAGTGGTAGTCCCACTGTTTACCTGGACTTAAGCAAAGAGTTTGACACTGTCCCTCTTGCCATCCTTGTCTCTGTATTGGAGAGATGTGGATTTGATGGATGGATAAAAACCTGGCTGGATGGCCACACACAAAGAGTTACGGTCAATAGCTTATTGTCCACATGGAGACCAGTGATGAGTGGTGTCCCTCAGGGGTCACTCCTGGGGCTGATACTCTGATACTGAGTTCCACACCTCTGTCAGTGACAGGGACAGTGGGATCGAGGCCACCCTCAGCTGACACTGAGCTGTGTGGGGCAGTGGACACAGGGGAGGGAAGGGATGGCATCCACAGGGACCTGGACAGGCTTGAGAGGTTGGACCATGCAAACCTCAGGGAGTTCAGCAAGGCAAAGTGCAAGATCTTACACCTGTGTTGGGACAGTCCCAGACACACCCACAGAGAAGTGAAGTGACTGAGAGCAGCCCTGTGGGGATGGACCTGGGGGTGATGGCTGCTCAGAAACTCACCACAGCCAGCAGTGAGTGCTCGCAGCCCAGAAAGCCAAGGGAATCCTGGGCTGCATCCAAAGCAGCACTGGCCAGCAGATTGAGAGAGGGGTTCTACCCCTCTGCTCTGCTCTGCTCTGCTCTGCTGAGACCCCACCTGCAGCACTGCATCCAGCTCTGGGGTCCCCAGCATGATGACAAGGAGCTGTTAGAGCAAGTCCAGAGGAGGGCCAGGAGGCTGCTAAGAGGTCTGGAGCACCACCCCTGTGAGGACAGGCTGGGCAAGTTGGGGCTGTGCAGCCTGGGGAAGAGAAGGGAGTGTGGGGACCTCATGGACACCTTCCAGTACCTGAAGGGGCCTGGGGGGAAGCTGGAAGGAAGCTGCCTCTTCAGGAGCCTGCTAGGCAGAATACCACTGGATAAAGCCCTGGAGGGAAGAGGGGTCCAGGAGATCTGGATGATATTCAAGGATCATCTTCCTCAAGCTCAGGATTGATGCATTCCAACGAAGAGGAAGTTGGTCAAAAACACTGGATGGGCTGCTTAGATGAGCCCAAACACAAAAAGGAGGTCTATACAGGGTGGAAGCAGGGACAGGTAGCTTGTGAGGAATACAAAGAGCAGCCAGGGATCAGGTTAGGAAAGCTAAAAGTCCTGATAGAATTTAGTCTGGCCAGGGACATCAAGGACCATTAATGAGAAAAGATTCTGGTGCGTTGGTACAGAATACTTGGAACAACTACTTTTTATTTATTGCCATCCAGTAGTGTAATTCATCTTCTTTGAGAACAAGAACATACACCCTACATGAATAAGTAGTAATATATTCTCTTGATGTACTGGCTTTGTTTCTTGTTGGTACATATCTTGCTACTCCTGTATTTTAGGAGTATGTCACTGGACAACTGCCCCCTAATTTTTCATTGTCTCCCATGTCCTTTTCAATTTTTTCTCCTGTTTTTTACTGTCATAGCCACAAAGTTTATAAAATGCTTCCCAAGACAAACTTAACATAATATTTAACTTGATTTCTGACAGAACCTGAGCTCAAAGCATTGTTTTTACCATGTTTTTCTCTTTTAGACTACTGTAAATTTTAATCTTTTAGCAAATCCAAGAAGTTTTTGTGGAAAGAACCATGGCATACGGCATAATCCCTACTGCCTATATCTGACTTAGATCTCTGTCCAGTGACCTGGTGCATGCCTGCTTC
Source organism: Hylia prasina (assembly GCA_013397195.1). Classification (NCBI taxonomy): domain Eukaryota; kingdom Metazoa; phylum Chordata; class Aves; order Passeriformes; family Sylviidae; genus Hylia; species Hylia prasina. Next base: position 67,105 of record VYXD01010101.1, on the reverse strand, counting down.
CTGGCATTAGCCGAACCTGTGGGAAGAGGAGATACTTTGTTGGGACTGAAAGCTACTGTTTTAGGGAGATAGTATTTGTGTCCCTCCAGGAGCCCTCCTGAGACACAGGTTTGATGGAGAGCTGAAATTCCAGACAAATCTGAGAGCCTAATGTGAAACATGGACCCTAACTACCTGCAAAGTGGTAACACCCACCTGTTGCTTATGAGCATAGTAACTAGAGCTACTTGTCCAGGAAGTAGGAATACTGGGCTCTAGGCCATGTGGTGAAGGAGATCTGACACCTCTTTTCTACAGGCATATTTTCTACTTATTAGCCAAAGGAGTCACGTGGGTTGCCATTCATGTTGGAGTTGGCCCACTTTACAGACAGGGGTTCTTACAGACAAGCTGATGAAGTGTGGGCTGGATGTGCAGTGAGGTGAATTGAAAACTGGCTTAATAACTGGACCCACAGGGTGGTGATCAGTGGTGAAGTCCATCTGGAAGCCAGTATCTGGTGGTGTACCCCAGTGGGCAATACTGAATCCACTCCTGTTCAACATTTTCATTAATGTTCTGGATTAGAATGCTCTGACAGAGTCTCCCTTCAGTGAGTTTGCTGATGACACAAAACTGGAAGGGGTGACTAATAAGCTAGAGGGTTGAGCTATTGTCCACAGCAACCTTTGCAAGCTGGAGAAATGGGCTGGCAGGAATTTCATGAAGTTCAATAGGGAGTGCCAAATCCTTCATGTGGGGAGGTGCAACTGCAGACAGCAGTACAGGGACCTGGCCAGGTGGAGGGCAGCTTTGCAGAAAATGCCTGGGCGCTCCCTGACACCCAGGAAGGAGAACATGAGACAGCAATGTGCCCTTGTGACAAGGTTTCCTAGGCTGTGTTAGGACTGCAACCAGCAGGTCAAGGGAGGTGATCCTGTCCCTCTGTTCAGCACTTGCTGAGCCCACACTTGGAGTATTTAGTCCAGTTCTGGACTTCCAATAGCAAGAGAGACATGGACATACTAGAGAGAGCTCAGGGAATAGTCACAATGATGATTAATGTACTGGAGCATCTGCTATATAGGAGCTGGAACTATTCAGACTGGAGAAGAGAAAGCTCAGAGGTGATCTCATCAGTACCTGAGGGGAGGGTGCAAAGAGGCCAGAGAGAGAATCTCTCCAATGACAGGACCAGAGGCAATGGGCACAAGCTGAAACACAGGAGATTCCTTCTGAACATCAGGAAATGCTTTCTTTTGCTGTGAGAGTGAGTAGTGGAGCAGGTTATCCAGAGAGTTTGTGGACACTCCATCAAGNGGTGATCCTGTCCCTCTGTTCAGCACTTGCTGAGCCCACACTTGGAGTATTTAGTCCAGTTCTGGACTCCCAATAGCAAGAGAGACATGGACATACTAGAGAGAGCTCAGGGAATAGTCACAATGATGATTAATGTACTGGAGCATCTGCTATATAGGAGCTGGAACTATTCAGACTGGAGAAGAGAAAGCTCAGAGGTGATCTCATCAGTACCTGAGGGGAGGGTGCAAAGAGGCCAGAGAGAGAATCTCTCCAATGACAGGACCAGAGGCAATGGGCACAAGCTGAAACACAGGAGATTCCTTCTGAACATCAGGAAATGCTTTCTTTTGCTGTGAGAGTGAGTAGTGGAGCAGGTTATCCAGAGAGTTTGTGGACACTCCATCAAGGGAGATCTTCAAAAGCTGTCTGGACGTGGTCCTTAGGAGCTGGCTGTAGGAGGCCCTGTGTAAACAGTGAGTTTGGATCAGATGGTCTGTAGGGGTCTCTTCCAAGCAAACATTTCCATGATTCTGTAAGTGCTGACACCAGCACTTGAGGCAAGGAGATTGTTTGATTTTTGTAATTTTTTCTTATGGAACCCTAGATTCATCTGTCCTCTTAGAAGAAATCAGTCTACTACTTTGCTTTCATCCTTATTAACCTAGCATCTGAGGTTTTTTTGCTTCACAGTAGTTCAGTAGTTCTTTTCTTCAAAAAGAAAGGCAAAGAGAGCTGCCTTCCTTTATCTTTGCAGAGTGCACTCAGGTCAGGAACACTTAACCAGGAAAAAAACAATATGAATTCACCCTCTTGGGTGAAAGGAGACCTGGAGTGTTGTCCAACTGCTGAACAATTTCTTTATTAGATGGTGATGAACAAGATAGGCAGATCATTCCATCTGCAGCAGCCTTAATTTTCAAAAGAATTCACTAGATGAATCTGCTTAGAAAAGACTAGGCAGGGTGAATGCCAAAGTGAATGGAGATACAGTTCTTGCCAGTTATTTACACGATCCTTTGCAGGTGAAACACTTGTCTGGATTGGGTTGCCCTCAGCAGTGCTTTAGGCACACTTATCTTTCTCTTCGCTAGAGAAAATGTATACAACTTGTCTTAGTAAAACTGCATCAAATTTCACCATTGTTCAGGAAAGTAACACTTCAGACAAAGCAATACTTCACTTGAATACAAGTGAGAAAAGGTGAATAACACTATTAACTCTTCACAAATGCTAACCAAGTATTAAAAGGTATTTTCACTTTACTTTTAAAAATAAAAACTATTTTTTTTTATTTTATGACAGCATTTTTTTGCCCATTTTTACTGAGAAGGAGATGTTCAGTAATTTGATTTGGATGTTTGTCCTGCTCTGCAGCTCTGTAGCAGGTATGTTTCTGGATTATTAGCCCCTATCTTGCCATAAGAAATTTTTCCAAAAGGTAACATTCTCCAAATGAAATTTTGAAGAGTTCTGAAATATATTGCAGCTTAGTTGTAAATTTTAGCCTTACTGATTTAATGTGTTTTTGGATATTGTAGTAGTAATGATAAATGCATGTAAATTACATGTCTATCTTCTACATAAAGGTATGTTGTATAAAAACAGGCTTAAAGTACAAGACTTTCTTTACTTCATTTAGAGCTATTAAAAAAGTATCTGAGTGGTAACTTCCTCATTATTCCTGTGAAGTTGTTGAAACATCACTCTAATGTAATAGTCATTGTAATACAGTATTAATGTGAACTGCATTTTCAAACAGTAATGTCTGATTTCAATGACTCGGCGCTTTATTTGAATTCTCTATGAAAAACAAAACAACACCATTTTTCCAATAGTATTTTAAGAGGAGTATGGCTATGTGGTATCTTTGCTTTTGTTTTTAGATGAAAACTCTATCAGAGATGCTGACATTTTCCCTTCATCTCCTGAAATTGAAAGAGGATCCTCTCTGGAACTATCCTGTGTTGTTAGAAAGAACTACATGCCTCAGAGAAATGCAAGCCACATAATCTGGAAACTGAATGATACATTGATTGCTCCAGAAAACTATAAAATTGTGAATGAGACTGTATCTAATATAACCATCCACAATTTCACTTACAGCACAGCTTATGTGAAATGTTTCATGAGGTACTTGGACAAGGAACTACCTTTGGCTCACACAGAAGTTAAATCTGGCTGTAAGTAGAAAGGCAGAAAAAAGAATCTTAACACTTTTTAATATTTACTATAATAATTTTACTTTTAAAACAGGTGCTTCTGGTTGTGGCATTTTAAAACATGTATTCAAGTGAGTATATATATGTGTATACACACATATATATGTATGCATGTATTACATTTTTTATTAAATAAAGCATGAAATTACCAGCATTCCTTACTGACACAGATCTGTAACTTCTCTGACTCTGACGTTTGCCCAGCTGAAGTTTTCTGTTGAGTTCCAAAGGTAGTGGGTCTGTCCCTTTGGTTGTATCTTCTTTCTAGCCTGGCCAACTTTAGCTTTCTCCAGAGAGGATTTCCTCTCTAATCCTCTCTTCTAAAGAAATAATTACACTCTCTTATGGAGAACATTAAAATAGGTATATGAATTCTCTAATTTATTGAGCAGATTAAGTCCAGATTATACTAACATATGTGTGGGGTTCCATTCTACTAAAGAAGCAATAAAAGCAAAACACCTGTAGAAAATATCCAGCAAAAGTCTTGCTTGTCTGCAAAGCTTAATGTGCTGTAAGCTTGTTAATAAAAAAAAGATCTTTTGACAATTCTATTAGATAGGACAGAAAAATACTGTTTTGAGAAGAAGGCTTTTTCAACCAGTTTATTTCACTGGACACAGTTCTCTTCTACTCCAATTTCTTTTAACCAGTGAAGAAATTGAGCTGTAACAAATAAAGTCTTTCAGGCTGTTACATTTTTATGGATGACTTCAGACTGTAGAGATTGCAGAAGATTGCTTCCTTTGTGCTATCTTGCTTATAAGATCAAGAGAGTCCAGAATCTTGTTTCCCAGGAACTTGTCTTCTGTACTCTTGAGGCTGTGCAGTTTTCTCAGATTCGGGTTTCTCATAGGCTAAAAAATTAGATGTTCTGGGAGAGAGCCAAAAGGAGTTCTGGCTGTCTGAGAATGCCTTTTTTTGGTGCTTTTGCTATTTTTTTTTTGTTTTCTGGACTCACCTTAAACTACAAGTGTGTTGCAGGGGGGAGGCAGGGTGTGTATATGCTTAGATGTTCAAGACAGTGTATGCAGTAGTTTGATATATGATAGTTAAAGAGTTACTGCCTTTAGGCACATTGAGTAAAGTATTTCTGAGGAATAGTTGGGGAAAATCTCACTGTCTCCTCAGGGTAAGAAAGAGTGGTTTTGATTTTGGTGTTGTGAGGAGTTCTGAGGGCACTGAGGGATGATAAAATGATGTGCTATGAAGACACTGAATGAAGTTTGCCATAACTGCTTTTTGACCAACAAAATCAGATGTACATAAAGTTACTTATTTTTACTGGATTTTTTTTTTTAACATCTGTCATTGTAGTTCGTCCAGACATTCCAGAAAATATTTCCTGCATTTATTTCTATGATGTTAACCTTACCTGTACCTGGAATGCAGGAAGAGAGACAAGTTTTGCAACAAACTATACTCTTTACAGAAAACTGTAAGTACTAGAGATACTGGGCATTGGGTTGCTGGGGTGTGAGAGCCAGTTCTCTTTCTCTCTCTCATCATTCTCTTTAAAGAAAGCTTGAAATTATCATGGAAATTGGAGTCTTGGCATTCTTCAGTAATTTAAATTGATTAATTCAGGGTTGGTAATTGCTGAAAATACTTGCAGTCTGATAGCTTTTTAGTGTGCTGTATAACACATTATTGTATATTGTATAGCATTCTCAACCAATATTCAGTATAAAAATATTTATATCAGAACTGATATTCACTTGCTCCTTTGTAGTAACATTATTAATAAGATTGAAAGTTGAGTGACCATACTCACAAATGGAGAATGGAGGCATTTTATGGGAGCGTTTTGCAGAAACTTGCTGTGTAATGAACTATCCTCATTTTGGGTGTGAAAAAGATTGCTTTTTCGCCTGCTTTTAAAAATTCCCATCAAAATTCATTAAACCACTGCTTTACTGCACTATTCTGCTTGACTCTGGTAGCATCTAACCCAATGGAGTCATGAGGTTTCAGTGAAAAAATCCAGAGGTCTCCATCTGAATTATGTGGGGATTTCTATTTACAAATACAAATTGTGTGGTCTCATGCATTTCAGTGTTGAAGCACAGATACTTGATTCTTTCAATTTCTGTTAGATTTGAAATGTTGGTTAGGACATGTGAACAATGTATGTTCATAAGTGACTGTGAAAATGGTGAAATCAGTCTTGCTCCAATGCAGATGTCAAATAGTATTTTGAAGGTGATAGCAGAGCTTTGTCTGAGATGCACTTCTCAATCTGTCCTTCATAGTGCTGCTTCTAGTAGTGCTCTTTTTCTGCCAACCAAGACTCCAGGTAATATTGTTTCGTGCAGAGATTTCTAAAATGCCTAAAGTTATTCTTGAGAATGGGAAGTTCAGACTCTGGAGGGTACTTTTTCATATTGTGTATACTATTGACAACTGTTTTTAATTTAAATTGTAGGGTAGGAAAGCCTGTTTAATTTTATCTCCATTTTAGCTTTGACATTTTAGGCTTCCACCTTTTTAATGTGGAACTTTCTTACTACTTTTGGTGTTTCTATATTTCATAATTTAGCTGTGTTTGTGAAGCCAAAAGCTAAAATAGCCATTGAAAGCACATTTCATAATTATTCTTTCCTGTGTAAGCACAGACTTCTTATTAACCACAGAGTGAATTGGATTGCAGAACTGTTTTCAGCTAAATTTAAACATTAGTTTTAATCCAGGTATCTCCCTAAGCTGAGTTTAGCAAGTGACTATAAAAGGGCTGGTACAAGGGGGCAGGGAAATTAGGAAAGGATATTTGTTTGCACCATCATGTCATCTAAAGATGTTCACTGGCAAAAAAGTCTTGCAAGCTCAAAGATACATAAATCAATTCAATACATAAATTCAATTTGTTTGAATTATTCTAAGAATGTCTTCTAGTTTCTAACTACTTTTTTTTCTCTCTCTTTTTTAGGATGAGTTCTCCAAATACCGTCAGATCCTGCCAGAACACAACAGAGTCATGTTCATTTTTCTATCCATACAATGATTATAGTAATGATTTTTGTTTTCAGGTGGAAGCTAAAAATGTTTTGGGTGAATCCTTAACAGAGTGTGTTTCTATACCTCTGCAAAAAATAGGTAATTAAAAAGAATTAATAAAGATTTAATTTATGACCTTTCCATGCAAAATTCTTCAAACTGATTGGTGTTACAGTAGTAATTTTCAGCAGTTTCTTGATCTTACTGTGAGGTGGTGAGAAATGACAGGGTGTTGTTTTCATGCTATGCAACATCCAACTGCAACAATATTTCTTTAAGGTAATACCTGATACATTCATTATAAATTTTTAATTACAGAGAAGTAAAGGCCATATATTAAAACTTCTTGTCAACTTAATTGGTACTCAGACTCTAATATTTCTGAGTGGTACCAAATATCAGTGCAACACCTGGCTGTAACTAATGGTGATAGTATAATTTCTCAAGGGCCATGCATCATTTGCTCTGCCATTCCACTTTCTGGTTAGGAGTGTTAAAAAATCCCGCCTGTTCTATGTGCATTAATGATTGCACACAGAAGCAATAATATTTTGTCTACCTCTTCTCCCTCTGTCCTGTGCTTCTCCTCTGTTCATTTTAGTGATGTAGTTAGTCAATAACCCTTATAACTGACTACTTTTACCCGCAGCACTCATCATCAGTCACATCCTTTATTCCTGAGTTCAGACCTACTGTGTCTCCTCATTCCTCTCCACATTCTCTATGTCAGTCATGTTTTTTCTCACTGCTAGTCCATTCCTTTCCCATCATCTTCTTTACACACTTCTCTCCCCCTCAGATCCTTTTCAGCTGAATTCTTTCCTCATCCACAGTTCAGTCTTGTCTTTGGTATCCAAGCTCTGCTTCATTTGTTTTCCCTGCTGTTGTCTCTGGGTAATATTTTTCAGTGCTGATACCAATGAAAGACACCTGCACATCTATTTGAGAGCAGTTTTGTGCATAGAATCACACAATCACAGAAAGGCTTGCATGGGTAGGGACACCTTCCACTAGACCCGGTTGTTCAAAGTACCATTTAATTAAATCAGTTATGTGTGCCATTTCTCTTACAGATACCTTCCCATATGTAGAATTATGTCTGTAAAATAAACTATCACATGAATACTCTGACAGGATGTATGTTATTGGGATAAGGATTTAACTTATTGGAACACAGACAGAGAAATTCTGAACTTCTATAGAAGCATTTTCCTCTCTTAATGTTTTTGTCTCTTCATTCTAGAAAAATTTGCCCCTCCTGAAATACTTTCAGTTAAAAAAATCCCTGGTATAAAGCAGCTACTTACAGTAACCTGGAAAATGCCTGAGAAGATTATCCCTTTAAAACCTATCATTTGCCAGGTTCAATACAGAAACTTGTATTCAAACTTTACTGTAAGTTACATAATTTTTCTTTTGCATGCCAGTTTCTTTCTGACTTACTATAAGAATTGAATAAATAAAATAAGAACTAACTTATATTATAAGAGTTCAAGTAGAAAAAAGGCAACAAGTTGTTTGAAATAATGATTATAACATTGTTATTTTAGGGAATGTTATCGGGGTGCATGATTTGAAGAACAGTGTTTGGTCATTGTTTTGGTTTTTTTTGTCTTTTCATTTGCCTTTTCATTTTACTCCTATGCTGATAATCTTTGTGACAGCCCATGGCCACACTGTTGTATGGCTTAGAGCTAGAAGGCCCTGTAACTCAGAAAAGATAACAGGACAGCAAACAAGTACCCAACTGACTCACAAACTGTGGAGCAATCACTGCTTCCCCCAGGATGCTGTTGTGGGACATAACTGTAGTCATGGCTTTAGCAATAACCACTTGCTTCCCACCAGTGGGAACTGCATTCCTCCAGCAGTTTCTGTGCACAGCTGCTCTGGAGTCACATGAGGACAGTGAGCTGCACACTGTTCAAGCCACAGGTCAGTCAGTAGAGACCGAGTTTGGGATCAAGTTTTTTAAATCTTGGAGTTTTACAGGAAGAACAAAGGTGGTACTCAGAAAAATGAAGTATAAAGCAATCTTGAGTTTCAGAACAGTGAGCTGGGAAACACAAAAACTGCATCTTTTGTGGGTTTTTTAAGAAAATAAGTCAAATATCTGTATGCAATCTTATATTAAATAATTTTTGTTCATGTACCTATTTCCAGGAATTTGTCAATGTCTCACTGAAATCCAACAAGCATATAGGATCCTGTAATCTCACAGGGCTGTGGGACTCCACAGAATATTCTGTTGCCATTCGGTGTATCAATAATGAGTCAGCATTTTGGAGTGGATGGAGTGGAGAGAAAAACGAAACCACAGAAGAAACAGGTAACCCCGACCTGTGAAAGATTTCTTCTGTTATACTTTGAGGCATTAGGATTTAGTAGTGAAAAACTGTGTTTCGGCGTATTATCCTCTATTGAATTTATAATCCTGTTGCATGAACAGAACGTTTGTATTTTGTTTAAAGGTAGAAGAGGAAAACTGAAAGACAACAGCAAGTTTTGGAGGAGGTTTGAAAAGTGATTCAACATAGGGCTGAGGAAGAAAACAGATGAGTCGATAGTGAAGAGACGGAAAATTAAGAGTGTAGATGAAGATTTAATAATGCAAAGTAAGATAGCAGAAAAGTAGTGCAGCATGTAGGTTCAATGAAATAAATTATAAGCAGAGAAATCAAAATGCCCGTTATAAAACAAGACTAGAAAATCTCTTCTAGGAGATTCTAGAACCTAACAAAGCCAGCAGCAGGAAACTTATGTAAAGAAAAAAGTACCTAATTAGGGGAAAAAAGGCGTAGTGCTACAGAAAAGAAAACTTACTTTTAGTAAGTTTCTCTTAGACTCTGTTTGAAACATTGTGATTGTTTTCACCATATTATACTATCTTTTTAATATAGCAACAAATTGCAAGGGTTTTTTTTTNNNCTTTAAATAGCTCCTTCAGGAAAAGTGGATTTGTGGAGAGTAATAGAATCCTCACACTCATCTAGAAATAGATCTGTACATCTTATGTGGAAGGTATATACATTTTTTGTATAATCGTATTGTTACCCCGTAGCTGATGTTGTATTTAAAAGTATTTTAGTGTTGTAAGACATATAACTGCCAGAGACATTTGCTGTTATCAGAAAAAAACGCTCAGTGAACTAAATTAGAACTGAAAAGGCTTTTGTTTACTGAAAGGTAGATGAATGGAGTTTTGTAATCTGTGTGGAAAGGGCGCATTTAATTGTGTTCAGATCACTGGAAATTCTCATTGAAAGTCCTTAAACTGCATTTAAATATTCCAGTTTACTAAAGCTGTGTTTAAATTCACTTTAATCTTCTCGTAAAGTGTCCAAGGGCTCTTTGCATTTCAAATTTCAGCATTTGACTTTTGAAATCCATAAAGGAAATTGTCGTGGCTGTCTGTCCTGAAGATGGGCCTGAAGAAAATGCCTTGCTTTTCTAAATACAGTATAATAGTTTTGTAATTTGATCTTTAATACAGCATACATTTTTGCTTGCACAAATATCACTGCAGAACACTTACTACTGTATATTTTTTAACAGCCATTAAAAAGCTTTCCACCTTCTGGGAGAATTCTAGGCTACAAAATACAGTATTTTCCAGAAAACAAGGCTGCACATAAAAGGACGAACAACTCTACTGAAAAGAAAATCACCTTGCTTTTAAATGAAGAGGCACATATAATATCTGTCTCTGCCTATAACTCTGCTGGAGAGTCTCCTCAAGCTATTTTGAGGATTCCTTCCACTGATGAAAAATGTAAGATTTCTTAATATCATATTTTTCTCATTAATGGAAATATGATTTTCATAACATATGTTTAAGTTCTGATGCAGTGGAAGCAAAATTGTGCTAAGGATTTCTGTCATATGTATCTATCTATAGCTTGTCATATTTTGGCATCACATATCTTTTCTGTTATAGACAATTATTGTCCAGGGTTTTGTTTTGAGAATTGTTAAGATATTAATACTTTGTGATGTCTTATTGAATTCCTGTTCTATTACTTGCTGAGGGTTTCTTTGGTTGGTTTAGGTCTTTTTCTAACTTTGCACATCCCAAATAAATATATGGAATGCTGCCCAAATCTTTTGCGTCCCTTAGTTAGCTCATAAGATTAATTACCACAGGGCACTATTGCAGAGTATTCAACACCATCATTCAAAGATATGTTAAATAGAAATCTTTATTTAAGTTGTGTTAGTGGCAGTAGGGAGAGAAATCTTTGTTTACTCTCATTTCATATGCACTCCCAGAGTACCCATCTCACCCACAGGGATTAGGAAGGGTTAGGAAGCTGGTCTTCTCCAATACAAGAGTTGCTCTTTGGCTCTTATGTTTAATTCTGATACTGCTTTGAGCCTTGTGTTGCCACATCCTGCTGCCAGCCATGACCTGACAAAGAGGTTGTATTTGACACACCTGAACCACTTCTAACATCAGTTGTTCATGATCTAAGTGCAAGTGTTCCCCTGGAACTCCTCAATCCAAGTCCATTTCTAATCAGAAAACTGGATATGTAGATTTAATGTAATTTTTTCCTAGAGGTTGCTGCCTACCTCCCTATCTACTTTTGCAGCCCACTACAAAAGTTTTTATGATTTTTCCATGTTGTGATGTGCTTCCCCCCACGAGATACATCTCTTTTTTTTCTCTGCTTCATCAGGTCTTTTTTTGCCTCTGCTTTGCCAGGTTGGGTTTTTACTTGGACTTTCATTACCTCTATTCTGCAGGCTGATGGTGCACCTTTGCTTTGGTTCCATTCTTGACATTGCTGACTTACTTTCCTGTTCTATTGCCTTTGTCATCTCAATCAAAACTATTTATAAGCTACCTGCAAAATTGGTAGTAACTTGGTTTATAAAGTTTTACATACCGTGAAATTTGGTTTCTGAATGAGAGACTGGTTCTTGAATTCTGTGTGTGTTTTTCAAACTTTTATGAAGACAGAAATGCTGACATTTTCTATTAAATTTTTAGCCTCTCAGATGATTGAAGCAGTGATAACCTCTACAACAAATGAAGAAGTGGTGGTAAAGTGGATAACCTCTGAACCAGAAACAACCAAATATGTGGTTGAGTGGTATGAGGAATTGGAAACGGACCCTTTTGGTAGATCATGGCAATATGTATCAAATTCTACAGAGTGGAAAAATAACAAAAGTACGTTTATCAGTTGCAGCACTATTTATATGTAGATTGGAAAGAACAAATAAGGATGAACTCATCCAGCTTTCCTCAGACCATTTTCAAACATAACAGTATTATTACATGCTTTACTGAAATCTCTGTAGGTAATGTAATTGCATTTTTTAGTCTTATAAATTTTCATGCAACATGCAAGGTAGTGTTTGCTCCCATATAAGATTAGGCTACAGAATTGGTGTTAAAGCAATTCTGTGGCTTGATCTTAGATCAGTAGGGAGGCCTGTGACTGATATCACTGATGTGACTCTTCTAGCAGAGAAATCTAGAATGAAAAAGAAATTGAATATGGGAAAAGGTCATGTTCCTTCATGTGTTTTAGAGAAAGAACATCATAGTCCTGAATGAGCTGCAGGGGGACAGCTGTTTCACCATGATCTTCACTACAAGTTGCAAAGGAATCTTTACATTCCCTGTTCCAGTATGAGTTCCCACCTATGGGACTCAGTCCTTATTGAACTTCTCTGACATGGGTCCTTCCCACTGGCTGCAGTTATTCACAGACTGCTCCAGCATGGCTCCCCTGTGAGTCACATTCTCCTGCAGGCATCCATCTGCTCCAGTGTGGAGTCCTCCACAGGCTGCAGGTGGATGCTCCGTTGTGAACTCATTCACCCATCACAGTCCCTTCAACTCAAGTTCATGCTGGAGTTCCAGCCTGTCCAGCACATCAGCACAGAAACAGCAGCTCTGCCTTGGCCAGCCCAGGCCACACCCTCATGGCTGTTATCAAAATGTTCTCAGGCACAAATCAGTAAGGTATTAAGCAGTACAGCACTACAGCAAGCAGCAAAAGCAAAAAGCACCCACTATCACTAGACTCTAATACCCAGTCAGGCAAGCAAGCCCTGTGGCAAGCACAGGAGCCTGCTTGTCACTAGCTGAGCAGCACTAACAGCTATGAGTCCAGTCTGGTACATACCAATCAAACCTGCCATTATCTCCATGGTTTGACTCCTGCCTGGCTCCCCAAAAAGGACTGTTGTGGTTTGACCCCAGCAAACAGCCCAGCCCTGGCAGCTGCTCACTCATTGCCCTGCCATTGAGGTGAGGGAGAGAGTCAGCAGGGTAAAAGCAGGAGAGCTCATGGGTTGAGATGAAGGCAGTTTAATAGGGAAAACAAAAGCCCTGCATGCAAAGTGAATCAAAATAAGGAATGAATTCACTGCTTCCCATGGGCAGGCAGGTGTTCAGCCATCCCCAGGAGAGCAGGGCTCTGTCACATGTTGTGGTGACTTGGGAAGACAAACACCATCTCTCCAAATGTCCACCCTTCATCCTTCTTCCCCTGTGTTATATGCTGAGCATGATGTCCCATGGTCTGGAATATCCCTTTTGTCAGCTGGGGTCACCTGTCCTGGCTGTGTCTCCTCCCAACCTCCCAGGCACTCCCAGCCCCCTCACCACCACGGCAGGACAAGCAGCAGAAAAGGTCTTGGCTCTGTGTGAGCTCTGCTCAGCAATAACAAAAACATCTCTATATTACCAGCCCCGTGTTCAGCAGAAATCCAAAATACTGCCCTATGCCAGCCATCAAGAAAATAACGTCTACCCTAGCTAAAACCAGCTGGGGTAATGTATATATAATGGCCATTGCAACAGGTGTAAGGGACTGAAAGAGCAGCAGAAAGCTGATGTAATGCAGGGATCTATGGATAGCCATTATTCTTGCTGAGCAAGCTGTGCAGAGCTTGAGGGGAATGATCTAGAAAACCCTTTACACTGGTTTCATTCCAGGGGTTGTAAGGCTACAGATACATCCTGTCAGAATTTATGGTAGTAGTTGTAAGTAGTGGGTGCACCCTGTTTATTACTTGGCTTCTGGATTGTTTAGAGTTCAAAACTTAATTTATAGAAGCTGGAACTACGTCTTGAAAAATAAAGTTCTACTGGAGAGATCTCTCTTGGGACAGTTGTACCCTTGAGTCAGGCTGGTTAGAAGCAGATTTGCAGCTGGCATCACTGGAACATCAATGTAGCAATAATGGAATAATAGAGTATTCTGAGTTGTAAGTGGCCCAGAAGAATCACTGAAGTTTGACTCCTGACCCTGCACAGGACACCCCAAAAACTACACTATGTGTCTGAGAGCATTTTACAAATACTTCTTGAACTTTCCCAGGAGCTGTGACCACTTCTCTGGGGAGCCTGTTCCAGTGCCCAACGACCTTCTGGGTGAAGACCTTTTTCCAAATATCCAGCCTAAGTCTCCCTGGCACGGTTACTTTCATTCCCTCAGGTCCTGAGTGTTAAAAGTGGGGGACCCCACTGCTTTTTAATCTGATGCATGAGCCAAAGTTGTCTCCTGCACAGCAGTAAACATAAAGATATGTGAAATTAAAAATACTACCTTCAAGTGTAATTTTATACTGGTTATTTGAAAATAGAGACTTCCTCTAAAACCATATAGGGTTTCAAGATGAGTAAGTGGATTCATATAGAGAAGTTGTATGATGTTGAGATATAATTACCCATTCAAACTATTTCTGGTGAAAAATGAGTCAGAAACCATGTGCTCTTACAAATACTACTATGAAAAAAAAAAGTGTTAAAGCCAGTAAGGAGCATTCAAATCAATAATTGCATATTGCACTTGGCAGAGAGTTGAAGAAAATAGTCTCTAACAGTATGTTTAGAATTTCTTTGTGATTTAGTCTATTTTCATTGTTTTAACATTACATAGAGGTTGTATGTAAATATTCTTTTCTTTCCTTCACAGAAAACTTTAAACCATTTATATGCTATAACATCTCGGTGTATCCTCTTTATGGAAATAACATAGCAGCTCCATTTTACACACAAATCTATGCTCAAGAAAAAAGTAGGTATTTTAAAGTAAAATCATGTTGTGAAAGATGTGTTGTAGTTTGTTTCTCAGGATGTATTACCTTTGAGTGATTTGGTACTATCATTATTTGAAAAAGAGATGAAGATAGTGGAAAAGCCCCAGGTTTCAGGGTTCCTTATTTCTGTTCTGTTCATAAGAACAGAAATAAGGAACTATAAGAAAGTATTCATCTTGTGATACACTGCTGCTTGCACCCACTAATTTTTTGTGAAGTTTACATATTGCATACAAAGCTTTTGGAAAGAGTATAGCTACAAACATGAAAGAATTTTTTAAACTAGCTGTCTCTTCAATGTTAAAGCCCATTTAGATATATAATTATACTTTATTTTAATGCTTGATTACATTTGTCAGTCTTAATATATGAGGAAATTCTACTACTAAGATAAATGGCTGGTTTGAAAAATTTTTGTTAAATTTTATAACATAATGAAATATTTGCAGTCTTGCACATAAAAAATGATAAGAAGACATGATGCTTGTAATTGGACAGAAACTGTAGATGAAGTAATGTTTTGCAGGGGAAGGGGTAAAGTTTCCTTATTTGTAGAAGTTTATTGTGAATTCAGTGATTTATACAACCAGCTGTAAGAATGTATTTACCAGTAATTTTAAGATTCTACGTGAAAATGTTGGAGTGTGTGAGAGTAAATAGGCCTATGCAAATGTGCATGCACACATAGTACAACACACTACTAAAGAACATTAATTACTAGGGGGAGGCAGTGGAGTATTTTATGTCTGAGTAATAATTACTAGCACAGTCAGAACAGTGTTTTAGTGCTTTCCTGTTTATAGGTAGCTGTGATAACACTCAAGGTTGTTAGAGAATGGGAAGGAAGCTGTATATTTTAAAACTGCAACACAGAGAACTCTTTCTTCAAAGTTATGAGCATTGCGTGTAGGGTGGTATTGTGTAAGTAGAAAGGCTTTCTTTAGTGTGATGGGCAAGGCTGGGGGTGCTGGAGATGCCACTTGAATCCCAGCTCAGCCAGAGGCCTTCTACAAAGGCAGTGGCCTTGCACCTGGGTCACCGCCATGAGTGCACAAAGGACAATTTTCTTCTTGATCTCCTCCTGATGTTGTAACAATAGAACCTTTTAATGATCTCAAGGTATTTGATTACAGTAACACCTAGAACTCTCAGAACTGTGCAAATGCCAGTACAGATGAGGGGAAGTTTTATCAGAAGAATTCCTACATTGAAGAGAGTGAGAAAAGTTAAGGACTGTGTCAGAGCACTAAGGTTACATATTTTTCTTGCATATGTTTTGTCCAATGTTACTGTTATGTGTAAAAAACAGAGGCAGATAACACTGGGGGTCATTGACTGTATTACTATTTTTGCTATTTCATAATGTTCTCTGTAGAGCCATCAGAAGGACCTGTGGCTGATACAGACATTCTGGGAAAAAATGAAGTTACAGTAAAGTGGAATGAGATTTCAAAGGCTAAAAGAAATGGATTTATCACTAACTATACAATATTTTATAAACCTGAAGATGGAAAAGAATTGAGTAAGTATACATTAAACAACAATGCTTTCAACAGGGTTATGAAATTTTCAATCTCTCTTCTGTCTTGACACACCTTTGAAGTCAATGGAAAAAGTCATGAGAGGAGTAGAGGAGCTATAATATATTGGAGAATCATAGATTCTGTGTAAATTCATAGATCATAAGTTCAGTGAATTTATAAGTTTCATGCATGTCCTTGGAAGGATATGCCTTCAGCTTCTGGAAAAGTATGGTGGAAATTTTCTGTTAAAATAATTTTACTGTCAGTTTTATATTAAAATCAAATTTGGAAATAACAGTAAAATAAACTGTCAAGATATAGTTTCTGTGGACATTGTTTGAGATCAGTTTCTTCAGATGTGTTTTATTTTCTGTGGTTGCCATTGCTTTTCGGGTCTGAAGGCTGATAGCATAAATTTAAACATACTCCTAATCTCTACCTTAGGCATAGTGTCCTTACAATCTCACTGTGTAATAGTATCTGTTCAAAACTTCTTTAGTTTAGCTCTCAGCAGAAGCTTTCATGAAAAGTGTTTGGGTGGGTGATCTAAACTTTTCTTGCTATATAGTGTATGAAGAAAGGTGTTGGATCATTCAGTGCTTCAGAATTGGTTTTTTCCTCCCTTTTTTAGACATCATTGTTACCAGGCACCTAACACAATCTCTTTTGCAAAGTTTGCAGACTTACAAATCTTGTGATGCTTGTTTCTTATGGATATCCAGGTCAGACTCAGGGCAAGAGTATTCCTAATTTTTAAATGTGAAGGAGAAAGCTAATTCTTCTGTCAGATATAGTCACCTGCACACAATTTTTCCTACTGTGTTGATTTCTGAGTAATTTAATGCTGACTGCTTTGTGCAGGGTCATCCATGAGACATGGACCCTCATGTTACATGTATTTCTCCATATTACTTGTATTGTAAAGCAGGCTGTGTCCTTTTGAGGACTTCAGATAACTTTCTTTAAGACATTAGTTGTAAATACCAATGAAAGGGAGTTGAATTAAAAATGGCAAAATGTGCTGTACTGATGGTTTTTGAGGCTTCTCTGATGTCATGTGTTCTTGATAATAGAAAGAGGGAGTGCCAAGGTGACATCACTGATGGCCTTTTAACACTAGAACTTCAGTTTCCCATCCTTGACTTAAGAAAAACTCAGTTTATTTTAACTTGGGACATATTGCAGCACAAGTATGTCCTGCCTGTTTCTTGAGAGAACTGACTGAGGAAATGAATTGCCTTTGACTTTATGCACCAGAAAATGTTTTAGAGACTGTAATTTCTTACATGAAGATGCGTTTGGTACTGTTAGTAGACACAGGATGACAGGATACATGCCCTACTTAAAAAAATTTTAAGGTGAAGCACATTATATTAATTTCAATAATGGAGAATCTATTGGAAACACTGAGTTTTATTTATAGAAGCATTTTGAAACTTGGAAAAAAATTCCTGTTGATTTTGGCTTTCTTTTGACTTTATTGGGGTGGTATCCCAGTAATGATAGATGACGTTGTTTTGGATGATCAGTGTCCAACTGCGTGTAGTAGAAATACAGTTGAATTTCATAAGCTACACAAACTATTTGGCATTCTTAATTTCTGAGCCAACTATTTTGAGGAAATAAAGTCCTCAAAGCACTGTTTTTAGTGATAAATGGCAGGACATCATAATTCACCTATCTTTAATATTAGAAAAAATATTTCTATTTATTTTTAAAAGTAAATGCATAATAGTTCAGGTTTTTGCCTCAAACTTGTAAGTAGTTCTGATAAATATTGTTTAGTAATTTAGGTTTTGTCTTTTAAAGGACTGCTAAGGTTGCTTTGTATTTCAGGTTACCTTTAAAATAGTTTGTGATCTGTTACTGTAGAAGTTGCTAAATAAGTGTACAGTTCCCTGATACAACATTAATTTTGTGTATTTACTGACATAAATCTTCTCCTAAAAAGATGAAACAGTGAACTCTGATGTTCTGCAATACAGACTGAAGTCGTTACAGGCTAATAAACAATATACTGTTCAGATCATGGCAAGCAACCAAGCTGGTGGAACCATTGGAGAGCCAAAAACCTTCAAGACTTTGAAACTGGGTAAGTAATAATCCAGGTTAGTTATTACTATTTTTAAAATGGACTTGGAAGTAAGAAATACAGAAAACAACAATTGTTTAGGCATTTGTTAACTTCTATTTGTTTTTTAGTGTTGAACAAAACAAGAATTGGCAACAGTAGTTGAATTTGAGTTAATTTCACTGACAATCTCACAGGCTAAAAAACCATCAGGATTAGAAGTCAACCCCAAAAACCTTCATTTACTTGTCAGTAAAGCTGTGGAGCACTGTGGTTGTTTGTGGAAGCAGCAGTGTGGATGCTATCAGCTGTGGGGTGGGATGCCTAACAGTTCTTTAAAAGGTAGACTTTTCCATCTGAGAGATTTACAATAACCACACATTGTGTTGCACCTATTCTGGCATATAAGCATAATTTATAAATGAGTGCAGAGGTTGTGGCCAGTGAGTGTGTAGGGAAATACCTTTCCCTATCTCTTAGTATTTGTTTTAACCAGATTTGACAAGAAGGTTGTAATGGCAGCAGATCAGAAGCTCAGACATTTCCTCATTTCAACTTCATTCTTCACATTCTGAAAATGTTCTCAGTACACTCCTAAATTCCTCTGGTACTCTGGTACTTGGAAACTAGCTCGGAAATCTGAGAAGTGTTTCAGTCAGAGTAACTGCAGTTTTTTGTGTGTGTGATTTAAAATCTATCTCCTGCACTTAATTTGCTATTTATCTTTTTGTAACTGGTAGAAGTGACCCTGACCAGCAGATTTAGGTGAGCGTAGAATAACAAGTGACCAAGAGGTGGCAGAGTCTTTATCTTAGGTTGCTTTCAAAGGTTGGCATGGTATGACCCTAAGCAGCCTGATCTAGTTTTAAAATTGCATGAAATGATCTACAGATAACCCCTCCAATCTAAATTACTGTGTGATTCTGTTAAATAAAGGAAATTTTAAAATGTGATAAATGTTCCTAAAACATCCTGGAAAGTCTCATCAGGACCTGGTTTTCTGGCTCAGTAACTGTGTCTTGTTGGATTCCAAATATACTTATCTTTTAACTCATCACAGAATGGGCATCCTGCAGTATTCTGAGTAATTTTGGCTAGTTTTGACAGAGCTCTTTAGAATTATGCTAATTAAGTGACTTGGATATTAAAAATTAGCCATCTTGAGGGAATACCTGGAGAAATGACAATGTGGAGTGATTGGTGGTTTTATTTCTTTGTTTTTGTCTAAAGATAAAGAAGATGTCTTTTTTATTGCTTTGCCTGTTGGGATAAGCATGTTGTGTCTGATAGGCCTTTGGATAACATGTGTTTTGAAAAAACATGCGTGAGTATATTTTCTACTGTATAAAACTGAATGCAACCACATAAAATTAACTTGTAAAATGGGATTCTTTTTTATTTTGTAAATGCCTTTGTTGTGTTCAAAACCAATGTCAAAATAGAAAATAAGCAATTGAAATAACAAATAAGTGTACAGGTTATACTTCGTTGCAGTTTATGTGCTATAGTCCAAAAATAAGTATTAATTTTAGAAAGTTTAGTAAATTGAAACAAAATAAATGAGAGAAACAGATTTACATATCACCTACATCAATTTATGTAAAATGCTACATACCTGCCATTTGCAGTTCCATGGTCATTTAAGTGAGGGGAGCAAACTTAAAGTCACTTTCTGAAAAATTAATTATGCCAAGAAATGAAGTTTTGTAGACACTTTTAATATGCTGGGATGGGACTAGAACATATTTCACATAGCCCCTGTTGCTTCTCTTACCTATAACAATATGACTCTTACTAGTTTGGGATGCTTCCCTTGAGCTGCAAAGGAGTAAGGAAAAAACATAGATATTACACTGTGTGAAAACATTTGGATGCTTGATCCTTGCGTATGGATCTGTATCTGTACATGATTCATAATCCTTTCATCTGCTGTCAAGGATGACCCCTGACAGATTTTAAAATTTTTTCTCTGAGCATGGGGATCCACTAACATTCCAAAGATGGCTGAGAGGTTTTTTCTAAGGTTATAAAAATATGCTTTTCTTTCACAAGAAGAGTGACTGGGTTGTTTGGCTGATGAGAAGGTTAAAAATCTGAACTATTTTGGGGTATTCTAAGCTATTGGAACCAATACTGTTGTCAAGTGAAGCATCAGGTAATAAGTACAACTGAAGCAGTAATTTCCATCCCTTTTACATCTTCATCTGTGTTGAGTATACTGAATTTTTGCAATAGTAAAAACTATTTTTTGATTCTGAAGAATACTTTGAGATGTATTAGAATGTTTATATTCTTGTGTAGATGAAATTGCCATGTGAAAGTCAAGCTAAGGACTGGTTTTCATTCCCTTACCTCTCTACCCAGTGTCAAGGAGTGATTCAATTAGTGAGCATCATTCATCTGTTGTTAATTTAGGAACACAGTGTAGCTCTAATGTGGTCTAGTGGCATGGACACAGAACAAAGGTCACCTGAGGTGGCTTTTCACTGAAGAAACGTCCTGAAAAATGATCACACCAGAATTTTTGTACTGTCTTATTTTGGCATGCTCCTATTTAATATACTGTTTAATTGAGTAATATAATAATACAATATAAGAACAGAACAGAACAGAACAGAACAGAACAGAACAGAATAGAATAGAATAGAATAGAATAGAATAGAATAGAATAGAATAGAATAGAATAGAATAGAATAGAATAGAATAGGCTTTTGTGAACTAATAGTTTTTCTGCAATGTCTCTGTAACCCAAGAGATCTTGTTGAGATCCTTTGTAATAAAAATTAGTGTATGGGAAAACAATTTTATTGAAAAACATTGTGTTGATATAGAAAAGACTTCTTTTGTAAAAGTTTGATGCTTTAGCAGTATTTGGAATTTCTGGTGGTTTGTTAATTTTATTTTAATAATCTGTTTCTTTCATAATTTGGCTAAAACTTCTTTCTCAATTATAGATTTAAAAAGGTTTGCTGGCCTGATATACCAAATCCTGAAGAGAGCCTTGCAACGGAATGGCCTCTTGCTTCATCTATGGTAATAGCTGGAATTTTATGCATTAAAGAAGGGATCAAATGGAGAGAAAAGAAATCCTTGTCAGTCATTTTATGAATCAAACCCCCCACTTTACTGAGTTTCTTTCTTCTTTATAAGGGCTGTAAAATTCTCTTTGTAGTATTCCAAAACAATGGAGAAGATGCATCTTCATAAAATATATTCACCTAATTCTTATAAGATATTGAGAAGCAATGTTTTGAAGTGACAAAGTGGTTGGTAAACATGGTTTGTTTAATAAAGTAAATTAAATTTGCCCAGGCTATTGAGTCTGTCAAATCAGGTTTCCACATCTTCATACCTCCTCCCTTCTCCACAAAAATGTATTGCAACATACAGTAAGATTTGGTATATGGTTGTATTAACAGTTGTGTGGTTTTATTTTTTGAATATTTTTTTCTTACTGAAGTTTTGATGTTTATTTGAACAGAGTGGAGTTGATCAGGTTTACACAGAAAGTGCAATATGTGGATAATGGGATTTAAACTTCTCAAAAATGTCTGGTTAGACTAGAAAAGATGGACACAATCCAAACCTGATTCTGAGCCTTCACTGGAACTTGTTATTTCATTAAGCACAGAAAACCTAATATGAAGGTGTTTAGCAAATGGAGAGAATAACATTGCTTTTTAAAGTACTCATTCACATGTAACTGCATCCCATCTGAAGTGCATGTGAACTCCTTACTAGTAGAAGTCAAAGAAATTGAGTCAAACAGAGCTCAAATAGCAATAATTTATTTATTTAAAAAAATGACCTGATGCATTATGTATCCCTTTATAACTCTTCAATTTCTCTCTTTGTACTGACAGAATAATTCATTTTTGAAGAGAGTGTCATCTCAGACTAAAACTGTAGACTTTGAAGACATAAATGTTTTGGAATATTGTTTTCCTGAAGAAAATCTGGAAGGATCACTACTAATAAATTATGAAAACCATGTTTCTGAATGTACTGATATTAATACAAAAGGCATAGCTAACAGAGATGAAAAGATACTACATAATGAAGAGAATGAAGTTGCTAAATGTTTTTCCCCATCCATGTCCTACATAATTACTGATCAATTTACCAGAAGTCAAATGCATTCAGCTTTGATACCACTGAAGGAAGTCCAACCCATAGAAATGGTGGCAAATGATTTGTGTGGATCCCAACAGAATCCAATTAAAAATGAAGAAAATGATGATAAAGAAGTTTTAAATCTGGAAGATTTCAGTGAAAAAGCACTGTTCAACCCATACCTTAAAAATTCAGTTAAAACAAGGGAATTTCTTGTTTCCGAGAGCTTGCCAGAACACAGTAAGGATGGACACAAAAGCCAGTCAAGTGTCTTACCTCCTTTTCAGCCAAATGTTCCAGGACAATCCTACGTAACGCCGGACATGTTCAGGCTGCCCAAAGCCCAGTAGCATGAGAAAACTCCATCGTGAAATCCACCTGTGAAACATCCCTTTGCCGCTGCTCATGGGCATTCATAGGTTCTAACATGGCTGATCTCAGTTAATTTGGATGGGAACACCCTCTTCCTTCAAATAGCTGTGAAGTAATTTCTTACACTGCGTGTGTACATGTCAGAGTTCACTTTCAGTGTGGATGTTTGGGGTTTTTATTGGTTTGGGGTTTTGTTTTGGTTTGGTTTTTTTATCAGGCATGCCAGTAGCGAAGCAAAAGAAATAGCTTTTGTTATTTCTTCTTAGTTCCTGTCTCAACCTGCTAAAACAAACTGATATTTGTGCAGTAGCATCCAGCAGTACAAGCAGCTCATCTTTCTCCCTACACAAGCAGTTCCCAAGGCTCAGCTCTGATGGGGAAACATGGGCGGACTTGAACAGAGTCTGAACCTGCTGAATCCTTCCTTCAGTTACGTGAAACAGAACTACTTTCCTGTTCTTATTTCCCTTGATTGTATTTTATCTGGTTTTATGTATAATCTTTCCCTTGTTTTACAAATATTTTCTAGATTTCAGTAGCTGTCTTTTCGTATCCTGACTCTTGAATTAATAGTTTGGCTTATAGTTTCTTGTCTTTAATGGGAGTATACTTGCTATGTTATCTGCATTTTGGAAAATGTGTTATGCTTGCTCTGTTGCTTCCTTTCCTTTCTCATATTTTTAATAGTCCTCAGCACTTAGTGCTGTTTTTGTTTCTCCTGTTTGTTTCCTGCTTTTAAAAACTGCTTACTGAAGGATCTTGCTCTTTTGCTTCTAAGTTGTTTCAATTTATAACTGCATTTCCCAGTTGAGATTTAGATATTTTGAACTGAAAAAAAAATCAACTAAATAAGTCACCTTGTGTTACAATGAGCACTTAGTTAGGAAGTTATGTTTCAGTGAGGTAATGAAAAAACATCAAGTCTATAAAATCTTCCCAGATATTCTCTTCTAATTGATTTAGGATTTCGGATTTGGTATTTCTACATGAAGGGTATAACTTTCGTCATTTTGTAGAAACAAATTATAGTTTTGATTTTAAAAATCAGCAATTAAGCAGTAAAACACTCAATCACACTAATTTTTAACAAGAGGGCGTTATTGTAAAACTCTTACTGAAATACTCTGCTAAATAACAGGTTTAAAAAGATGGAGAGTCTAAGTAAATTGTATTAGAAAGGGGTTTTCAGTATGTCACATATGGGGGATATGGTAATTTTAAGACTCTGAACTATTTTTACAGTATTTAGAGGCTTAATGTCATCAGTCTTGTTTGCACAAGATGGTAGTTTGCAGAGCTACAGATTTCTTTAAGGTAAAAAAAGATACAGGAGTTAATGGGGATAGAAAAATGAAAGACAAATGTGAATAGGATTAGAAAACATTTCCTTTTTGTGCAGGAAGAGGAGTGGAAGAATGGAAAATATATTGTAAACATTAATGAGGAGGCCGAGCCTTTCCCTGGATGCAGGGAAATTACTTGCTATTGTTTCGGGGAAACAGTGTGAAGTTTTGCATTTAATATCTTTTTCTATAGTTTGGAAGCTGCTTTAACTTAGAACAATGTTGCTCTAGTTGTCAAGAAAGGATAGGAAAACAATTTCTGCAAGTGTTCCTTATCCAGGGACACTGATTTCCAGTTGCCATGTTTGTTGGATCACTTTCTCAACCACAGTGCTCCAAGATGAAATGCATGTATGTTTGCTCTTTTAAGCCCTTGCTTTCTTAGGTAAGTCATACTCTGAAATTAGGACAAAGCTTTGGTTAGGTCAGTTATTTTTTCTGCTGCTTTCATTGGTTCTAGACTTCTCACTCACAGCTACAGTGTTGTCTCCCCAGGCTCAGAACCCACTGATCCCATCACAGCAATTTTTTTCCCTTAAATCTCAGTGTTTGTTTTAATATCACAATATATACAAATAAACATGTGCAGAGATATTTTGGGCCTTTCTAGGAATGGTTTAGCAGCCATATGAAAGCTGCATGAGTTCTGAGTTGCATATTTGAGATAGGTAAAAAGTGAAAATCATGCAACCTTCAAGGGATCATTAGAAAGAGGAGGTTCTTGCTGGATGGCTTGGGTAGGTTATCCTTGTAACAATTCTTAGGTTCTGGAGGGTAAGTATATCCTTCTTTTTTATCCCATTTTATTTCCTTCCCTATTGATATTCTGCTTTTCTCTCCTCATTTTTCTGCTTGCTTTCCCCATTATTTTCTCAGAAAAAGCAAAATGCTAGAAGTGGGCTCAATACATTCCAGACAGTAAGGCCTTTTGCATGTGCCTTGGAATGAAAGCTTCTTGCACTTGGTTTGTTTTGCATTGGGACTTTACTCTTTCTGACCTTGTGCGATTTGTCTTTCAAACTAGCACTGTGAACCATTAAAAAATTAAAACTGAGAAAAACGTGTAAATTTTTTTAATTGATTTATACAATACCATTTAGACGTTTTAGATTTTCATATTCACATAGTCTAGGTCTCACCTTGGACTGCTGTTTATAGGGTCACAAGAGAGTGGGCTTCAGTTATAGTAATTTTCTGTGGCTCGCAATTTAAGTCGGTAACTTTCTTTGAATGTTGAACAACAAAAATGTTATTCCACTTGGGTTGTTATTCAGGCAAGAAAAGTAAGTTTCCAAGTAATTTTATTAAAGAAACATGTACCTATTAGACAGCACTAATTCCTAGGATTGGACAGTGGTCTGAAAAAATCAAGAGGAGCTCAGCCCAGGTGCTGTTTGTCAAGGCCAAGGACTAATCAGCATTTCTCAGATTATAGTCTGGCTGGTGAGGGAGTGTAGGATGCACCACCNGGAGCTGGGGGTGTTTATCCTGGAGAAAAGGAGGCTTAGGGACCTTTTAGAGACCTTATCACTCTCTAAAACTGCCTGGAAGGAGTCTGTGGCCAGGTGAGATTTGGCCTCTTCTCCCGAGTAACAAGTGGTAGGATAAGAGGAAATGGCCTCAAGTTGTGACAGGGAGGGTTTATTTAGGATAAATTGGATATTAGGAAAGATTTCTCCACCAAAAGGCTTGTGAAGCACTGGGGCAGGCTGCCCAAGGAAGTGTTGAAGTCACCAATCTGGGGGTATTTAAAAGATGTGTGGATGTGGCTCTTGGGGACATAGTAAGTGGCGAACTTGGCAGTGCTGGGTTAATAGTTGGACTCTGTGATCTTACAGGGATCTTCCAACCTAAAGAAGTCCATGATATAGGGTACATTCAAAACATAATCCACTTTATTGATGTTATGTTTTTCCCCAGGGCAGAAAGGAACTGAGAACTTAATGAGATCTGAAATCTGATCAGACTTTTCGTAGGTGCACCCATGCATACCATTCCTAAACACAAAGATTACATTAGAATCACCTCTCTGCTTTTCTAACCTACTCAACACACTGATTTCTTGCTTGTTCAACGTTTCTTTTCAGCTAGTTGTCCATTACTTGTACTAGTATTTATTTCCCCTCCAACTTATTTTTTGCCTCCCTAGTGTTAGACCTTACCCGAGGAGCTATTCAGTTGCCATATATTATGCATCCTTGCTGTGAGAAGAAAATGCATGTTGCACATGCACAGTTAAGGAAAGTTGAAATGCACTCAACTTCCTTTCTCTACTGTTTGCAGAAGCAGGACCCCTCCAGGTGCAGACTTTTACAAAAAGGAGAGGAATTGGCCTTGTCACTGCTGCAAGGTGGTGTAGCTTCCTCAAAAGTGATGCACTTACGCAGATATACACATATGTCATACTCCATCGACAGTTCAGTGCAAACCAACACTGGGACAGTCTGGATGCTCAGGAAACTTGAGATAGAGGTCGGCTCAAGTCCAGAGCTACAGGGTAGGAGTGTCATCCATTGCTCCCATGGTACAGGTAATTGCTAAGATCAACATTATGATAATACCTTTGATTCCTTGTGACTGCAGCAGTGCTAGGCAAGGCAACTCTCATGGATAAGTTGAGTAGATCTGTGCAGACACAACGACCTTAGGGTATTAATACTGGGCTAGGTATCATACATTTTAAAATTACACTGTAAGGCTGGGCAGAACAAATGTCAGAGACCACACTCTGTGCTGGCTCAGATGAGCTGTGGTGCACACTTTGTGAGTGAGGTTTGGTCTGGTGTTTTTTTGCAGTTGAATGGTACCAAATCCTTTGGCCTTATGTTGGCAGGGATTGGAAATATTACAAGAAAAGATAATGAGTTCTACCTCAAAGAAGTATCCAATTTTAATTTTGAGCTCTCCCTTGAAGCATTATAGTAAGACATCTTTATTCTAACAGAGGTTTCATGTATTGGGTTGTAAGAGTTCAGCTTTGCTCATCTAGATGCCAAAATACAAAATACCAAAAATTCAATAGCACAGTGTTTGGGAAGTAGTTTGCGTAGCAAGTGCAATTCTAAATCTCAGTGGTCACACAAAGCATTGTTTTGAATAAAAAAAATCATGCTCCTTAGGATTGTAAGAGGTAATTTGTGAATGCTTACTCATTAGCTTTATCTTTTGCTAGTAGCTGTTCTGAAACAGTCAGATATGCTATCCTGCTGAAGGTTGCTCAAAAATAACACATAGAGCTTATATACCATAAATTATTCAAGGCTGTATGAAAGCTGCTTCTAAACAGATGAAACAGACACTAATTTAAGCTAATGTCTAAGTTGCTTGGCTCTGGTATCAATCTGCTGCAAAGATAGAGTAAGTTTTGTTCTACTGCTCTGTGTAAATGTCTGACATTGATAACAGGAAGCAAAGCATATTCTCACTGCAGGTGAGCCTTGAGCCCATAAAAAAATGAGCTTATTGCAAGTACAGGTAGTTGTTAATTGCAGCCTCTTCTCTCTCCTGGTACAACAAAAATAAAATGTACAGCGATCTTAAGATGTTTCTTTAGAAAGGCTGGAAAATGTGCTACTCTTGCCCTCTTGCATAACTACAGGAATTTTTATGTCTTGTGAAACAAAGGGTGACATTTGCAAACAGAGCTGAAAAAAATCATTAAGCCTTCTTTTTGTAGCATGACCTCTTCTTAGTCATGCAGTTTATTAGACATATTTATTCTAAAATACTATTTGTACCCTTCTCGTATACATATTGTGTTTTGCAGTCTGATAATTTATGAAGAAGGCTCTAAGCAAAATACTGTCAATTTCATCTGTTATGTCTTTCTTCTACTTTGCAGATTTTTTTTTCTCAGTATTTGACAAAAATGTAATCCTTCTAGTGAACTTGGACTAATTTTCCTGCTCTTTTACTGGGCTTTCTAATGATTATTTTGTTTGCCCTTTTTCTCAAGAGGAAATAGTCATTTTACTGCTGCCTCACTCTTTAATTAAGAACTACTTTTTTTTTTTATTTACTGTTTTCTCTTGAACTCAGAACATGAATATGAAGAGTTACAATCAAAAAATGGGAACAGATGTTTGACTAACACATTCTTCTGTGAATCGAGATTTTTAAAATATATAAATTTTCAAGAATATCAAAACATTAATAGAAACAGATGTGCATAATTGTGCTATAGATTTATCCTGTCAGTATCCTAACAGGTTACTTGAAAAGTAAACAGTGTGATTATTTAGTGCTGCCTTTTGCAGCAGACTGGAGAAAAGATTAATGGCTCAGAACAGCTGAAGTGTGTGTTGAGAGCAGGGAACAGGGCAAGTTCTGGGTGGGAGGTGCAGCCACTGCCCCACACCCTCTGCCCCACAGCTTCCTTTTCTCAAAACACGTGTTACTTAAAATTGGAGTTTGCTACGTGAGTGCTTTATGAAGTGCCTTACTTTAACTGGATGTTGCTTTAAAATTTGCCAAGTACTTTATTCTCTAAAGCTGGCAAATAAAAAGTTTGCTGTTCAACCTCCTGAGAAGTCTGTTGTCTTCTGAGGGTGTTGTAACACTGCAGCCCTTTCAAACCCTGGCTGAGTGAGGTTGGTGTGTAACACCATTCCTGTGCTGTACCTCCCTCAGCTCTTAAAAGAGACAAGAGTAGAAAATGCTCTCACCAGACAGAAAGGGGCACAGTTCCAAACCAGTCATGTATCTAACTTTACCTGAGAGGTTAGTACTCCAGGGTGCAGGCTGTCCTGAGATGCCCCAACGGCAGATTAGGGATGTCCTTTCCCAGGGTCCTGAATTACTCAGGTTATTCAAGTGAGCTTTGGGAGCATGGAGGAGGGTGGAGGGTTAGCCCACAACTCATTTGCTGGGGGAATGAGGATTCTGGGAGAGCTGCCCAGTGGGTGCTCAGTAACAGAACAGAACATCTGAGGCTGCAGTGGGCTTGTTTCCCAATCAAGCTGTCAAAGACACTATGCTAGCTATAATATGGTGGTTTATATTTTAACAGTGCTGCTTTAACATTGACTATTCCTACTGCATAGCGAGGTCAAGACTTTTGAGTTGGAATGTCTCTGCCAATACCTTTCTCAGCCTCTGGGGATGCCTTGATTTCCAGGCACTGCTTAACCCCACACTGACTGAGTATCAAGTCTGCTGAGCCAACTGGTGTATTGTTTCAGCTTCAGTGTATGACCTGATATAACTGATGTTTCTGAGTACTTATTTCTTGGAAAAGTAGCCTTGTTTGTATTTCCTGAGTTGTCATTGCTATGCTCAGAATGCAGTAGTAACCTAGCCAAGGCTTACTTCTGCAGAATTTTCACCACTACATGAGCAACTGTGTGTCTATGGCATTTAACAAAGAAGTAACACTTTTCATAATCACAGAAAGATTATGCAAGAGTATCTAGGGATGTCAGAGACAATGAGCATAAGATTATAATGCTCTGGATGTCCACTTAAGACAATCACTGATCTAAACTGAGCACTTTATTCTGAAGCA
This sequence comes from Hylia prasina, assembly GCA_013397195.1. NCBI lineage: Eukaryota > Metazoa > Chordata > Aves > Passeriformes > Sylviidae > Hylia > Hylia prasina. Next base: position 37,625 of record VYXD01010101.1, on the reverse strand, counting down.
AAAGAGCATAAAAGACTTTCTAAAATGTTAGTGTGGCAAATTATGTCCTAATGTAAGAAATTTCTTTATTATACCAAATGAGCCCAGCACGATTCTGCAGCAAATCTTGTCATAACCAATGTCTGCTAACTCTGGACATGGACTCTCTATGTTTTATTCCTGTCACCGTCTTAAACAGCTGAGAGGGGTTTTAGGTTTTGTTTCTTTTTCCTTTTGGTTATGTTTTGTTCCCTTTTAGTGCAGGAGTTTATGCAGCGTCAATAGTTTATGAGCTACAGAAATTTTTATTTACGGAATGTGTTTCTAAATCCTCTGAACACAAAAAAGTTTGAACAGTGGGGGATGGTGTCTTTGCTTTGAACATAAAGCTGTTTTGTCACCAGCATACTGCCTAGAAATGCTCATAACCAGCTGTGGTCATGGCTTGCTGCCTTTGCTGTCTGCCTCTCTCTCCCATGACCTTACACCTCCTTCAAACATGCTCCATCCATTTGCTTTCATCTCTAGCTGTTTTTTTTGTTTTGTTTTATAGCTTGACTCACAAAGAAGCTTGGGACTATTGCTTGTCTTTAGGGACTGCATCTCTCTTCTTTTGCTTTTATTTTGCCTTTGCTTTTATTTTCTGGAGAGCTTAATTGCTTTTACACTTGTGATGAAAGGCTTGTACAATTTTTGAGCCAGACAAGGTCTGATCCGCAAGGAAGCAGGGGAGTGTTGAATCATTTCGGGTGAAAAGGAACACACAGTTTAGATTTTGCTCTTTTTCACCTTTCTTCCAGCACACAGGGCTGGTTCTCTGTTTTTAAGTACTGTCTTTTTTAAGTAAAGGACAATCCTGGAAATAATCTGTGCATTACATCTCCTGATGCACTATGGGGAAAGGGAGAGGAGATGCCTGAGCTCGAATAGGGGTTAACCCCATCCTTTGCTCCCATCCCTTTTTACCTTTCCTGTATTTTTCCTGTGGACATTCCCACTTCCCCAGCCCCACTGTCTTGATGCAAAGCAACCAAACAAATTGCTGTGAAGTTACCTAAGCCCTGGGTTTATTAGCAGTCTGCTAGTTTGTAGGTATGGACCAGGTTCCTGATTTAAGGTAGGAGCACGGTAGCTCCTTTCTCAGGGAGTGAGCTGGCAGTGCTGTGTCTAACAGGAACACAGCTGTGCAGGGTGTATTTCTCACGTGCCCCTGCTCGTTTTGTGGTGACTTGGGGGTTTTTTGTTGCCATGTCCTCAGATAAATTCTTGGGTGCATTGTCCCCAGCTTGTGGTTGTTCTGCTCCCATGTCTGAAGTTCAATTTTGTAAGGATTGATTTTTTCTTTAATGATAGGGCCAACTAGAGTTTCTCTCTAGAGCCACATGGTTGTGCAAGGTATCTCTCTGTTTACTAGAGGTTTTGTGGCCAAGTTTGAGTTTCACTGCCTTTAAAGGAATTTGTATTCTGTCAATGTTTATTTTTGGCGTTTCTATCCTGACATTTTAATTTAAGTTACTCCACATGCTGCACTCTCACAGACTCTGACCTTTTTCCTGCATTAGTCAACCTAATTTTAAAGGCTGATACAAGATGCCTTATTCTTCAAGCTCATACATAAAATGATTCAATTTGTTTCCATTTACAGGTGTGTATCTATGCATTATCTATCTAACCAGCATTAATTTATACAAATATGTAAAATGGAGAGGCTTTATTACACATGCAAGAATGTTAATAGTTTCACTTAAGATATCTGGCAGACAGAGGAGTAAAAACACATGCAGCAAATGGAGCATAATGGGGATGTGCTAAAAGAGCTGTGCCCTGAGACATCTGCTGTTACCCAGGGCTATTTGGCAAGCTCTTGTGTCTGAGAGAAGAAGGTGAGGAGGGAAGGAGGGACACCCTTCAGGTGTCTGACTGAAGATGGCAAGTTTCGTGTAATACATGATAAAGGACAGTCAGAGTATGTTTTAAAGTTTATTACAGTGGCTCCATTTAGGAAAGCTGCCTTGGTACCAAACCAACACTCTTGCCTCGTCCACAACCAAGCCCTGAGTGATGGTGGGGAGAGGCACTGTGCATGGTGGGGTGGTCCTCTGGGTCTCTGGTGCACCTGCAGCCATGCGTGTCCTTTTGCCAATGATGCATCTCCTCAAAACGGGAAAAAGCTGCATCTGCTCAAGCAGGAAGAGTTGTGCTGCCACAGGTTTCGCCCAGAAATGGTCTTCAGGAGCCTTGTGTTTTTTTCCCAAAGCACTTGGGTCAGTGGTGATGATGACTCGTGTGGGCAGAGCAGGGCAGTGATTCAGGCTGCAGCCGTGCATGAGAACTGGCTTCCTGTCAGCAAAGCCCAGCACAGCCATCAGCCCTGGGGACAAGGAACCGGAAACTGGATGTGGACCAGCTATTGTGAGGCCCCATCTGGGGGGAAGGTGTGCCAAGTGGGCTCTGGGATACTGACCTGCTTGGCGCCGAGGATTTTGACTCAAGATTGCGGGTGATGGAAAACCTTAACAAGGGTCAGGGCTTTTGCTCACAAAGGGGGAGGATGAAAAGT
>VYXD01010101.1:211-35058 GCA_013397195.1 Hylia prasina | reverse complement strand
AGAAAATGAATTGTCAAAAACGGTCAGGGGCTGGTGCTGGAGCAGTCAGTCTGCCGCGGCTGTGACAAGCAAGGTGCGGTGCCCTCTCCTGGCACGGTCCTGGTGGCTGAAGGGGTCCCGGGGCCTCTGCTCGCCCCAAGTGCCGTGAGAGGCTGTGATGGGGCTGTGCTGGGCTGGGCTGGGCTGGGCTGTGCTGTGCTGGGCTGGGGCTGTGCTGGGCTGGGGCTGTGCTGGGCTGGGGCTGTGCTGGGCTGGGGCTGTGCTGGGCTGGGGCTGTGCTGGGCTGGGGCTGTGCTGGGCTGGGGCTGTGCTGGGCTGGGGCTGTGCTGGGCTGGGGCTGTGCTGGGCTGGGGCTGTGCTGGGCTGGGGCTGTGCTGGGCTGGGGCTGTGCTGGGCTGGGGCTGTGCTGGGCTGGGGCTGTGCTGGGCTGGGGCTGTGCTGGGCTGGGGCTGTGCTGGGCTGGGGCTGTGCTGGGCTGGGGCTGTGCTGGGCTGGGGCTGTGCTGGGCTGGGGCTGTGCTGGGCTGGGGCTGTGCTGGGCTGGGGCTGTGCTGGGCTGGGGCTGTGCTGGGCTGGGGCTGTGCTGGGCTGGGGCTGTGCTGGGCTGGGGCTGTGCTGGGCTGGGGCTGTGCTGGGCTGGGGCTGTGCTGGGCTGGGGCTGTGCTGGGCTGGGGCTGTGCTGGGCTGGGGCTGTGCTGGGCTGGGGCTGTGCTGGGCTGGGGCTGTGCTGGGCTGGGGCTGTGCTGGGCTGGGGCTGTGCTGGGCTGGGGCTGTGCTGGGCTGGGGCTGTGCTGGGCTGGGGCTGTGCTGGGCTGGGGCTGTGCTGGGCTGGGGCTGTGCTGGGCTGGGGCTGTGCTGGGCTGGGGCTGTGCTGGGCTGGGGCTGTGCTGGGCTGGGGCTGTGCTGGGCTGGGGCTGTGCTGGGCTGGGGCTGTGCTGGGCTGGGGCTGTGCTGGGCTGGGGCTGTGCTGGGCTGGGGCTGTGCTGGGCTGGGGCTGTGCTGGGCTGGGGCTGTGCTGGGCTGGGGCTGTGCTGGGCTGGGGCTGTGCTGGGCTGGGGCTGTGCTGGGCTGGGGCTGTGCTGGGCTGGGGCTGTGCTGGGCTGGGGCTGTGCTGGGCTGGGGCTGTGCTGGGCTGGGGCTGTGCTGGGCTGGGGCTGTGCTGGGCTGGGGCTGTGCTGGGCTGGGGCTGCACTGGGGCTGTACTGCGCTGGGGCTGTGCTGCGCTGGGGCTGTGCTGTGCTGGGGCTGTGCTGTCCTGTGCGGCTGAGAGCAGCACTGGCTCCGCAGGCGCTGCCCAGGCTGCCCACGGCGCTCCCTCGCTGCTCCCGGCAGGGCTCAGCCGCGTCCTCCACGAGTGTCCCGGGCACTCACAGCCCTGCATTTTCCTGCTGGAGCGATGTGCCTCCTGCAGAGCTGTCCTCCCAGCGAAACCTGCTGCTGGCCCAGGACCCAGTGCAGTGCCCGGGCTGGCTGCGTGACTCAGGAGTCATCACAAAAGGAAAGCCAGGGCGACGCCTAGTACACAGTGCACACAATCGCTTCCATTTCTAGGCGAGCCTGGAGTCAGATTACTCATTGGGAAAATCATACTGCAACTCCCGGTTGGGTCACTAGTGCTCAGCCTCTCTGGCTGATCCAGGAATTTCCTAGCTATTTTGTAGGGGGTGGGAGGAATATTTTGGCTCTGCTAGTTATTTCGTGCAGATGGAGTCTGCTGGGAAGTCAGAAATGCACTGGATCACTCTGCCATGAATAGCACAAATGACTGGAAAATACATGTAAGATGGTTCTGCAGAGAGGTTCAGTGTTCCTGTGATTATCAGTGGTCAGAACAAAGCAGAGATCCCCAGGTGCACTGCAACCACACTGCCCAGTGCTGGGCAGGGCCTCTGTGCACCTCAGAGCTGCTGTGCTGCTGTCCAGTGCCAATCCTGGCTGGACAGACCCGGGATACTTCAAAGGTAGAACATGGTTAGGCACACCTCCTGCTCCTGTGCCCCACTCTGCTGGCCCCTGCCATGGGGATAGAGAAGTGTTTCCTTCCAGGAATTGAGCTGTTTCTGCTGTTTGTCCTGCACTTGTGGAGCTCAGCTGCACTAATGCATCAGCTGTGAGCACAGCAGAGCAGGACACACAAAAATGCTGTGCCTCTCTAGAAACCTGAAGGGCCTTACATGAAACAATGGTCAGTGAATGACCATGCAGTAAACCAACATTTTGGAAAAGGAGTTTTTGCATGTTCCCCCAAGCATTAACTCCTGCATGACATGCCTGGGATGGCTCTTCTGTGACAGCAGTAATTTCTGGTGACATATGATGGAACACCCCCTTCCCCATGCCCCCTCAGCATTACGGAGGTCTGAGTCTGTCTTCACAGGAGGACTTCGGCCAGGAAGGGGGAGCACTCTTTCCCCAGCTGCCCACCTTAGACCCTTTTGTGAAGGTGACCAGCCTTTGAAGACCCAACTCCCAAAAAATGTTTTTTCAGTACTGATATGTTAGTACCTTTTAGCACCGAGATATAAATCTGTGAGGATCCCCCACCCATGAGAAACAAAAGAACTAAACCCATGTGAGACAGAGCAGTGCCAGACGGAGCCAGCTGAGTGATGCCATTCTTGGAAATGGGACTGTGTGGGTAGAGAGCATTGTTTGTGTTTCCAGGGGCAATTACAAAGGTGGGACTAAAGACCATTCACCTGCTGCTGAATGTGGCCACACATGCAATGAGGCAGCTGTTTATCCAGGAATGTCATGGTCACGTCTCTGTTTCTTGCATGTGAGGCAGCAGCCCAGACTCCTCTTCTGGGGTTACTACTTGGTCAGCCTTACAAAACACCGACTCCAGCACACAAGTGAAGTATGGAATTTTGTTGTTTTCTTTCTGCATATGATGCACTACAGAAATGCAACATTCAGGCTCAGTCAGGCAACAAAGAGGAAGACATTCAAAACTGACCATAAAAATAAATTGTAGAAAGCAGATTTTATATGACAATACACATGCAGCTTGCAAAAGAATAAAGACAGTGAACAGGTATTAAAACACATTCCCGTACAGAGACAGCTTATGCAGCACTTTACAAGTTTAACCTCTGGCTAGAGTATGCAAGCCCTTTAAAGCTGGCATTCAAATCACCACTAGTTTAATCAGCCATACTTAGTTTAAGTACATAGCAAAATTTAACTTAATGTTTACATTCACTAGCCATCCAATCCAGCATCAAGGCACTTTCCTTGTTGGTACATCTGTTCCTGTGTCGCACACCTCCACTCACCTAGATGCATATATTGGCACAGCAAACTGGGTGACCAGTAACTTCTTATCCCCAAATAAAAGCAATTGGTTACTAGACAATCCCTGGCTGTATCAAAGTGTCAGCTATATGTGACACTGTAAACGAAACTGGTGTGTTAAAAAAAAAACACGGCAAGTTGACTGGATCCATTAACAAATGTGCTTTGATGATGAAAAGTGATAGGTGTTATCAATTTCACACTGCAGAGAATGCCCATCTGCCACGCCCATGATCCCCAGAGAAGAACAGCTGACACTTTTAGTCTGAGCAGGAGGATGTGGATGTGGAGCTTTCCAGCCATCAGTCAACAGTTGTGCCATAAGTGTTTTTCATCTATTGTTACAGAAGTGTGCTTCTGCAGAGTAGCAATGACATTATTGCATATATCCCCTTCAGGTTGTCTTTGCAAATAAATACAAGTACTGGCTAAGGCTGCATTCTGGGAGGTACTTGCTGCCCACCCTCTCTCTGCACTACAATTAAGAGGCAGGGAAGCAGACAATTGTTGAAATCTGGCCCTTCATTATTATTTTTAGGTGTGTTTTATCAAATCTTGTGGCCTTAGAAATGCATCCTTGTGCATTAAGTCAGCACTGCTTTTATTTTCAAGAATGGCTCAGATTGCACAAGTCCTACAAAGGAAACAACAGTGAAAGCAAATATACGTAATTTTTAGCTTTTTTTGTTTTACTGATGCTTTCACTTTAAAGGAAGAGAAATGGAAATTCATGAGTCCAATGCAAGATACTTAATTTCAACCTCCTCCAGACTTTTCCACTTATACCTCCACTTTACTGCAGTTTCTGCATCAAAAGCAAAGCTGAAGACTTGGGTTGGCTGCAGTTCCCTAACAGCTGTTTCATGACTCAACATTTTTACATAAACTTCACCTGACTATTTCAGTCAGGTGAAGTTTATGTAAAATAATATTTCAAGTGACTCCTGGAATTTAAAATGGTTATATGTATCCATCCTTGCAGATAGACAAGAGATTATGGGGATTAATGAACTCTTCCTGTCCATCAGTCAGGAGAATTTTTAACACAGTTAAAGGAATGCATTCAAGTAACAGTTAATCTCAACTACAACCACTGTCTAATGGGGAAAACAAACTAGTACATTTAGTCCTATTTAATGCACATAAATGACAATGTAAAACGTGTACGTCCCAGAGTGGGGCAGACTATTAACAATCTGAGAGTCTTTGGAATTTCAGATCCCACTGAGCAGTCAATTCCATAGCAGCATACCCTGATGTGGATCTTGGGTATCTGAGACCTGGCTCTAATTAAACAATTACTCAATTTAAATCAGCATGGTGATCCCCACATACTGATGTCTGTTTTAACCACCTGACAAAGCTCATGATTTACAAAGCTGAAGCTCTCACCCAGGTGACAGGGCTTCTCCAGAGCCCAAGAATGGGACTCAGCCCTAGCATACAAACTCCCTCATCCTCCCAGGGCCAAGGTTTTTTCCAGTTTTTGCTAAGATTCTGTACCAGACAAGAACATACTTGTCATAAACTCTCCAAAACAAAGTTTTAAAAAATTTTTCCTCTGCTGTGCTTCTACTGCCTGTTAAGGCGTAACAGGCATCTTAGTTTTTCTATCTACAGTAGCATGTATGAAACAATCCGAAGATTTTCACTACAGCAGGAGAGGATATTCCTAGACTATCTGCCCTTAAAGTGAGCTAACACACTCCAGAAAACACCACCAGTCATCTCCTGGTCTAACAGAACCACCACAATAGAATTAGAAAGATATTCACTTCCTTTGTAAACAGAGCATTAACCAGCCTGCATTTAAGAGGTTTTTCAACTATGCTGATATATTTCTACTAGCCTCCCTTCCCCACCCCCAAACTAACACCCATTACAACTATTCTTCCACCTGTACCTGAAAAATTCCAGTCCAAGAAATCAAGATGGACATTGAAGTGTCTATACTGAAATGTGACTTTAATAATGCCTTTATTTTGTTACGTGCACCAACAGCCACTGGTAAAGGAGAGGGGTGTGGAGGAGGGAGAAAACTTTTACTTTAATTACTATGTTAGGGCAAAGCTCAGAAAATTTCAGTGGATTGCTATAATTACACTGCAGATACTCTTAAAAACCTGTATGCAACTGGTTTGATACAATTAGATTTTTACAGTCCAAAGTACAAAATCTTGTTAAACCCTAAACACTGCACAATATATTTGGCACATAGATTTATGAACTAGCTGTAAACCTGTTATTTATATGTATTGTGGCTTCTACAAGCTGTTCACCCACCAGGAGCTCCTGCTTAGTCTTTAGTATTTTTGCCCTAGAAAAATGCAGTGTCTGAAAAGAGAGCATGTCACTGCCAGCCAGCTGGAACTTGCTCTAGGACCCACTCAGTTCCTTGAGTTTATTACCACTGGCCCATAAACAACAATGGAAGATGCCAGAAATGACAGGCCAGAACTCCTGTTACCACAGACCTTAAAAATCAGAATCTCTTGCTGCTTTTTAACATCAGGTAGATCTTGAATGGTCCACAATTAACAACAGCAACTGAGAAGAAAATGCCTTCCCTTTACAGAAAGGCAAATAGCAACTTAAGGAATACCCGACATTCTCCCTCAAATAACATATGCTATTAAAAGTTAGTATTACTGAATCACAAACCCATAATTTTTAAAAAAACCAACATGTTTTTGAAAACATCCAGACTTTTGCAGCACTGCTTACACTACATAGCCAGGTTGTGGCCTACAATATTACAGAGATGAGAAGATGGATTAAATGCACGTGGCTGCTGGACACTTCTAATGAGCATGCACACTGCTCAACAGAGACTTTCCCTTTTACTTGTGGTTTCTACAGTCACTAAGTTTGCATAGAGAAGGTAACTCATCCCCCAGTAAAGTAACTGCTATTTTTTCCAAGTGGAACGTGTTCCAAAAACAAATGCTCCTTCAACCTCTGAAACATGAAAGATGGTCTCTGCTCTGTCTCATGGTGTTTCATTATGCCTTTGCCCTCTGGGAGGGAGTTTGAAGGTGCTGAGTGTGCAGCAGCGTGAAAAGGAAGAGGAATGGTCTCAAGAAAGGTGTAATTACAGTGAGCTGCAACATAGCCTTTTAATTAAAAAAAAGTGCCTAGATACAGAAAAATACTGTCAGGAAAAAGGAATTGTGGAATACTGAAATGCTATTAAAGATTCTGCATTCTTTATCTGTTTTAAATATTCCAAACTTAAGAGGCAATCTTACAAGTTTACTCTTGCACTTAATTTCTTCACAACACAAGCATAAGACACATGTGGACATTTACATGTATTACCCATCCTTCCACACAAGCTGGCAGACAAGAGAAGATGAAATGATACTGACACAGGCCTTTCAAGGGCTTTTAGCAAGTGCTCTGCAGGACAGCAGTACCAGAGGTCACAGCACAAAAGGTTTCAGGTGGTCTTAAATATGTAGTTATTTTGCTGAAGGAGAAATAAAACTCTTGTTTTAGTCTCACAAAACAGCATTTAGTGTTCTGAGATGCAGTTGTATTAGTGTCAGATTAGAAAGCTGACTAGCCTATATTAGATTTAAAATTAATTAAAAAAATGTTTAAGAGTGCCATAAATTTCTGGTTATCACCCAAGAAGGGGTTTATTGTCATGTAATTTAATTTTTTAAACATTGGTAGATGACGTTTCCAAGAAATGTAGCTCCCTCAAAAAAACAGAATGAGCAAGGAAAAAGTGAGACATTAAGAAAAAAAGTAAGGAATTTTAACAACTTTAGTGTGCTACCAGCAAAGTTCAGAGTACAGGTTTTGATTTTAGTTCCAAGAGCATCAATGACTTCAATGCTTTGGCTGCTTTGAGTTTCAAGGATGTCCTGCAGTATTAGCAGTGAGGTTACAACACACTAATAGCTGCAGTCTGTCAGGAGGGAAGTCATATTTCCTTTCTCCTGAGCACTCAAAAAAATGGTAAAAGCTTACAGCTTGTTACTTGAGCTGTACACAGCAGAGGTGCACTTATTAAACAAAGGCATATACGACCACAGAAGTTTTATATAATCAAGCAGTGATGGGGGTACAAAGCCTTTAAATAATTCCTGATCTATGTTGTCATCTGATTTCCCAACTTTTGAATATGAGACTGAATTGCTGTGTGTCAAGTTGCAAGGCACATTTTTTAGGCCAAATTACTCTACAGTTCACATGTACACAAATCTAAACGTAGGTAAAGTATCAATTGCTAAGTAGCGTTCAGATTCAAGTGAACTTGGTGTTCTACCTGTACACCATAGCAAGTTCTATTTAATTTTTATGGGTTTTTAACGGGGATGAACATGATTTCCAGGCATGGTAAGCTGAAAATTGAGGCACTGGGCCAAATCAAAATTCTGTAAGTCAATTAAGTTATTGAAAAGTATATCACACAAGTATTCTTCCATGCCAGAATACTGAGCTTCAGTCTTACTTTTGCACAAAGCTGCACTGTGCAACTAGAGCTGGCTTTTTAGGCTTGTACACTGCAACACAAAGTGTTTCTTCTGGGAGGTCTATTGGCTGATGCAGATATTTAAAACTTGACCTTTTCAGTCATGTGAAATTCTGTTATGAGGAGAGACAATACCCAATGTAGCACAAAGGCTCATTCAGCTATCCAGATGTAAGGTTTTATGTAGTGCATAAAAGTAAATCTCCAGTAGGTCTGGACTGGTAATTTTCCACAAAAACAGTCCTTATTGTATTTTGTCAAATTATTCTTCACTTAATTTCAGTTTTCCTATCTGTAGTAAGATAAAAATACCTAGCTTACTTTATCAGAAACATGGGAAGATGTGAACAGGCACTAATGGAGGCCTAAAGAGAGCCAGTCTGCTCTCTCACTGAGGCATATAGCCCCCTTGTCTCACAGTCTGTGGGAGGTAACTTTTTGGCATTTCATCAACTGACAGTGGATTTTCTTCCACTGTTTCAGGTCTCACAGTTTGTCCTTCAGTACATGTCTGTAAAACACTTGATAGAGCAGCTTCCTGGGTATTTTTTTCCATCCCAAGGCCCAATGGCTGTGAACTCTGACCTGAGATCTGCAGTTGAACAAATCCAACAAGATCTCCCTCATTAGCATGAGCAATCTGCTTTGCTCTTTCAAAGCATGGCCTGTCTGTGTTGGTTTCATCCTGACCACCATTCTGTCTGAAATACTGCTGCCTCTGTGCTGTACCGTCAGCTCCTCCAGAGTGATCCTCTGATCTCTCTTCTGACTCTAGCAGTGGCTGAGTTGACTCAGACCTTGAAAACACTTGTAGAGGTGTCTGGTCTCTGTAGCCATTAAGCACTACAGTCGAATACTGTACAGTGCTTGAAGTGTTCTGTGTCGTTTCACCTTCATCGCTGTCAGAGACGCTTTGCCTAGGAGAAGACATGCACGAGGATCCTCCAATACCGCTGCTGTGCCCTTCTGAAGTACTTTTTTCTTTTTTAAGCAAGTCAAAGGGTTTTAGATCTTGCTCTGAAAAAGACTTCTTGTCGTCAGCTTCTATTTCTACAACGCTTACATCTGTAAAGCTGCCTTCTGGGTACATTTGATCTTTGGAATTAAAGTTATGCTGAAAGAAAGAGATGTATGTTGCCTAAGAGGAACGTTATGTTAAAAATCAGATACCTCAATAAATATATGAATTTTTATTCACAATGTCTTTGAATTTCTTCACGTAAGTTTTCACTTTAAGTCTGGCAATATCTCCAAAGCATGTGCTAAAAAATGGAGTCTTAATTATGCAGCTATTCTAAAATCATAGTAGATATGTGAGCAAGTCTTTGCTCTCATTTTAATTATTCTTAAGAGCTGTAAAGAGAAGAATTTGCTGTGCACAACAGGAACATTCTATACTGAGAACCACACATTACTTCAAATAATGTACTCAACATCAGAATACTTCTTCACAGAAATTAGCCACAATTTGTTGAACAGAATTTGCCTGGTCATTCATGCCACATGTGGCATAAATTTTGCTGCCATCTTCTCATTCATGAGGAATTGTTTACAGTCTTCTCTCAGTCATGACTGAACTGTGCAAACAAGTCACTTCAGGGTTTTAAGAATGGGAATCATTGTTTACTTAATGCTGATTTCCCATGCTGAGCAAAGAAATGAGTATTTGACCCTTCCATCTAGTAAACTCAATCTAACTTACAACTTTAAAGCCCATGCTAGACTGTGAATTTGAGCTAAGAGCCACGTGAATCTAATGCTGAATCTACAAATGCAATAAAGTCTTCTAACCATATTGTATCACAATTATCAATGAAACTTAATATTCAGGGTCTTCCTTGAAATCCATGTGTGCTAGAAGACAGAGGACTCCAACTGGTTAGTTTACCTGAAACCTTGCAGACTAGGAAGATACAGGATGCAGAAAGGTGAGTATTACCTTAGCTGGAACTTGAGGAGACCACTGAGCAATGTTACTCTTGGATGGATCAGGTACGATAGGCCAGATATGTTTTTTAATTCTGTAAAGGATTAAAAATGGAATAATGTCATAAGATGCACTCCCCAAATTCCCTGTTCATAGCAACTACAGCAGAATCCACGACACCACTCCCTTACATGGAAATTTTGCGTTCCAAACAAGAATGCTTCCTGGGTTATTTTTCATCTTTGTATGAGGCTGTACTACTTAGCATAACACAGCACTGTACTCTACTCCTCCACACATTAGATGAAGCTATGGATGTAATGCAAAACAACAAAAGGTAACAGTGAGAGATTTTCAAATTTATAGCACTCTAGAATGTATAGAGCTATTACTTTGGTACTTTATGATGCATGCTAGTATGAAAATACAATCCTGCTTCTTTTTAATTTAACTGTGAATACCACAGGTCAAAATCTAAGCTAACTTCACAATTAAAAATAAAAAGAAAATATTTGGAAGAAAAACTTGCTTTGTAACTCTTAAGAATGTACTGTTACTTAAAACCAGAAGCTTCTGTTGATTCATCACCCCAAGCAAACCAGCTTTGAAACTGATGCACCTCTCTTGCTCTTTATAAACAGGCTACCACAACAGTTCCTCTGTAGGAGAACTCTGAAGAACAAATTCAAGATAGGCTTTCCAACTGATGTCCATTAAGAACTAATTTTAGGAGCAGCAGGGAGGTTAAAAGGAAAAGGGCATAACGCATAATATGCTGTCTTTCATTAGAAAGAAAGGATCGTTGACAGGGGACATAGGAGAGGTGCAATGCCTTGCCAGGAGAAACACTGCAGCAATCACACCTTGGTGAAAGCCACAGACAAGAGCTGTGGGGTGGGGGAGCAGGAGGACGCAGGTTGCTTCCCAGCAGCCAGTAAAAAGGCACTGAGTTACTTGAGATCATACCTGCCTAATCTTTTTTTTTGCCATAAAGCTTAATGTTGGTTAATGCTGTAATTAAATTGCCCAAATACAACAAAGAGATTTCCTGCACTTCACAAACTAGGGACCATAATTCCACTCACAGGATGACTAAGAAACATAGATGGTATACCCCGATCAAAACCTAACAAAGCTAATCCTAACTACATCTAGCAAGAAATGCATTAATTTTCTTGCAGGATTGAATCATAGAACATTCTGTATGTGTGTAATTAACAGTAAGAGATTAATATCAGAAGAGGCCCTGGTTTCTCAAGGAAAACACAGAAGGCTTTAACACCAACCAGTATATGTATGCTTTAAGATTTTTTCTGCTCTAACTGAAGAATATTTAACTGGGTTGGTATAAATTGCTGCCATTTCTGTTATGCTCAGAAATATAGGAGGAAGAGTTCATTTCTACTTACAGGTCACGTTTGTTGAAGCAAAACAGAACTCCAAGGAGCACAATCAACAGAAACGCTAGACACACAGGCACAACTATGGCTTCGATTTCTCCTTTTCCTGAAGGAGGTGAAAAAAAGCAATTATACCCCACTTTGTCATTTAAGGACCTCAACCAGCAGTACACATTTCCAAAAGGTTAGGAAGAACCTGAAACTGAAATACCTCAATGCTCAGTCTCCAAGCTTCGAATTCAGAAGAAGCTTTTCACCATATGAAAAGTGCCTCCTCATGAAAACATAAAGAGCTCTGTCCTGAAAATCTAGTGCCTTGCGTCAAAGAACATGGGTTGATCTAGAAGCCGTAACACTGAGAGAGCAAATAATTTTGTAGCTTGGGCACGTATGACAGTAACACCTTTGTCAATTCATCTGCTGCCCAGGTGTTTCAGTGCCCTGGTGGCTGTCATAACATGGTCATGGTCAAATAAGTAAAGTGAACAAAGTCACTACTTATCCATCAGTTTATTCTGTACATGAAGACCTCCTCTGCCTGCAAACACCAAAGTTTGCATTATTGTTATGTATTTCTTCCAACGTTATACACATTCTTAAGCAGACCTTAGAGAATGCTTAGGGAAGAGCAACACTATACAAAAAACAAGCCTCCACTAAATTTAAGAATTTAAGTAAGTGTCTTCCACAATTAAATTTAGTTAGTAATGTTGCTGTTACCCTTACATATAAGAGGCACCCTAATGCTGAACATACAATAAATTTAACTATTCAAAACGGGCCTCTGTAAAGAACTGCAGAAAACTTTCATAGTGATATGAAAGAATGTGGAAGGGCTCTAAGAATGACATATGCTGACTGGTACCTACATCAGCAGATCAAGATACAAGCACACATTTCTACAGCTTCTTCAGCACACCTTATCTGGGTTAAAACAGACTCTGACTAGGGGTAGGTGCCACTGAACATCAAAAGAGACAAGGGCACTGGGTAAATCCTAATGACTCATGAAAGGTCAGGGCAAAACATTATAACCTGAAATATACATAAAACACATCCAAAACAGCATGCTTAATAACATAGAAAGTGCAATTCATGAGGTTTGCAGAGGATATATTGTTCTCTATATAAACAGAAAAATCCTGACTAAACTACCTCCTAGTAAAAGAGCACTAGACAAGCCCAGGTATTATGAACATTACAGATTGACTGTAACTGAAACTTTAAAATAAAATCACCTTCCTCTTCTAACCCATCTTTCAAAGAGCCCTGCTGTATTGTTGCAACATTAATTCCCACTCCTACCAATTGTGCCACCCTGCCTTACCAAATTTTTGAGTAGTAAATGTGAAATCGGGACCGGTCCTGCTTCCATTATCTGTGGATGCCATCATCCGCACAGTATACAGTGTATCACTGGTTAGAGAGGAAAGGGTATACTCTGTCTTGGAGGGATCCACAGTCACAACTAAAGAGAAGAAATTGATACTAGTTTTCTACAAACAAATTACATCTCCACAAAAACAGCAACATGAAGACATCAAGATTTCAGATGCGAAAGGTAGTCTTAATAGAACATGAAACAGATGGAAAACACAACAGTCAAAGACTCCAAAATTCTACAAGAAATGCTGAGATTCATTCATTTCTGTTTAGGTGTCTGAATTTAGTGACTTTCTATATTTAATTTCCTGTGAGATTTTTTTTCCCTAGAATGCACCTACAAACTAAACTAGTAGTAAAACTGAGGTGTAAAGTCTGTCTAGTAAGCCAAATATGTAGTGCTAGTGAGGAACTGCTAGTACTGACTAGGAAACAAACAAGGTAAGGAATAGTAAGACATAGGTATGCGTAAGTTCCTGGCCCTTCCAATTTAAGCAGATCTAAAAATCTAAGTTTTGATAGTGCCAGCTGCCTGTAGGTCATACACACTAGCGAAAACTAAGAGGCACTTCAAACAAGATGATCTACGTCAGTACTATACTGATCTACAGCTCCAGGAGGATTAAAAAACTCCTCCCCACTTCCTTAAGGTTTTATCATAGTTAAATGCAGTCATCTCCTTTTTGATCTTGAATGGTCTGTCATCATCATCTTGATATACCATAATCTCATTCCGTATTTAGATAGCAATATGGGAGCACAGTACTCACAAATCAGCTTTCAGAAACTAAACTCAGTACCCTGCTATATATACTAAATGTTCTGAATTCTTTACAAGTGACTTTCTGTTATGTATGGAGAAGAATTATGGCTCAGACACCAGCTTTATGTTCTCAGAACAGCTATAATTGATTCTACATATTTTTTCAGGAAGAAATATTAGGAAGGAGACAGATGAAACAGTTCAATGCCACAAAACACTTCTCCATTTTCTAGTACCTGTTTCATTTCCATCAATAGTTTTATAAAGTATGGTGTAATTTCGGATAAATCCATTTTGTTCCTCAACTGTCAGATGGTTCCATGTCAAAACAGCTTCAGCTTTTCCTACTTTTTTTGTCTGAACAGTAGGTCCTTTTGAAGGACCTGTAATGGGAGATGAAGATTAGTTTCTGCTTGGCAACCTTGCATTCACAGAAGCAGCATATTAACAAGTACTGAACTGTTACAGCATAAAAACTTCAATAGAATTGTTTGACTAACTCATCTGGAAAGCACTGTTTTCAAACAATATAAAAACTACAAAGATGTTTTAAAAAAGAAACATTCAGGACCAGATATGAAAAGAAAATCAGCACATTGTGGGAAACCTTCAAATGAAGTTAAGTCTTGATTTCACACTTGAAATTTAAAATAAATCAGCACATAAACATCACTATTACAAAATATGATTATATATATAAATATATCACTAAAATAACAAATTCATGTCTGTNAAAAAGGAGAATGGATAATAACAGAAGGGAAAAGATCAATGGTGTCACCTGACCCTCAATCACTAAACTGTTTTTCATTACACAGTCCACATTAAAGCAAAGGTTTCTTTATTTTTTGTCAAAAAGGGTCAGTGCATGTGCTTCAAGGCAATGATTTATACTTACGATCTTGCTTAAGGTAAGCCTTCACAGACTGTCCACTTCCCTGACCATCAGCATACAGAGGGTACACAGTTATCAAGTAACACTTGAAAGGCTTTATACCTAATAAAAGGAATTTAAAAGGTGTTGTTTCACAGACAGTCAAATTGCTCACTATCCTCATTTACTTCAGATACATGCTTCTGAATTTTCGTTGTTTAACCAGGTGTATTTGTACCTAATGCAGCTGAGTATTTTCTAGAGCTCATTGATACACTGCTCCAAAATATTAACTAAAGGAACAATATAATGGTTCACTCAAATGTAAAATTCAGTAATTTTTTCTGATTTATTTTAAATAGAAGGTCTTTATTTGTCTGTAGCACTAACTCCCCAAATTACTGATTTCAGATACTGATCATAATCTCAAAAGAACAATAAAACTGATCAAGTTTCACTGTTTGATTAGAGTAATCAACAAATTTGATTTTGAAAGAACTCAGCCTTTTCACTATTTTAATGGTTTCTAAGAATGACAATACTAAAACCAAAATGGAGATAAACTGCTTGTTGTTACATTATATAAATTTCAAAATGCAAGATCAGATACAGTTGTATATTTGACAGAGATACACAAATACTTCCCTACACTCACAATAAACTAATTGAAACCCTCAGCATTAAACCCATTCTACCAAGAAGTTCTAATAACTCTGAGAATGTTTCTCATCTTCAGAATACTATGCAGGTTTTTAGAGTGTCCTACAAACTATATGTAAATTTATGAGCTAAATACCTTTTAAGTCGATTCCTTGAACATCTCCTAGTGCAATCTGCCATTCTATGACACAGTCTGAGCTGCTGGACACCAGACACCATTCAATCACATATTTAAGAACGTAACTGTTAGGAGCAGTCCACCCTACCCACAACTTGTCATTTTTAGGTACTGTTCTAAGATTCTTCACAGGAGCTGTAATGAAAGAAAAGAGAAAAGTGACCAATACTAACAGTTCTTTCATGACAGGAACTGTTCTGACAAACATTGATACTTTTGGGTAATGGTAACAATTTGACAGAACTGAAGTAAACGTAAATGCCATTTTCTGAAATCTGGAGGTTAACACGTGGATCTTCTTATCAGTGATTCAAAAGCAGTGTCGGGCTACTTAAAAACTGGAAGTTAGACTCAACTTCTCTCTATTCTCATAGACACCATGCTTCCTTCTTCCAAAAAAAAAAAAAAAAAAAGATTGTATTTCAAGAGAGAAATCAGACTTAGAATGGGAAATTACAGGTGTATCAAACAGTTACACTCAAGTACCTAACTAAGTATTTACACTTTATGTATAGCTGTATATACATCAATAGACAGTATATATAATGTCCAGCTCACAGCTGGACAAGCACCTTATGGGATGGGTGAGAACTGGCTCATGGGTTGGGCACAAAGATTGCAGTCAATGTGGTGACATCAGACTGGGGACCTGGGGGGTTCCACAGGGTTCCATCCTCAGCCCTGTGTTCTCTGACATCTACATACGTGACTTGGAGGGGACACTAATCATGTTACCAAGTGATACAAATCTGGGAAGAGCTGGTGACTCCTTCAAAGGGAGAGAGGCCCCACAGAGAGACCCTGCAAAGTGAGGGCCAGGCAGTCATCAACCTCATTAAGTTCAGCAAGGGCTGGTGCCAAATTCTGCACCCTGGATGCACAGACAGGCTGGGGAATGAGAGGCTGGAGAGCAGTGCCATGGAAAGGGCCCTGGGCTCCTGCTCCATGGCAAGTTGAACATGAGCCAGCAGTGCCCTGGCAGCCAGGAGGGCCAAGGGTGTCCTGGGGGCATCAGGGACAGCAGGGCCAGCCGGGCAAGGGAGGGGACTGTCCCCTCTGCTCTGGGCTGGGGCAGCCTCATCTCCAGTGCTGGGGGCAGGTTTGGGTGCCACAGTATAAGGAAGTGATTAAACTTTAAGAGAGCATCCAAATAAGGGCAATGAAGGTGGTGAATGGACTAAAAGGAAGCCATATGAGGAGCAGCTGAGGTCACCTGGTCTGTTCAGCCTGGAGGAGACTGAGAGGAGACCTCATTGCAGTTACAACTTCCTTATGAGGGGAAGAGGAGGGGCAGGCACTGATCTCTTCTCTGTGTGACCAGTGACAGGACTGAGGGAATGGCCTGAAGTTGTGTCAGAGGAGGTTTAAGTTGGATATCAGGAAAATGTTCTTCACCCAGAGCGTGGCTGAACACTGGCACAGGCTCCTCAGGGAAGTGGTCACAGCACCAAACCTGCCAGAGTTAAGAGGCATTTGGACAATGCCCTCAGGCACACAGTGTGACTCTTGGAGTGATCTGCACAGGGTCAGGAATTGGGCTTTGAGATACCTGTGTGTCCCTTCCAACTCAGCTTAGTCTGTAATACATAGTATATGCTTATATATGCATATATATTATGTGCTTACTAAATACTTCCTCCTGGCTGTGACACTACTTTGCTTGAATTATACCCTTTACTAATTCATCTCATAGTTTTAGAACCAGTGGCTCTCCATTGGTGTTTACCTGCATCTATCCATATACCTATTTTGCTTCCTATCCTGCAGTGTTTGGATTTTCTAAGAAAAGGCTAGAAATAAGGATAAACCATCCTGTCCTTACTATTAATGCATAATGAAAAGAACATACTCAAAAAGAACATGAACAGTAAGGAAGCACAACAACCAGGTATGAAACTAAAAATGTGGGAGAATGAGACCGGACAAACAAAGAAACGAGTGGGAGGGAGATCAGGAAATTAAAGGAGGAACAATGGCAGAATGGTATATATGTACGTATTTACCAATGCTTTGATTTTTTAAAAAAAAGACACAGAAATGCCTGCTATGTTAAGAAAAGAAACAACAGGGAATATAGTACACAGAAACCCTAAGAATCAAAAGCCAGCAGAACAATATACACAGCTTCAAATGATGCCATCAGTACACAAATCTATACATTCCCTGGTACACAAATAGCAGTATACACAAAAGGCATGAGACCGTAGATAATTCAGTAATACTTTATGTGCTCACGTAAAAGGTATTATTTTACAACAGTGAAAATATCTTATAAAAAGGGCCACGCAGATTTTCTCGACAGAGACATTAGTAAGACACTCACCTTTTGAATTGCTTGCTGGGATAAGTAAAACTGATGGAGGAGATGCCCCAACACTGTTACGGGCAATCAGAGTAACTTCGTAAGTTCCTTCTGGCAGCTGTAAGGTATGGTTGGTGCTGGTAACATTGTATTTCTTCAATGGACTGGAAAGAGATGATTTATCTCTGACAGTCACTTCATATTGCAAGATTACTCCATTGGCTTCAAATGGCTTCAGTGCCTGTCAGAAACACATCTTTGATTAAGCTGACACTGAACAAATGTGATGTAACCCTTATTGCTGTCCTTATGGCACAATTAAAAATTATGAGAACAAGGCAAGTTCCTCAGATCAAATACCTGTACATTTAAGAAAAACAAACAACCTGTGCACATTTCTATAAAGCAGTCACTTCCAAAGCCTATTTCTGGCTTAAATACTCTTTTTCTTTGATCATACCTAGTGATTTAATAAAAGCTATTCTGTAAGGACTGCAAAACTTGTTGATAAAACAAGTTTTGTGACTTTACAACATAGTGATATAAAAGGAATCTCACACCTTTGGTTGTGTTAATATGACAAATATGACACAGTTTTTGGACTAAAAGAAAGCAGGGGCTGGGGAGTGACCATAATTACATTCCCCTTCTCAGCTGGACCAGTCATCCAGCTAGACACAGCTGCCTTACTGCACACAAACGTCCAGTGCTGTTGTTAACAACCTTGGCCACTGCAGCATCCCAAGGATTAATGGATTTTGCAGCTGGGGTATCACTCTCCAGTGTTGCCACGTTTTAGGCTACAGCAGAAGGCATGACATGAAGCTATGCTTAGTTCAAGTGGTATTTCCAAATCCACAGAAGGACAACAATGAGGAATCTGAAAGTAGTCTGTGTATTTTACGTCACAGATGAGTGTCAGTTAAATGATGGTCTTTACAGCTGTGCCTTTAATTTTTCATAACTAATTCTGATAAGAATGCTAAAGTCATTTCTCATATCAAAAAACCCTATACTATCCCAGCCATCCCCCAAGGCTGCTGGGTATATTTTTTCCACTTAAAACCTCATGTTTTTAGAAGAATGCTCAATTTTTGCAATTTGCTTTACCTTCCATATTAGATGCACAGTCCAGAAAGCTGGTGAGTGAGATTTATCAATGATCCTCCATATGGGTGGTCCTTTAGATGGCTCTGAGGAAACAAACAATGCTTGACAGTAGAAATAATTTTATTTCATCTGTTTGAATTCATGCTTTGATCGTCACTATATGCTTAGTCTCTTTTAAAAAAATAAAAGCATATTAAAAAGCATTTCCTTACTTTCTCAATGAAAATAATGCTTGGCATATTAAGTGGAAAATTTCCTGAATATATGAGCTAGATACCGGTCCTGCTTTAAGTGCACAGTATCAAAAGAAGTATGAGTCACAATGGTGGTTATCTGCAAAATTAGACTGAAGGAGACAATGCTGAGGCACGATCACACCTATAGTGTGCAACCTGCATCCAGAGGCACAGCTCTGCACAACTGCAAACCTTGCTACAGTCTGTATCCAACACTGTTCCTGCCCCTCAACATCAAGTTACCTAAAAAAAAAAAGGAAAGTATGCAAGAGTTAACAAGGACAAAAAAATCCTCCTGGAGTAAGACTCCTTGATTCTGAAAGGGTAACAGAACTGCAGTACTTTTGTATAATGCTACAGTATGTTTTGGCATCTGTACTATTAAAAAGTGGTATTTCCACACCAAATTCCATTTCCAAGTAAAATGGACCAACCAATACGCCACTGCACAAAGCAATAAGAAATGGCCAATCTTTTGTGAGGGTCTTACCCCCAAGAGAATTATATCTTTAATCTTGTAAGACTATTTTTTTCTCAGAGTTCTTTCATAGCATTTAGTGTATTATGAGGTTTTGGCTTCTAACCTCAAATACCCCTCAGTACCAAGTATACAGTGTGCATCTCATCTTTTATGCTTCACATTTTGAGAGGAGAACTACGAATTCAGGGAAAGGGAGCTCTTTTGTTCATTTGAGTACGCAAGCTGATTCACATGAAGAAGCAGAGAAGCAACTGTACATCTTGCCTAACAGATATCATGAATCTAACATGACCTGCCTGATGTTCAACCTTTGTTCTGAGGCTAAGGTAAGACATGGGAACTTAATATTAGCAGTATTTTTGCAAAGCCAGTCACCACAGCAGAACAGCAATGCAACCTAAAAAGGCAGACTGTCCTGAAATCATCATTGCTCAGCCTGTGATAGAAAAAAGAGAAAATGAAGTCATACTATCATTAGGAGCTGAAAAACAGAGATTAGAATTAGAATATTGACATATTTTACAGTATCTCTCCCAGAGAAAGTAAATTTTGCACAGAACTGAACCAATGCCATCGTGGATACAAATTTCACTTCTTTTAAACAAAAACTACAATAATCCCTCTTATTTCTTATCTAAGATGACAAATGAACTACATCAGGATAAAAAAGGAAGGATTTCCAATCTGTTTTAATAATGAGACTTGTACTGGTTTAACTTGATGTCCACTGAAATGCTGCAGTGAACAGACTGCTCAGAAAAGACACACCTTGGAAGACACTATAGGACACACAGGACATTATAAAAATAATATCGTAAAGGTGCAAGCAGGAAAATCTAAAGTGCATTTAAAAACCAGAAACATACAAATCAGCTTGACACTGAAGCTAAGTAGCTATCACAAAGTATTTATAGCAATTGGAGGTAAGAATAGATTCCCTACTGAGTATTAAGTACATAACACTGGCTCCCAATAGGGTAGCATCAGCATAACCCAGAAACAAAGCGAACCTTGCAGGCTATCAAAGTGGAAAAGAAAGGAAAATGAATACTTTGTTGAAAGTAAACCAGGATGTCTTATTTAGATGCTCTGGTGCATAAGAGGCTACACTTACCATATGCCCATTATTTTATATCATGCTTTATTAAGTTTGTGAAGAAGTCTATGCATCCTGTATGACTAAAATTTTGTTTCATAGCTGTTGATGATTGTTCACCTATGACTTTTACTAGCCTCCTAAACATCAAGTTGTTCATAACTAAGGCAGTTGGTCTACTAAGAAAACCTTTTCTGGGCAGGATAACTTCCGTTACAGAGAGTAATCTTCAGAATAAAAGACCAAGCATAAAGCCCAGGTTTATTCCACAAGACTTTGAGAGTACAATTTTCTGTGAAGAAGGCTCTTCTTCCCTGTTGCTGTTCTCAAGGTTTTCAGGGAGCACCTCTACACTAGCTTAATGGGAAGCTATTCTTATACTCCTTGGAATGCACGGGTCAAGTCAGTCAGTGCTGAAAGTAACTCAGGAGAGCTTTATTACTTACACAAGAATGCAGCTCAAGCAAAGGATACACCATTTCAGCTGGCCATTGCCAAATTGCTGAGCACTGACACACTTTAGAAGTCAGGGATCTACTTGTATACATTACTTACCATCTTCAGTGGTAATTCCGGTCTTTTCTTCACTCCAGTCACTCCAGTAGCCCTCTCCATCTTCCTTCATGCAACGAATGGAAAAGACATACTCTGTGTAGGGTCTGAGACCTTGAACACTGAATGAAGTTCTTGGGAAAGCTGTATCTTCAGAAGGAACCTGCAAATGTGATGAAGATTTTAAAGGCATCTATCAAAATACTTAGAGCTGAGTTCTGTGCCAGCTCAGCTGTCATCCAAGAAGGCTCCTCACCACACACACATCTAACATAAACAAGCTTTCCTTCCCTCTCACTTCCAAAAACTTCAATACTCAAACATTGATAAAAGTTCAGTCAGAGTTTTGAGTCTTTACCAGGTATAAGAACATACATACAACAGAACAGCTACAGAGCTACCTCAGGACAATCTCATCTTTTTTTTTTTAAATTAGCATCTCTCTCCTTCCTTCCCACAGTAACTCTGCTTACTGATCTGTAGTATCCTGTCTCGTAATTCAGAACTTTGCTAGGTTACCTGCCTCATTATTGATTGCAAAATTATTGGTTACTAGAAGTTAGAAGTCCAGGATCATTGCTTTCACTGATCCAGAACAGTGCCTCTTGAGTGAAATTGAAAATGGTTTCAGAGTAGTTTATAGTTTTGTTAATAGATTATTTTCATAAGCTCTTTCTTTTATCTTAGGTGAGCAACCGAATGCCAGACAAGTATTCTTAGTACGGGAAAAATGTAGGGAAGCAGGGTGGAGTGAGTACATAATGGACACAAGTAGGTACACACACTGACTTTTCATGTTATTCCACTTGCAGCTTAAGGGCTTTTTACAGTGAGGACCCCTGCAAGGAATGACTACATATTAAACACAAACGCAGGACACTTAAGAGGTTAATCCTGACAGAAAAAACTTAATTAAAATAGTCCAATTCTACCATAGTTAAGCAGCTCAACTGATTTGAAAGCTACTATTCCATTTATTTTGTGCATATTTTAAAAGGGCAAGACAGGCTGAAGAACCTGTCCTATTGTCCTATCAGGACAACATATCCACAGATCCTGGAGTTGCAGACTAGACTGTGCAGGCCAGTACTTTTTAAAATATCAATACAGGTGATGTTAACAGTATCTGCATCTAAAGCCCACAAGGAGCTACCTGCACCAAAGAGAGTATTTTGGTAAAATCAGAAGCAGTTCTCCTTCCAAAAACTCACAGAATTCAGAATACAACTGGGCCTCTGCTGGAGTACTACTCCTCTGAGAGAAGGCTTAAAGTACGGAAAAAACTGAGGAGCTATATTAAATCTGTCCTATATTAAAAATATATTTAAAATGTAACTATATTAAAACCATGTCCACAGATTGATGTAAAGAAAAAAACCCCAACAGCTCTTGATGACAGGAACATATCATAGTACATTACAGGTAAGGCTTACTCCTTACACTTTTCCTGCTCTTGACTGCTTCACACTTGAGGCATGTACACAGGGCAGCCAGATTTTACGGAATTACACAATCATCTTGGTTGGAAGAGACCATTGGATCCAATCGTATACCTATCACTGCTAAATCCACAACTAAACCATGTCCCTGAGTGCCACATCTTGACCTTTTCTAAACACTTCCAGGGATAGTAACTATGGTTTCCCTGGGCCAATCCTTGGCAATTCTTTCCAGAATAAATTTTTTCTCATAGCCAATGTAAACTGCTCCTGGCACAGCTTGAGGCCATTTCCTCTGATCCTAAGGCTGGTTACTTGGGAGAGCAGACTGACCCTGATCTCACTACAACCTCCTTTCAGGTAGCTGTACAGTGATAATGTCACCTCTGAGCCTTCTTTCCTCCAGGCTGGATAAGCCCAGCTTCTTCAGCATAACACTTGTGCTCCAGACCCTTCCTCAGCTGTGCTGCCCTTCCCTGGACATGCTCTGCTCAGCCCCTCAGGGTTTTTCATGTAGTGAGGGGACCAAAACCAGGATTCAAGGTGTGGCTTCACCAGTGACAAACACAGTCAGACAGTCAGTGGCCCTGCTGGCCACACCATTGCTGATCCAGGCCAGGATGGCCTTGGCCTTCTTGGCCACCTGGGCACAGCCTGGCTCATGTTCAGCTGCTGTCACCAGCACTGCCAGGTCCTCTCCAGCCAGTCTGTCCCCCAGCCTGTGGCACTGCCTGGACCTACTGTTGCCCAACTGCAGGTAGAGTAAGTTCTAAAAAGCACCCCAGCATGATACGGTATTTACCCAAGCTGTGAATGACATTTAGATCACTCATTCTGCACATGCATGGTAAGAGAAAAATTCATCAATGTTCTATACGTTGCATGTGCAAAATAAAATTTAAAATAAACATACTGCACTGTGAGCACAAGGAGGACAGCAGAAAAGTGCACAAAGATACGAAAAGGTCACCACACTCAGACTGTGCCAAAAAATATCTAGATCACAGCCTCCATGAACAGGCCAAATAAACTTCCTTGGGTGGCCATGTAAGACACAACGAAATGAAAGTGAATGCTCTGAACTGCAACAGAGGGAAATCCAGTTTGACAGATGGCTGGGTTACAGCAGAATCAGGGCAAGGGATAGTAGTGGTATTACCTCCATCCAGTTTGTGTCCCCAACAATCCTGTAGCGAATATTGAATTTCAGTGTCATCACAGCATCTGAAATCCAATTCTCCCAGGAAAGCTTCAGAATAGTAGGCAGTATTCCTGAGCTGACTGATACATTCTGTGGAGACAGTGGCTTAACTAGAAGAAAAAAAGTTAAAGTCAACTCCACAGCTGTACTTTACCATGCCTTTGGATGCTGGCACACTATGTTGCAGCACTACTATTAAAGCCTTTCAGGACCTGAAATGACTGCTACTTTACACTATCTTCTAAATCAGACTACTCAGCACGAATTTGCCATCTGAATTGTGATGAAATCTCTCACCATCCCTACACCTTTCCCCAGCACAGTTCAAGCTCTAGTCAACAACACTTATGCAGTGATAATTTTTATAGTGAAGACACATTAACATATCAGTTCAGTAATATGCTCAGAAGCAGCAGCAATGTTCTATTAAAACTTTAAGGGTCATAGAGTTACCAATATCGATGGGATCAACAACAAGAGGATCAGATTCAGCCTTCCCAAGTGCATTTGTTGCTTCTACCCAGATCTCCGTGTTAACAAAAAACTGAATATCAGTAATGGTGCAAGAATTGTTTACATCTTTTGGTATACAGTCAGGAAAGATCTCTTCTGGCCTAAATAAATGAGAAAATAAAAACAAGATATAAAGCAGTAAGCGTGGTTTCCTTTAGAGAGTATTTTAAAGTAGATCAGAATGAGCAATCAGTTTATCTTCTATGTTTCCCTTCTGTCTTAACTTTGCAAGCAGAGGGAGGGGACGAGAAAGTGGGAATGGCTTGTTTAGCCACAAATGCGTGATTGCATTAGAAATGAAACCAAAACAAAATCTCTTGACTTCCTTCAAGAAGACATCTTCAAAAGCACAAGCTACAGCACTGTAATTAAATTTGTATAAAAACCTGAATTGGCTTAAAAACGAAAAGAAGAACACAAACCGATACAACTAATCAAAAGCAACGTGGCCAGTAACTAGAATGCATTAGAAAATGTAGTCAGTGCTACTGCATACCTTTCATCAGGAGTGCAGTGTTAGAGGTGCAATACGTAATTTCTGCTACACTAACCCTAGATAGTTCTAGGGGCATCAGGAAATTTGCAATGCATTAATATTTTCTATCTGTGCATACTTTCTGCTACACCTGTTACCAAAACACTTCAATAGAATGGGGTAGCTGGAAAGCTGTAGGCAACCACTCCTGCTTCCAGAGCAATGCACCAATCCTGTTCACTCCACTTTAAACTATGAGACCATCCAGAGTTTGGAAAGTAACTTAATTCGCTTTCACAGGAGAAATACTTTGCTGAAGCTTTCATGTTAGGATTAACTCCGAATAGTGCTTGTCCACACTTCCTATGAAGAGCAGACAGATAATACCTTCACAAAATTCAGTCATTTTATGTTAGTTTCTCTACCTAGAATCATAGAATGTTTTGGATTGAAATGGACTTTTAAGAGTTATGTAGTCTGATCCTCCTGCAATGAGCAGGGACAGCTTCTGCTTGTTTAGAATGAGACAGAACTGTCAATCCAGAGAAGTGCAAGGATTTGGGTACAGCCCCCTATTATTAGACATATTGCTTTCAAGCCACACTAATCATGTATTTGGTGAATAGAAAAATATGAGATTACTGTTACTCCAAAACAAGTTCAGCAACTAAACTTCAAGTGTGACTTATAATTACTTGAATGCCAATTTCTTTAACTCTTCCCCTCCCTCCCATACCAGACGGACAGCAATGCTTCAGAAAACCGAACTTATGTTAAGAACTCTTCAAAAGAATCAGGAATTTCAAGAACTGTTGGTTCAGCATAAAAATATTGTTCAGAATTATTTAGATATTCTGTAGACTGCTACTTACCAGCTGTATCTCAGCCTGAACTGAGTATCCAGGAATGTGTGCCTTCCAGGGTTCCAGGTGCAAGTCATAACATATGTGAATCTTGACACCTGATGCACAATGCAACTTAAGTTCTTGGGCTTCTCTGGGGGCACTGTACAGAAAGAGTTAGCAATAATTAATCTATACGCACATTCCAATCCAGCAAGAATCCTTTTAAGTATCCCACTAGAGTGATTTCTGTGAACATCAGAAGTATTTAATTCATTTTTTTTCTAAAGGATGAGGCAAAAAGTGCTGGGTACCATCCTGCAATCAAAGTCAGGACGCTTAAACAGCTGCTTTGATGAACAGCAGGCTGTATAAGGATTAAGCACCTGCTAGTAGGGAACAACAAAGAATTCTCATTCTGAGGCAGAAAGCCTTGTATTAACCACCTCACATCTAAATATATTTTAATTCATACAGAAGAAAAATAAATTCATAACTAATATTGAATTGGCACATAGTGCCTGTGCCAGTAACCTGAGCCCTAAAGGGAATTTGATAGGTCTGTTCTCCCCCAGCTGAGGAAGAAGCTTCAGCTGCAAACCCATGCAAGAAAACTTAGGGATCTTCATCAATGCACTGTAGGGTGGAAGGAACTTTTTCAGACTGCAGCAAAACTATTTTCTTTCCTTCTTAAACTCAAATTATAACATACAAAGAGTTTGTCTCTACCTCCTTTATGATCACTATTTAGGACAGTATAATGTACTTAGAGAATCTTATTTGTTTTCAAGCAGAGTTCTAGTTTCAATAGAACAACTTTATTGCTTTCTTCCGAAATAACTGTATTCTCAAACCTGCTGCTAATCTCATTATTTGTTTTTTCTTTAATTGACAGTATCAAAATACAACAGCTTTAAATAAAAATGCATCTCAAGACTTGTAACATGAATTACAAATGCGGAATGTCATCTGTACTGTTTATAATCTTAGAATAATTTATCTGTCCTCACTTTTCCATGTATTTTACTTTTTAAAAATACTTTTTACTTTATCTTTTCTGGTACACTTATTCCTCAGAAATTGAAAACATTACTTTCCTGTGATAGCATTTTGTAAACCATGCTAGAAGCACATAATTTTAAATTGTGAATTCAAGCTGGCCTTTTGCAGGCATACCATTCAGCAACTGCAGTACCTGCTGCCCTTACTAGGAGACAACATAATTCATCAGCTATATAACGCGATATTTAGGACACTACAACATCTGTCCTATTAGCAGGATGCCAAGTAATTAAGGAGTAGCATATTAAACTATTCACGACTTTCTCAAGACACTCTTGTCTAAAAGCACTTGTTCTGAACCATGGAACTGCTATCATTCTAGAATAAATTAAGTTTATATGTTAGAAGTATTTTGTTAGGTATAGAAGTAAAGTAATCCAAATAATATGTTCCATCCTTAAGGCAATTCGGGTTAGCTTTAGCGATGGACTAAATGTTTCTCAGTCCATTAAAGAAGACAACAGTATTTTCAAAATGTGAGTATGAAACCAGGACATATCACCTAAAAGTATTTCCTCCAACTCTGATACAGAATCCAGAAGTAAGTAAGTAGGAAATTAACTTTTCCTATCTCAGTTAAATCCACATCATTATTCTGTAATTCAAACCTGCCATTTTCTGTTGTTCCATTTTTTTCCTATTTTAACACTGAAATACTCCAGAGTATTTTCTACTTTTTAGAAAACTTTACTCAGTGCATACTGAGCAGCTGTGGTGGCATGTAATTTGACAACATCTTGACTCAATTATCCAGGAACTGAGGGAATAAAAGTATGTGCTTCAACATATGCGCACATTCTATTGTTTGCATTTTCCCATTTCTCAGAAACAATTTGCTTAAAAATGGAACAAAATGTAAAAAAATGATACTCACAGCCTACTGTAACTGTAATTCCATAAATGTTCTGTTCAATCTGTCCATCTGCTAAAATGTTGCATGTCAGAGGAGTAGCTAGTGCAGAAGTGTCATTGAATGTGACACTGGAAACTGTTCTGTTTATTTCACGATACTGTTCTTTAGGTACCAGTTTATTTTTAATCTTCCAGATAATCTGACTGGCATAGATATTGCCAAAGTCAAGACAACTCTCATTGAGAATGCATAATGCTGTGAAATTGGAACCAAGGGCCAGTACAGGTGACTCTGGGATGATGTGACCACATGACTGCACAAGTCCACTTGAAGCTAAAAAGAAAACAAATTTCACATTTATTAAAAACTACACAATATTCCTTAATCATATTGCTGATGCATCGCTAGTGCAATGTTAATAACACTACATGTGTCTAAGCAGCAAGTTAAGTAGTTCCTTGACAATTATAAAAACTGAAATGCATTAGTAGACTACCAAGAAGATTTAAGAGCAAAAATCAGCACAGCATTCTTTAAGCTATGCAAAAGCATTTTACCAAGTTAGGAAAGCTCTACTAATAAACAGAAGCACTTAAAAAGAGAAAGAGAGGACAGTCAAGGGTTGCATGTTTATATCTTTTGAAGAGGGAAGTTATACTTGAGGTTACTCTTTTGATAAAAACTATTTTCTGTTAAGAAAGTTACAGGAAACCCGGGGTTAAGTGTGCACCTCTGTTGTGGTGAACTAGTGTTAGAAGACTGGGTGTGCCTATCCTAACACACCTTCCTTTCTGTCCCCATCCAACAAGTATCTGGACAAAAAGCAGGCAGGTGTTTCAAACATCTGATGTCACTAGTTGTATATCCTCTTGTATTTGAGACAAAGAACTCTTACCATCAGGAGAGCAAATATTCAACACCAGATAGAAGCCACAGGCCACCCAGTTCCACCTAGAAAACATGCTGCACAGAATTTCTGCAACAAGAGAAAGACATATTTTTAATTTAAACTATTACTCTTTACTTTAGATCAATGTCAAAATCAGATCTGTTTTTGCTCTAAGATAATTTCTCACACATACATTTCTTTTCCTGGAAGCATTTTTATCTTATCACATTAGAATGGGTATACTGTTTCCATTTTCCTTACTGCTAAAACAAAATTAAATGTTTAGTTAAAAAAACTGAGGCTGTTTAAGGCTGCTTTAATTATAAACTTAAGAAAATTATCAGCTTTAGGTTTTCACACTGTATATGAAAACAAACTTCACTGGTAACTGCGGGAGGTTCAGTTAGAATACAGGGTGTAACACTGTGGTTCAGGTTTTAAAATATAACCCTATGAATTTGATTATGGTTACCATATCTAACTTCCAAGGGCACTGATACAAAAGCTTCAGACAAGATTCAGAACAACTTAACACAAAACCATGTGTCTCAGTTACAAGAGTGACTTAAAATATGCTCAGGAATTACAAAGCACAACGCTTCTGTATCAAGAACTGTTGTCTACTATAGGAAAAAAATCTAATTAATTCATCAAAACTTTACAAGGGAGCTTGCAATTCCCCAAAAGCTCGAGTACATTTTGTAACACTGTATATATTTTTGTATTGCAGCAGAGTCCACTCCTTCTCAAGTTCTGACATTTCTAAAAAACACATTAGAGAAACTGAAGCATTCACACAGTAGCTTCCACCCCCATTGTTCTGAAGCCACTAAGTCTGTTCTGGTTTTCTCTGCAAAGTTTTAAAGCAACCCTAAACTACTAAAAGAAGTGACCATTCTCTATTAAGCACAGAGCTATATTATTTTTAGCTACATTTACACATCTTTACAGGAGCAGGTAGATTGGCTTAGTGAAATCAGGTATTTAGTTCACAAGCTGATTTCTAGAAGCAGACCTCATACTATTCTTACACCTAGAAACTAAACATAGGCTCTTTAGGTTTACTAAGATTTGAGGTGAGATGGCCTACAGTAATACTGTTTCTGAAGTCTTATTTTCCATTAACCTGACAGAACCTCTTTGGAAACTGATCTTTATCCCATAAAAGGAAACTCACTAAAAGTCTTAAGGGAATTCAACAGTATTCCCTAGACAGGAAAATTAATAAGGTAAACTTACTATTATCAGAAGAAGAAGAAACTGCAATGACAGTAAACAAGCCTTTGCTTTGATTTCATGTTATTTACTTATAATAGTGACAGCAATACATAAGGCATTTCACATTTTTAAGTAAATATATTAAGTAAAACTAGACACACTTTTAAGCATAGATCACTACCAAGCCAGAACTTCATTCCTTATACATCAGCACAACTGAGCCATTTTTTCTTTACAATCAAGATAAACAGTGTAATGAAAAGAAAATCTATTCGCAGGAACAACTGAATGAAACCAGATCTTAAACATTTATAGTAGTTTTTGTAGGGTTTGCCAACCTAGATGTCTTTCAGAACTAAAATAAAATAAAAGAATCACCCAGCAGTATCTTCGTTTGCTTCTATACTTCCAAGCTCATTGCTCAAAGCCCACCAAAATTTCCTATACAGAAATTTTATAGTAGAAACATTACTGATTTGAAAGACTTGACAAATATATTAACAAGCACTTGTCTGTCACTGGAAGTTTGCTGTTTGACTAAATAACAAGCCATTTGTCACCAGGCTGTAGCTATATGGCATTGAGAACCAAGAAGCTATTAATTTTTTCTATGTTCCATTTAAGTACTCTCACTGAGCTGGATATAAGAACCACTACACTGCTTAAATGTAACGTGTATTTGGATAGTTATTACAAGGGTACTGTAAAATAACTCTCATCAATTGATTTTTGCTTATTTTGAAAGTGAAGTGTCCAATATCTGAAAAATTTTCTGCGTTAAAAAAAAAATCCCAACTAGTTTAACAGATTTTTATAAATTTGCATGGTAAATTCAAGCCAACTCTAAAGAGTATTACTTTTTATTTTAAATCATGAAATAAAACCAACACATAGAGATCTACTTTAATGACTTGACTTATGCTAGCACTTACCAGAATACTGCTTGTTAACCAAAGCCTGTTGAGCTCTACTATGGATAGAGCTTAGGATCTGTTATAAGCAAGATTCATTTAAATTATTTAATCAGAACCATTTGAGTTGTAGAAGATCTGAAATTCATCAGAAGCCTGAGGGCAAGCACCTACAAGCTAGGTGGAAAGAAGCAGGAGCTCTGTTTCACTGCTAATTGCCAAAAGCTGCAAAACAACAGCAGAAGCACCTTTCACATGGGAAGTTTATAAATGTTGTTTAATTTCTCTCGCATTTACTATTATGATTCATGCCACCTTAGAATAACGTTCAGGGTCACCTAAGCTATTGCATCATTACAAAGTTAATGGGTTTTTTTGAGTCATTATTCATTAAAGTCAAACAACATTTCCACAAAACTATTCACTGGTTTTCACACCAGCAGCTATTAAGTATAGCTCAAGTTATTAAAAACATACTGCAAAGCAACTGAAAGAATAAATAGATAAAAAGCAATAACCAACTTAATATGTAAACAGTTATACATAATCAGCATACATTTTGTCCTAAACTATGATTTTTTCACTGGAAATTAAAATTAAATTACTATCTTTTCGTATCAATGCCATTTCTACATTCAACTGTCTTCCAAACTTGAAAAACAACATTTCAGTGGTTCTGAGAAGATTAGTTCACACTTAAAAGACTGAAGTTCAAATCTCTACTACTCCGCAGTTTGGAAAGTTTAGCAATAATTTTGAGGGAGCAGATAAGCCCTCCACAAATCATAATACTTGATTTCACTGCAGTCAGCTCCTAAAAGGCATGAGAATGGAGCTTCGTGCTCCATCATCTGCAAAGGAAAGTTAAGTGGAAAGCCCACACACCTACAGCATGGGAACCAAGCAGCTGAAACTGCAGTTTCAAAGCCATGACACAATTCAGCATATATCTGCTTCAGCCTGTTCTGATGTGTTTTACTTACCCCCACCCCCTGCTGATCAATGCCGTTGGAAGAAGGCTGAAGCTACACACCTCCAAACCCACAAAGGGGCCATTACAACCCTTCTAATGTGTGCTATTTTAAAAAACATTAGTGTCTCTGGCTTTTACCAGACTGATTCTTAATTGAAATTTAGTTCTCGGGGTTACACTAGACACTTCCATCCATCTTGCCTACATGAAAGCCATAAAAGAATTGAAAAAACAAAATAAATGGTGGGACTTAAAAGTAGCAAAACAAGGAGCCATACTTCATATTAGAATGAGGCAAATACTTCTATGCAAACTAGTATTTTCTTATTTGAGTGTGTAAAAATGCTCAGGTGAAATCAGTGCAGAAACCCTGCACATAAGCTACACCAAACCTTAAAAGATAAGGACCACTCTTCAACAGTAATGCTAAACACTAATTGTTTATCATTAATGATTTTAAGTCAGACTAAGCTGTTAGTCTAGACAACATAAAGCTCAATAATTTCTTTCAGTGACTACGCACAGCTCAATCCAAGTTTTTTGTTTTACTGACTGGTACAGTGTACATACATCTAAGGTGCAAACTGAACCCGATGCTGAACAAACACTGAAACAGCTAGTCAATTTAGATGCTTTTTATTAAAAACAAACAAAAAAAACCCCAAAGAGCCAAACCAACACTTTTTATCTACACTATGCAGTTGTTCTGAGTGCGGATCACTGAGTGAACAGGCAAGGGAGACAGAGAAAGAAACTGACTTTAGAAGTTGGCCAGATTGTTCTCATGGATTAGTGGCAAAAGATCAAAATCCATCAATGGTGAATGCTGCTGGTGACGGTCCTTAACTCACAGAAAACAAATTACCTCAAAGAGGAAAAAAAAAGTTAAAATGCTCTGATTATTTCCATAAAGACAGACTTATAAAACTCATATGTCATGAGATCACCCCATTTAACCTCCAAATCAAATGGGACTTCTATTATTCTTCACATCCTGCAGCCATTTTGAAAGGAAAGCACTAAGCCTTTAGCTTGATCTGTAAATTGATGCTTCATGCACTGTCTATGAAAAGCTAATAACAACCCTAAAATCAAACCTCATATGCACAAAGTATCAACAGTGTTGTGTTGAATTTTAAGATTAACCTGTGACTAACAGTTTGTGAAGAAATACCAGGCTTTCACACAAAAAGGTATCATGACTTATTCTGAGGAAGAGAGAAATCTTTAAAATTAATCTTATTTCATAAACCATGAGATCTGCCCCAAAATGAACACAGGGATATGTCATTACATAATGACATAGATAATAAATCTCTCCATTTCAGAGAAGTGGCAATTCCTGTCCAAGTGACCTACAAATCACAACGTGTCAGTTTAAGAAACTATAGCTAAAATAACATGTACTTGCCAGCAAAGCCAGCTCGGAAGTCAGGAAGTGTAGATAACACCACAACCACCACAGGAAGGTGTTCGGTCTATTAACGCTCACCATTACATCAATCACAAGAGACCAAGGGTTGCAGGAAAATGGATTTCCAGAAATTCCTCAAAAAAACCCCCAAAAAGCCTATGTTTACAGCTTCAAGAGGTTGTCTGTCACTAGGAATCCACATGGCTCAGGCAGACAGAACCAGGGATATTTCACAAAGCAGCTGCTGCTTGAGTTTATGTAACAAGCCAAACTCTACCTGAAGCCATCTAAAAGCTGTAACTATCCTCAAGGAATTTTGATTACTCAAACAGTAACTGCTTTCTAATTAAGCATATTTCATCTGCAAGCTTCCTTCCTCCAAGCTTACTTCCTTCTTGGAAATATTTATGTTTTTATTTCAAAAAACACCAGACACCTCTAAGAGAAGCACTTAAAACATTACATAACGTTATACGAACAGAATATTCTGAAATACATTTTTGTATTTAAAATCTCTACATACAAATGACATCTCTATCCCTTTCACATCTAAGCAAGTCAGTTCTCTAAATTACTTATTCCTCTGCCTCTAGAAGGCAGCTTATGCCTGGAATCTCAGTAGAACCCTCAGAATAAAAAACAGACAAAAAAAGAAAACCAAAAAAGGTACACAGTTTAATATTACTGAAATACCTAATTAGAGGCACCAACTATTAGTTTGCAATAATTGAATTGTGTCTGGTACCTTCTTAAAACTGTAAACCAACTTCTCTGAAATACTTCAGAAAGTTTTCACAGCTAGCAAGTAGTTTTAGTCCAAAAATCAAGTTAATT
The DNA here is from genome assembly GCA_013397195.1 of Hylia prasina. NCBI lineage: Eukaryota > Metazoa > Chordata > Aves > Passeriformes > Sylviidae > Hylia > Hylia prasina. The sequence goes on along the minus strand of VYXD01010101.1, from coordinate 1,693 downwards.
TATACAAAGTAATGTCTTAGCACACCGTGTTCTCATTTTGAAATCAAACCTTCCAGACTGATCACAAGCAATGCTGCTTCTCTAATCTAGACATTTCTTGGTAATAGAAGAATAATTGATGAAAAAAGGGCCAAAAAGTTTATTTAATTTCACATAATTGTGCTAGTGTTAATCCTCCAGACAAGCAACATGGGAACAGTATCTCCATTTGGTGTACTCACTTATAGATGTGCATCTATCTTTCTCCTCAGCCAAAAAGATCCATCTATTTACTTTAAGCACCATATTTCTAAACATATAAACATATCCAAATAATCACCTTGAATGCTCAATGTCTAGGAAGTAATCTCAAATTTTCATCAACCACACTTACATTCTTACTGTGCTGCACCAACATATGGATAAAAAATCTGTTCAGAAGTTACATGCTTTGAACAGTATATTTTACATAATCATGCGTCTGAAAGTAACAGCATATAGGAAGCATAAATGTTATATTGTTATAGAAAAGAGGGTGAAAGAAAAAAGACCTTAACTCCCAAGAGTATCCAACCTCTTCAGGTTGTGGATTGCCTTTCCCCCTCCACCCCCCGTGACAGATCACTACCGACAGAACTACAATCGCATATAGTCCTATTTATTATTTGGTAGTAGAACTGCAACTATGTGTAGAACTGTGCCTTCAGAATGCCTCAGCAGTAACAATCAGCCACCAGCTAGCAAACCCTTAGTCAGCTTTGAAACAAGCATAAAAACTGAGACTGGGAATTATTCCCCTCAATCCTGCCAACACACTTGGCAGACTGCTTTCCTTTGTGCCTCAGTTTCATCATCTGAGAGATGAAAATAATGATGCCGATTTTTTTTAGGGAAAGCATCAGAGCCCCACTACAGGGATGACTGGAGCTCAGGACCACACGGGAAGAAACCAGACGCCCGCTGTACCCGCTCCTCCCTAATTCCTCAGGGAATCCCCTCCAGCGCTCGGACCAGCAGTAAGACATAGCGTGAGTATCTTTCAGGGCAACAGTTTTCTACCATCTACAGGCAACAAGAACAGACAACTTGTGGTGACGGCAACAAAACGCAAATCTCTTCATCAAGGAAATGCCCGGCGGTGGCACAGCCACGCTTATCTGACAGTCGGAAAAGCCGAAAGACGCGATCCCGCGACACCTTTGCCAACTCAGGCGGCCGGCACCAACCACCACCGCTCTGGGGAAGAGCGCAGATAACCTTCAGCCTGACCCTCCGCGCCACGCCGGGGGCAGGGCTGCGGATGCGGCACGGCGGAGCGGCCCCGCGAGGGGCTCCGCACCCCCGGGCCTCACAGCGAGCGGCCCCGGGCGAGGCCATGTTGCGCTCTGAGCGCCAGAGCCGGGCAGCTCCGCCGGCGCCGGCGAGGGGAGGCTGGACGAGACGAGACGAGACACCGCCGCGGGGCACGGCTGGCGATCGGCCCGGGAACCGAGTGGCGCAAGG
>VYXD01010098.1:834157-859267 GCA_013397195.1 Hylia prasina | reverse complement strand
GGGCAGGGAAGAGCAGCTCCAGGCTGCAGCCCAGCCTCACTGCCCAGCATTCTGCAGGGATCAGAGGTGGCACACGTGGAGCTTCTCCACCCAAAACGGGACTTCCAGCAGGCTCAAGTCCCGGGTTTACAGCCGGAGGGAAAGCAGTAGGTTTGTCTGTAGTTACACAAGAAGTTTGTGGAGGCGAAACGAGCCCACTTTTTCCAAGTCCGTGATTATCCCCCCCAACGAGGGGATGCGCAGCGCTTCCTCCGGAAGCCGCAGAGCCTCTCGGAGGCGGGACGTGCCCGCTCCTCCCTCGGAGGTCAGGGAAATGCCGGAGGCGGCCCGTGCCTCCCCCTGCTTTCCCACCTCCCCTGGCCGAGCGCGGGGAGCCGTGGGCAGGGGCTGCCCCGCTGCGCCCCAGGGTCCCGCAGAGCCCCATCCTGAGTCACGGAGCGCTCCGGCCCCTGCGCATGATATCGGGATGAATCACTCGCTGACCTCTGCCTTCCACAGTGTTCGGTTTCTAATTTTATGGGCTGTATCAGCGGCGTTATTGAATCCAGATGTCTGCAGAATGCAACTGCAGCGCACAGAAAGCCGCGAGGAAAGGCGTTGGTGGCAAGGACCGGGGCATGTGGTTCATTTTCCATAAGCAAACCCTGGCTTAGGAGGGAGAGGAAGGCACCTCCTGTCCCCTGCCTGCTCAGGCCTCTGCAGGAGCAAGTGATTCCCATCTTCCCTTTCCCTCATAACTTATCCTTGCATTTTCCTGAAAGCATCTGTCCCCCCCAGGCAGCACGGCGGGCTCGGGTGGATCCCACCCGATTTGGGAGACGCTGCAGAAATGTGGGTCCTGTGGAGCCCCTGTGCCTTGGCAAGGACATGGTGCTGCCATGGGGTGGGCACTGGACTGGAGCAGAGCTTCAGCTTTCCCAAAGTGACCTCTCAAGCCCAGATCCCTCGTGGCACAAGCCTGGGGCAGCAACACCTGGCAGCTGCCTGCCATGGGCGTCTGGTTTGCATAGAGCACAGCTGGCTCTGAGGCAACACCACTGCCTGTGTCCCTCCGAGGGGAGGAGTAAAGAAAAGAGAAAAGAAATATTCAGGCCTTGCCTCAACATCAAAGAGAAGCCTGTGGGGTGACCTGCCTGCAGTGGGGGCCACAGGAACCCCACAGCACTGCCCGTACCACGTGGGTGGCTCCTGAGCATCGACACAACGTGGGATCAGAGGCACCAGGGGATGGAAAGGATTATTCATTTATTTGATGTTCTCAAAGATATTCCTGCCCCTTGCCTTCGCTGCGGCTCTGACGTGGCAGAGCTGACCTGAGCCTCTCCAAGCTGGGGATTCCCAAGAGCTGTGTGTGGGTGCACGTCCCCTAAGGTGTAGGAACTCTGGGCACTGAGAATTTTAGACAGGCACTGACCCCCAGGCAAACACTGCATTGACCTGAGGCCGTGGAAAAGGCTCCCAAAATTGAGCGACAGCACTGGGATTGTGGGTTTGCAGTTTGGATAGAAGTGTGANCACCAGGGGATGGAAAGGATTATTCATTTATTTGATGTTCTCAAAGATATTCCTGCCCCTTGCCTTCGCTGCGGCTCTGACGTGGCAGAGCTGCCCTGAGCCTCTCCAAGCTGGGGATTCCCAAGAGCTGTGTGTGGGTGCACGTCCCCTAAGGTGTAGGAACTCTGGGCACTGAGAATTTTAGACAGGCACTGACCCCCAGGCAAACACTGCACTGGCCTGAGGCTGTGGAAAAGGCTCCCAAAATTGAGCGACAGCACTGGGATTGTGGGTGTGCAGTTTGGATAGAGGCGTGAGTTATCACAGGATGGAAAACTTAGAGTTTAAGGGTTTAGAATACAGTAATATATATATAAAGCAAGATGGAGGATTTAGGGCCTAGGCTGAGTCCTTCTTTTTCACCTTCTTCTTCATGGGTTTAGGTAGTGTTTTGTAGTTGGGTAGAAAAATCCACATTGCAGGCCATGGGTGGTTGGTTATTGGGTTAAAAGTAAAAATAATTTAGGTGTCATTTCATAATTGGACAGTTTATCCTTAATAGGCCTTGTAGAGAGAGAGATAGGGCTCCATTTTGAGTTTGTTAGTCAGAAGTGCTGTAGAGCTCACTCTTTGTGAGACTGTAACATAGATAAGAATTAATAAACATCTGAGTCCAAACATGAAACACCATCTTGTTTATTTACTCCTGACTCTGGCAAAAAGAAGATAAAAGCAGCACTAAGGGATGGTGCCCAGCCCCCTGCACCACCAGCAGCTTTCTGCAGCAGTGCAGCCCCTGGTCCTTGGCATGACAATGAGCAAGGTTGTGTTCAGGACCCAAACATAGGTCATAACCCAAATAACTGCATTTTCTGCTTAGCTCCGTTGTGCAGTGACTCCAAACAAATCATTCCCTCCCAGGGTTAATTCACCTGCCATTGTGCACTGACATATCTTCACCTTCAGGAGAAGCTCTGTTCTCCAGGTGGAAGATTTCTAGTGGTGAATTGTTTCCTGCTAACTGAGAACCCCACAAACCCTTACTTGGCTCTTGCTAACTAAGAGTGACTGCAAAGTGCTGTCAGGAGATGAACAATTTGGCTGTCTCATCCACACCTTGGCCTCTGGTCCTCCTGAATCAGCCCCAAGAGAACATCTGCCTTCCACAGAGAGGCCTGCACTGGTCCTCTGCAAGCTCATGGGAGGTGGGAGATACAGCAGTGCTTCATTCTGAGCTTCTCCCTGGCAGTGCTGGGATGTCTGTGGGGAATTTCCCTGCACCCACCTGCTCTCCTGCTGCTGTGGGGCTGAAACGAGCTGGGACCTGGCTGGGAAAAGCCTCCTTTGCTCTCCCTTTTTCCCTGCAGCTTCCACATCTCACAGCTCAGGACAGATGGAAGCTGTGCAGAGAAGCAGAGAGCCAGGAACACATGTGGGTTTTCTCATTTTCTCCTTTGTCACCTTGGAAAGAGTGAGGTATAATACATAAAACATGGAGAGACAGTAATAATGAAGTTGACCTTCACTGTGGTATTTCTTGTGACACGGCTGCGCCTGTGCCGAGTCTCTCCTGGCCTTGGCTGCTCTTAGGGCTGCTCCTGCCCCTCAGGAACCCAGAAATGAGACTTTTAGAGCAGCCAGTGAATCTGAGCTGGCATTTCCCCTGTGCACAAGTCACACACAAACACTTTGAGAAGGCTCAGAAGACCTGCAGGGGATGAGTTTAGCGTACAGATGGACTTGGTGCCAAGTTCCAGCCTAATGGGAATCACAACAGCTGACTTACAACACCCCCCCCTTTAAAGTCAGGGTTTATGGGGAAGGAATCTCTGCCAGATCCAGAAACTATAGCAACTGCTGCAATAAAATAGCATTTCAGCATAAAGCTATTTTTACAGCACGTCGCCACGTCTGTGGGATGGCAGTTTCCAGTGTTTTTCAGATGTCTGCTGCCAGAAGATTTGGTTGGATTAGCAGTTAAAGAGGGAGGGATCACATTGGGTTGTCAAATACGCCCCTTTCCCTGCAATGGGAAAAATTATATCCTACAAGGTGATTCATCAGGTATTAAATGAGTATCACACTTGATCAGGGCTGACTAAAAGGCCAGGCTTGCCGCAGGGCCCAAACCTGGGCACATTGAAGTCAACACGACTTTTGCAACTGGCTCTAGTGAGGCAGCTGTGATCCAAGCCACAATCAGACTTGCCTGAAGCCTAGAAACCCATACCCACACTACTCACAACACGGGCAGCAAAGAGTTGTGATCTATAATGGATTAAGGTTTATCTCAGCTCAGCCCAAGCTGATGCAAATTTTACCACTCATTTGCACGGGGCCGAAATGCCAAACAAAGCTGGGCTTCATTCTGCGTGGCACCATTTCTTCCTGACGTTCCAGTCCAGTGTTTGCCTCTTCCACAGCTCTCTGATCTTTTCTGTCATTTATTTCAATGATTATGAGGGTCGAAAAAGTGGTCCTATGAGCAGGAGAGAAGATTTATCAGTATCTTAAGTGTGCACCAGTGAACAGATAAATTGGTCCTACAAACTTTGGCAGTGACAGCAGAGGAGAAAAAACACTTAAAAGAAGATCGAATTCTATTTCAAGGAGATACTGATATCATATCTGACACTACATTAAGCTACTGCTCAGAGAACTGTTTGTTCCTGATAAATCAAGAGATCTGGCTTCTCTGTGAATATGACAGACTGACATCCATAGCTTGAAACAGGCTTCTTCTGCCTGGTAACCCTCAGAGCTGACCAGTGGCCTCCCCTGTACACCAAGTCCCACATCCTGGATTCAATCCAGGCTTTAGGGGTGGGAGACCCACCTGATTTACCCCGTTCTTGGGCCAATCCCCGGGAAATCAGAAGTGATCATCCACAAGAGAGAAACTTGGTACTAACTCTTGGTTTCCCAGGAAATGTTGCCCATGGCTGAGGCTTGGAGCCAGGGACAGATCACACCTCTGTGTGAGGCAGAAAAGTCTTTGGTTTGGGGGGACTCACACCCACAAACAAGCAAACCTTGGGCAGCCTGAAGTGAACAAACCTGGCCAACACCCTTCTCCTTGTGTGGAAAATATATCCTGCTCAGCCTCTTAAACAAACCCATCAGTGCCCTGCTGGGCTTAGGATGGCAAGGGAGAGCTGCCCTTTTGCTGAGTATTTACTGGAGATTTTCTGCTCAGTTGGGTTGCAGCACCCAAACAAACAGTGAAACTCTGTGGGTGTCTGGGTAGGGAATGACCCATGGGTGCCACAGAGACTGTGGGATTGGTGTCAGCTGTGCAGGAAGGTTTGTTCATCTTGGCTCTCTGACCAAAACCAGCCCTCACCTTGTTTATTCACCCAGGGCGCCTGTGAAAAGCGAGTGGGAGCTATTATACACCCACTGGGACAGGCAGGAATGACAACACCAGGTGCATGGAGATGGAGAAATGGACAGGGAAAGAGCCAGCCTCGCTCCCATGAGCAAAGGTTCCTCAGCTGGAACTGAATCCCTACCAGGAATTACACTGAACAGCCCAAAGGGCAATGGCCAGTGTAGAAATGAATTAGGAGAACCCCAAATCTGGTCCTCCTGCCCCACTGGAGATGGTGGCTCTGGGGTGAGCTGGGAATTCGGGGTGGATGGTAATCCCAAGGGCAGCTGCATGGCTGCTGGGGATCCATCACCCAAATTGTGTTTCGTCCCTCAGCTTTGCCACCACTTTCTCAGCCTGAGCTGAAGATCAGCTGCTGTGTTGTGTCAGGGTAACAGCACCCTTGGCACATTGGAGGGTGGGATAAAACCTGAGAGCTCCCAGAATTAGAGGCACTTTTCCAAAGTGTCAGCCTTCACCCCAGTGCTGGTTTGCCTCTGTGTAAAATGGGACTGAAAACACTTACTTGCTGCCCAGGGGGGAAATTAGGACTTCGTCAGGCAATCTTCAGGGATTCCTTTAAAGATGGAAAGTTTTATTAAGTGTTGGAATGGAAGATGATATATCCATTGATATGAAAGCTCTCTACACAAAGAGATTTAATTCAGTTAAAAGTGTATTCATACTCCACATGTAAAGCTGCAAAGTGGATGTCTGGGGGTGCATCCCCAGCTCAGAGTGACTGTGACAACCTGATTTACACCAGGAATCTGCCTGCTTCACAGAAATGGGCCTGTTTTTCTAAAATCCACACTTAGGCTGATCATCCAGCCTTTGACATGGCTTAGAATGGAGGAATTTGTTGTGTTTTTTTTCTATTATTTAACAGGTTTGGAAGGGAGACAAGGAAAGAAGTAGTGAGTTTCTCAAGGCCAGGATAGAAGCTGGGGTTATTTTACTGAGGTCTGCAGGGGAATGCCCCACCTCAGTCACCCATCCCCTCGAGCCTGTTGTGTTGGCTAATGCCCCCCTCAGCCTCAGGGGTCAATTTTTAGCAAGGGAAGAGCAGATTGTGAACAATGTTTACCCAGGAAACAAAAGTGGTGCTGGGGAAGCTGAAAACACCACAACTGGGTAGAAAAGATAACAAACACCTTCAGTAGCACCATAAATAATATAAAGGGGAAGAAAGAGCACTCCTCCATGGAATAAAGATATCCCTGTGATTGACAAGTAATACCCACCACCTCCCCTCAGCCATCACCTGTGGTTTTCAGTGCAGAACCCTTTTGTATCTCACCACTGTTGTGTGATCTGGTTTTTGCCCATTTTTCTCATTTTGCAGAGCAAGGAGCTGCATCCTGGCCTGGCTGGTGGAGAAGCCCAAGGTGCCTCCCAGTCTCCTGACTGAAAAGCACCACAAGGACACAGCTAAATCCATGCTGAGCCAAGAGCACAGAGCCCCAGCCCAGCCTGTCCTGATGCCTTGGGGAGGCTGAGCTGGAACAGAGACTGGACAGAGCTGGAGAATAAAGTAGATATTTATTGAAAGGCCTTTAGGGTTCACCTTGGGCAGGACAAGAGCCTGGCCAGGGCTACACCCAAGGTGGACCCAAAATGGTCACAAAATGGACAAACAGTCACGAGGTCTCACACTTTGATAAGTTTTGGTCCATTTGCACTTTGGGGTTTAATTGTTCCATTCCAGCTCCAGGCTGTGAGGTCCCATCCTGCTTGTCCCTCCCTCCAGCCACCCTTGTTTGTGCTTTTGGGCTGAAAGTTGTCCTTGGCGTCCATCAGGAGAAGGATTTGTTTTGTCTCCCTACTCTGTGAAGCGTTGAGTGACCCTGACTGTGAGCTCAGAGCTGCACCCTGGGCAGCACAGAGCCTGAAACACAGGATAAACTTAAGTCATCAGTCCCCTCAGCCTTTCCTTTCTCTGCCATCAATTGCTTCACAGACACACAAGAGGCCAAAGCAGCCGAGGCAGAGCTGGAATCTGCCTGTCCAACACCTGGGATCCACAAGGGATGGAGACCCTGCCAAGGATTATTTTAACCTTCAATATTTCTGGCAGCAGAGCTTCAGTCAAACGGTTCCTACTGATTTTTTGGGGGTTATGTCATTCTGACACAAGTTGGTCCAGACCAAAACTGTCCACGTGCTCAAAGAGAGAAGGGTTTGTTTTCCATCTTAATGGACTTTCAGTAGCAGGGGAAAGGATGCCTGAAATAATAATCCTTAATAAACTCAATAGCTTCAAGAAGGAGAATCAGGCTAGATACAGCTCACGTCCAGTACAGATGCAGTGTGTATTTTTCTCCTCCAAACCACTCATCAGGCCAGTGGTGGGGCACTTCCCTCTTGCATCCCAAGTCCTCCCTGCAGAGCCAGGGGGCAAGTGCTGTCCAAGCACCCATCCCTAAACTGGCATTTTTAGTGCAAGTTATTTGCAAGGAGTATTTCTTTCTGGAAAAGTAGAAATGTAAATGAGAGATTTCAGTTGATGTGAACTGCATTGGTTCCAGTTAACCATAAAAATTTTTTTAAAAAGGAAAATTGTGACTTTTTAGAGTAATTAGGAAAATCTTAGGGGAACAGTCACTATTAGGCAAGGGGAGCAGTGGCTGTGCACCATTTCTTGTGCTTTTCTGTGTGTTTGTTGCTGCAGGTGGAGCTTGAGAGGAAATTCCTGCCCTGTTGGAGGATGCTGGGAGCTGTACCTGGGTAAAGGAACTCTCCTGGGGCTGCCGTGGGAGCAAGGGGAAGATGCTGATGCACCGAGGCGACTTTTGAAAAATTACTTATTAAAAATCATGTGAAAAGCAACAAGAGTGGCTTTTTCCGCCCCATTATTTGAATCCAGCTGCTGACCTTGTCTCTGGGAAAATAATTATTCTTGACTTTGAAGCGGGGAGGGTTTTTGTGCCAAAGGCAAATGGCTATAGATTTATACTATTTGGAAAAATCAAACGGCTGCAAGCCAAGCCATCCAGCTTATAAAACACAACCAACCCTCCAGGGATAATTTAAAACTGACCCTGCAGCACTGAAATTCCAACCAGAGATGATGCAAAACATAATTCACCATTTTCTTATCTCCTGGATGCTCCCAGCAGCGTGGGCTTCAGGGACAAAGACCAGTCAGAGGAGAGTGAAAAAAAAAAAGTAAAAATAAAAATTAAAAAAAAAAAAATTTAAAGTCTCCAAAATAAGTTTGTGCTAACGAAGGCAAAAAGGTCTGGCAGGCCAGAAGGCAAACTTTGTCATCCACACAGCCAAGAGTTGCAAAGGCAGCCACGGTGCATGCTTTTTCCATTGTGCTCTGCCAAAATAACCCACAAAATTCTCCTGGGATGAAACAACCCACTCCCTGCTCCTCGAGCAATCCAGGCTCAGATCCTGCCTCTGACTAACAAAACTGTGAGCTGTGGTGCTGACTGGTGTCTCCAGCCCTCAAACCTCTAAGCACAGGGAAAGTTCCTTTACATTTGAAATTTCCTGCAGCCAGGGGACCACTGGAACCAGGAGGAAGCAGCACCTGGTCCCACCCATCAGTGCTGGTGGTGAACCAGTTGGGCAAGACAGGAAAAAAAAAATATTTACTGGGTAAGAAGCTCTTGTGGAGCAGAGAAGCTGGAGGAGATTTGCCCAGGAGCACCATGAGGAGTGTAGCCTGATGGGGAAGAAGAGGGTTTAGACTGCCAGGATTGCTGTGTACCCCACCTTGCAACTCACTGCAACAGGGTTCTGCTCCAATTCCCCAGCACGTGGTGATTTCTCTGAAAAACAGCAGGTACAGGGCTCATCCAGAGCAAACAGCAGCCAGAATGACAGCAAAAAACCAAGATACATGTCAAGGCTTCAGTGAGAATAGAGTGCTCATTCCTACAATATCAAACTCTGAACAAGGGCACGGGGATGAGACATCCAGCCTGAGCCACCTCAGCATTCAGCAAATGCCCTCTCCAGACTGGTAGCACACACAGCTCTGCCTGCCAGGAGACCTGACACATCACGTTTCAGATGAGAGTTTCAGGACTTTTTAATTGAAGGAACTCCACCAGAGTTCCAAACCCCGTCAACACCAGATCCCCCTGCACCCATCTCTGTCACTGAAGTGACTGATGGCTCTTTGGGAGCCCCAGGGTGCAGTCACCCCTCAGGGATGGCCAGTTTAACGGGGGAGAACTCTTCATTCTGAATTTCCCACTGGTTTTGGTCTCCAGCCTCCAATAAAGCAGAGAGTGGAGTGCTTTAGCACTTGGGGAGGAGGCACAAGCACTTTATGGTGGTTCAGTTACCCCATGTGCTGCATGCAGAGCACAAGCAGCTGAGATCACCTCTTTGCTAATCCCCCTCTTTGACCCACAAGCCCCTCACAGATGTCAGAGCATGCTTTGGTTTCACTGATCACTCACACTAGGAAATTTTGAGGGACTGAGCTTGTGACTCAAAGAGTTTTGCCAAGTAAAATATTGGCCTGCAACGATGTCCTAACAATACAAAGTAGTTGACACCATAAAATAAACAATTGCATAAAGAGAGCATAGCAAAAGGGTGTTTGGAACCGCCAAGGATCTTGTGGAGGTATTACTGAGCCAGACTGGAATTAGCAAAAGCAATTTTTATGACAAAAACAAGTGTCAGTCTTTCCAACACACCAGTCCCCACGTAGAAAATGCATCTCTGCCTAGAACTGGCCACATTGCTGGCTTCTTCCTTCAAGTTTCATAACTTTTACAGCATGCAGAAATAATAGAAACAGTGAAAACAGACTGGGACAGAGTATCCATAAAAGATATGGTTACACAGCTCCACTCTTGGATATACAGCTACAGATTGAAATGGCAAAAGGAGAACCAGAGGCTGCCACGTTCTTGTAATAGAATCACAAGAAATGCTGTAATTCCAAGCAGAAAGTCTTCGAAAGAATCAGCTGGGCTCCATTAGTAGCAGCAAAGGAACTGCTTCCCCATCATGCTGAGAATATCAGCAGAGAGCAAAGAAAAAAAAAAAAAAGAAAAAAAATATCATTGTTAATTGTCAGTGGAGCCAGAAAAGCCCTTACCAGGTAGAATGTCCTCATCTCCAAAGTCTGCCCTTGCTGTCACCATGACGAGTGCTAAACTGCTCGTAGTCAGCAGCACCAAGCACACCTGGAAGCCTCCCTTAGTGAGCAGAAGGACACAAAAATCCTCAGAGCACACCCCCAGCTGCTTGCCCTAATCACAATTTCTGTGCAAGAAGTTGTTTGCACTTTATTTTCAGAGACAGCTCAGACTTTAGGCCTGTCCAGCAGCATCTGACCCTGTCAGATGCTCCAGAGCAGTGTGAGGGTCTCAGGGCAGCTGGCTGGTGGCAATATCTGCTCATCATGTTAGTCTGTCTCAGGCTGAGCTTGCTGGTAGTGCTGGACTAAAGCCGTGCACTAAAACAGCTCTTTTTGGAAGCCACCACTGTGGACTAGGACAGCTTGAGTGGGGCTCCTCTGCCTTCAATGGGGTGTCTACAAATGAGATGATTAAATCTAAAGCAGTCACCCTGAGCACTGGTGATGTCCATGATGACAAGCAGTCACCCCAGAGCATGAGCCCCCACCTGCCTTAGGATGGAGCACCCCCTGGGAAGGTGTTACTCCATTTTTGCCTATTTATTCTGATTACCAAGGAAATCACTTAGCCTTGGATATCTTGTAGGTGTGGTGAGGTGACTCCCGCTATCACTGTCATATGAAAGGCTGGTGCCTCCTTGGGCCCTGTGCTATTACAGCCTAAAGCACTGTTCCCTCAGCAGAAGGAGCAGGGTAGGGAGCACAGCAGCTGAGCACAACACGGTGCTGCCAGGCCACATGAACCTCCCAAAGATTCCCATTCCCTCCTGAGAAGCTGCCCAGAACTGCTCCCCGTTCCCACGCCTCGACTGAGCACATCTTCAACACCCTGCTCAGCAGAGCAAAGCCTGGACGTGGTTTTGAAGGCCTTTCGTTGCCAAGAGAGGGATATTTCTGTGACCTTTCTCACCATTTCCTATAGCAATCTAATCTTAATTTAAAATGTCATGCCCTGCGGCTTCTCCATAAAATTTTAAAAACACCCAACACACAAATAAACAAACAGACCAGATGAGTTTTTCTGTTAGCAGCAGAAATAACACAGGGTAGTTTCCTGGGGATTTCTGCATTGTGGTTGGATTCTCTGGTGCATGATAAAGGATGTGCTGTGATTGAAACTCCTTCTGTGGTTGGAGCATTTATAGCATCCCCCCATGTGGATTCTGCACTAAGGGTTGAGCTTGGATGTCAATCTTCTCACTATGACTATTAATAGAAGTGGTTTTTGTTTTGAGCTGCATTTTTCACACCATTCTAGAGATTTACAAACTCCAAGAATACTATCAAAATGTTATATTTTTTTTGGATGAAATTTGGGGCTCAAAAAGCAGCATGTAGGAGTGAATGTGGATGGATAAACACATACAAACACACACACACAGCCCCATATGAGCACACCATCCTTTTTTCCTTAGGGAACTAGGATTTAAATAAAATTAAAACACTGTTTAGAATTTGAAAATCTGCCATGACAGTCTATATAATTTCCTATTTTTAGTTAGCTTTTGTAGAGAAACAACTCCTGTGATCACACCCTGCGAGACTCTCCTCAGCCCCAGAAAGGTTTGTGCTCAGCTGGCTGGAATCAGCAAGACATGGGTGCAGGTCTTCCAGGCAGAGTCACCACGTTTTTGGAAAATCAGCACATGGGTAGAAGGAAGAATCCTGCAGGAAAAGCAGAAGAAGCTTCTCTTGCCCAGCCACAACACAGGTATGGGCTGACACACAGCTCCACACCCACTCGACAGAGATTTTTCAAATGGCAAACTTCATAGCTGGAATTTCTGAGTGTAGGACCCACAGGAGGGACAGATTTCCAAAGGACAGAGCACCCCATACTGATGTTTGGGTCTATTCTTGCTCATTACAGAAATGTTGAGGCACAGATTTCTGTGTGCTTCTCGCTGGAGGTGGCAGATGCACAGCTCTGAATCCTGGCTTGTTCTCTCTGCAGCAAAAGCAGTTTGTCATCTTGTTTTCCTCACCAAAATGCATTTTGGCAGTCCTTAGGTATCTTTTTCACATCTGTAAAGCAGCCCAGTTTGTTTCATAGATTTGATAATTCATCCACTTCCCTTGCCTTGTTTTTCTGGTGGTGTGCAGAGAAACAGGGTGTTTTCAAAAACTAGAAACTACTCCTGTAAATCACTCCTCGTGTCGCTGTCATCAGCCATTTTCCAGAGACATCATCACATCAAACTCCACGTCCATTTCAGGCTTTGAATGATAGCACAGTTCCATTTAACCGACTGAGGAGGATGTAGGGCACAGCACACAAAAATCAGAGTGTCTTTCCAACTTTTTTAGGTCAAGCACAGTTTTCAGGAGACATTCCTGCTGTCAGCTTCTGGAGCAATGTAAGAAATTGAAGCTTTGAGCAACCACCATCTCTTCCTGTTGACCCACAGCCCTTCTGAGCCAGGACAGCAGAGCAGATACCCTCAGCAGCATCACACAGAAATGAGCTGGCAGTGTCTTGGTTTGAAAATACAGGTGTCTGCTAAGGAGGGCAGGAGCCTCTCTTGAAATGAAANCCCTCTGGGAATGCAGAGCAAACAGGCTGTGCTGCTGTTCTCAATGCCAGCTTTGATCCAGGTGGGAATGCTGGGCTCCCTCTGGGAATGCAGAGCAAACAGGCTGTGCTGCTGTTCTCAATCCCAGCCTTTATCCAGGAGGGAATGCTGGGCTCCTCCCCTGGGTGGAGCCTCTCCCAGTGGGATGATGGAATTGTCTCAGCCCTGCAGTGAGCCTGGATGGCCCATGAACAGCAGATATCCCCTGGAGGGAGGATGGGTCCTGGCAGGGATAAAGAACACTGCCCCAGCTGGATTTAACAGCTGGAAATAGAATCCACACTGCTGGTCACATCCCGCATTGGAGCCTCGGGCAGGCAGCCAAACCACGGGCACAGACCAAGGCTGTTCCAACAGCTCAGCTACCAAGTGGTGTCTCTGTTACTGTCAGAGCAGTAAAAGACCACCACAGGACCAACAGCCAGCATAAACACCTGCCAGGGGACCTCCCCAGCCTCCCTGCTGCTTCTTCCACAGCAGGTATGGAGCCCAGCAGTGTGTGTCCAGATCTTCCTTGCTCGATGGTGCTGCAGCCTGAAGGCAAAACCTCCTTGCCCTGCACCATCAAGACCTGGCATCCCACACACGTGAAAATGTGATTTGAGGAGCCTTCTCTGAGGCCACAGGACAGCGTGGAAGTGGCAGGTGCTGAGCTGTTTGCTTTCACAGGCTCTGGAGTGCTCTGTTTGCATGTTTGAAGGAGGCAGGAGAGTGACACATGAATCACTGCACCTAAGAGAAGCGGACACTTAGGAGGGCCATAGCAAAAACAATGACAATCTCTCCCTTTCTGAGCTGAGCAGATGTTTAAAACTGTGTCAGCGACCTCCAAACCATAAACATTTCTCAGGAACTTGTAGATGTGGTTTGCAAAAAAAAAAAAAAAAGTGTCCGATGTAAAGCAGAGGCCCTTGCTAAGCCAGCCCCCTTCCAGCAGTGGGAATGTCAAACATGCTTGACCTCCAAATCAGCAAATAAGCACATTATAAACAATGTTATTAATGGTAATGCTTTCACTACAATGAGGAGTCTCCCTGTTTGTTTGACGTGCAGCACGCTGGTTGGAGTGTACATCATTTCATGGCCAAGCCACATGAAAGCAGGGATGGGGAATTTGCTCCTGTTGTTTCCAGCCCCACTGCTGGAAGGGGTGGTGGATGGCAGGAGAGGAGAGGCACAGCCAATCCCAGCACCATCAGGATCACTGTCATCATTTCATGTTTGGATACCGACCCTGTGCCTCGAATCACCCAGTAATCACCACCCGGCCCCTGGGATGGATGTGAGAGGTCATCACTTCTTTATGGAAACAGAAAATAGTCTCCAATTCCAGCACAAGCACACGTCCCCATCCGCATACAAAGTCTACTGAGGACTCCCCCAGCCCAGAAAGAAGTGCTTTTGCCTTGAGAGGAGGACAAGAAACAAGTGAGGTGTACTACCAGGACTTGTCTCTCTTCCCCATGTATTCCTTCACACAAGATGTGTGTTACAGCCAGTGTAACTGTACTATATATATAAAAAAAATCCTATAACCTTCCTGCAAACAAAGCTGAGCCTCGGCAGCCAGTCTGCATCCTAACTACATCCCAAAGAACTTTGGGGCTTGTCCACCACTGAAGTTAATGTGTTAAAAATTCCCTTTTTACACAACTCTAACCCAGCTACCAGGTGTGGGGGCAGCAATGAGATGGGAAATTTCAGCTCAGGGTGCAGAGTGACAGAGGTAAATATTACATAAAGGTGCTCAGACCATTGGTTTCCAAGATCCCCCTTTGCATCAGCCAACATCAGCTGCAGGGAGGCCAATGGACACTTCTCCTGAGGAGCGGCTCTGGTAACAGCAGGATGGTTACAGGCCTCCCAAGGCCAGATAGGAAATTCCTAACAAAAATCACACTGGGTTTGGTCATACCTGACCCAGCCCAGGTGCTGTGTCCCTGTAACCACGTTATAAACCACATCATGGCTCTGGTGCAGACAGGGAAGAGCTGAGACACTCCTGCTGTCATTCATGAGTCTGAACATTTCAAGCCTGATCCTCAAACTGAACCTTCCCAAGTGACCACACTGCAGCAGGCAAAGATCTTGATGTAAGGAGTTCAGGCTCGCACGGAAAGTGTATCAGATCAAGGGTTAACACAAACCCTGAGAGAAAATCCAGAAAAAAAGGAAATAGAGTTGTGCAAATGAGTAATGATGTCCCAAGCACGAAGAAAAAAGAGTAGGAACCCAACCAAGGAGCAAGACAACAGTTACAGCAGCAAAGGGAAAGAAACAGGAGGAATTTAATATTCCTGCAGTGAAAGTCTGCACTTTGGGATGGACTTTCCTGCACGACCTTGGGCAGCTCACAGAGGCCAAGCCAGAGCTGCTGGATCAGGGTGGCTGACAGGCAGCAACCCCTCCCTGCTCAGCTCCTTCCAGGGACAAGGACAAGACATTCCTTTCCTGTTTCACTGGCACATGGAGAAGATGCACAGCAGCACCAACGAGGCTCTGGGGGACTGTGGTGAGGAGACCACACCGACTGCTCTGACAGCATCGCCCAAGGCCACCAGCATTTTGTTTTAGGCAGCTGACTGATTATTTTTACCACTTAAGGACTCACCCACATCTAATGACATTCCTCCAGGTCAGCCCAATTTTCTCCACTGATAAATCCCTTCCCTCCCCCGTCAGGACATCAGTTAGTGTCTCCCTTATTTTATGAGCACGGAAAAAAACCCACAGCAGACTAAACACCTCCCTTGCCTTGAAAGATTTTGTGGGGCAGCAGCTTGCCATTAAGGACAAAACAAGCTGATAGCCCAGCAGCATCCAAGGAAATGAAAAGCAGATGGAGATACAGTTCCTATAAGCTCCAAAAAAAAAAAATACAGAGAGGTACAGAAGTGACAGGGACTTGGTGTGTGAAAGGACAGCACTCAGGGACCCCCAGAGGTAAAGCCCACAGCTGTGATTTATATTGAATGAGTGCTGGAAAAAACTCCCTGTAGCCATCCTTTCCTTTTAGAGCAGCATTTGCTCACAGAAAGCTCCTCTGCCTCCAGCTTTGGCCACATTATGGAGGAAGTCACAGGGACTGAGGAATGTGCACCAGGGAGAGCAAATAAACAGAGGTGTGCAAATCTGCTAAAAATAACCCAGGAATTGTGGCTCTTGGAGGGGAACACAGGCACTCAGTTGTTCACCACCTTCTACCACAATTGAGGCCTTGTCTGAACAGGTGGGTGGCTTTCCTGGCAAATCCAAACTTAAAAAAAAAAACACCACAGAGAAAAATCCCTCCTCAATCACTCCTGCAGCCCCTCTGTTTTCATCTAGATTCTTGCCAGAGGTTGTCAAAACAAGAAAGAAAAATAAAGCTCCAGCATGTTCTTTGCTGTTTTCCCACTGCTTTCCAGGGCACTGATGTGTTGTTCCAGGCAGCCCAAACCTGAGTGGTGACAAGGGACAGGGCTGGCAGGGGACAAGGCAGTGCCAGAAACAGGCAGCAACCTGTCTGAGACTCCCATGCAAGGACACCTGGAAGGAAAAGGTCCTGAAGAGCCCAGCATGCAGGGGAAGGGTCAGAATGCAGGGCTGGGGTCTCAGGGCTCTGTGCTGTGCCACAGACTGGTGCTGGTTCTAAAGAAGTCAGGTGCCACTGCTCCCTGTGGTCTGGGACAGGGCCATCCCCTGTTCCAACTCACACCTCAGCAGCCCCTGAGCTCCTCAGCTGCCTGTGCTGGAGCACTGTCAGGGCTCCAGAAGCCCAGGAGCCAGGAGCTGAGCAGGCTGGACAGACATCAAGGTGTTCTTCTGATGCCTGGAGAGCCTACCTAGATCAGAGGCTAGACAGAGTTAAAAGATAAAGGGCAGGTATTTATTAAAGGCCTTCAAAGGTACACCTTGGGCAGTGCAAGAGCCTCACAGAGGCTACACCCAGGATGGACGATGGTCACGAGTTTTTCAGACAGACAAAAGTTTGGTCTATTTGCATACTAGAGGTTAATTGTCCAATTAACTTTTAACAATCAGCTTCAGGTAATGAAGTAACTTCCTCCAAGTTTGCCCCCCCAGATTCGCTGTTGCTGACATTCTCCAGGGCCTGAGACTGTGTCCTTGAGTTTCAGGGCTAGGGGGAAATTGTTGTGTCTGAATGAAATGGGAGAACAGCAGCTGACAGGCTGTGGAGTTTTAGAGTTGTACACTAAAGAAGTACAGGATCTGGAAAACGTAAAAGCTAAAACTTAGGGCATTGCTTCCACTTTGTTCCAGAAGACAAAAATCTGCCCCTGAGGACAGCAACAGAAAGAGCAGCCTGTGCACACACAGTGTGATTCCCAGGGAGGCTGCACCAGGCTGTGGGATATGCCACAGCAGGAGCAGACTGGGCATTCCCTTCCCTGGTAACCCCAGCACAGCTCCCACGTCTTGCCCACTGCTGCAGTCACACACAGCACCATCAGCTCAGCTCCTTTCTGACCGACTTGGTGTGACCTCAGCCCGAGTGGCTGATAAGGATAATCAGCACTCAGGGCTCGCTCTGGCTCGCTGGGATCCCGCAGAGCCTGATCAAAGCATCCCCGAGCTGGGCTGCAGCTCTGGCTGCTCCTCTGCTGCTGCAGCAGTACCAACAGCAGCAGAACAAGTCTGGCCTGCGCCAGGCTGATATTAACTGGAAAAATAATTTTCAGGCTGCGTAGACACAGGGAAGTCTTTGAAGGGAATAAATAACTAGCCTCACTCGCACAGGCACATATTTGACCGTATTACCTCATCTCAGCTGCAAACTGTCCAGCTCACAGCTGGTCCTCCTGGTTTCTTCCCCTTGCAAAACTGCATCCAGCTCCCCTCAAAGCTGGTTTAACGGCCTGTTTAACTGGTGATGTCCTTGGCCACTTGCTCCCTATTTTAGATGAAGAAAGCAAACTTGGAATTTTTTATGTATCACTTCAACCACTTTATTCCTTGCTCGAGACACCTGGTTATAGCATTGCCATTTCATAACTGCTATTAAATGGATTCTCTTTATAGCAGTCAGGACAGGACTTTTCTGCTTGCTTTGTCTAGTTTTCAGCCTGGTTAAGCTCCAATGACTACAGGAATTACTTTTATTTCCAGTGCTGCATGCAAGTCAGCTTAGAAGCTGGCCTGATACAGTTTCCAGGCTCTTGGCCTCAATGTTTCACAAAGTTGTAGGTAGGATTGGTATTCCAATAGAGCTTCTGAAGGAAAAATCAAGGCAGCAAAGAGAGGGAATGGAATAAAATATGTTTCAACTCAGCAGTTAATGTCTGGTCTGGGGTTTTAAGTTTTCCACCAGTTCAGGAAATAACATCGAGAAGGTTCAAGATAACGAGGATACAAGAGCCAACCTTCCCCACCTTTAGTCATAGAGTGGTCCAAAATCTGTGCTCTGACACACACCAAGGAGAAAACCCCTGTCCTGCTCCGGGCCCTGCAAGGTGCTGCAGGAATCAGCCTCCTGAGGAGCACTGGTGGGACATGGTCCCTGGGGTGTGCAGGGGTTGCTGGAACACAGCAGCACCCATCAAGAATGGCAAACCTCTACAACCCTTGGCTCTGAGGAGTTTTGCACAGTTACACACAGCAGGACCTTGTGGATATGAGAAAAACCTGTGAAAACCCCTGAAATCCTTGGCTGTCAGCAGAGGAAAACTGAGGTAGGGCTGCTCTTTGTAAACTGCACCACAGAAAATAGAGACAGCACTAATGTAGGGTTCAAAACTACTGTCAGGCGTGTGGTTGGCTCAGGACTTCCTGCATGCCCCAATAAATCCATTTATGACCTCAAGAATGCGTGTGTCAAACCAGAGAGTCTCCTGCAAAGAGCTAATTCAGTGTGTGTGTCACCCATGTGGTCTCAAATAAGACATTTACAAAAACCCCAGTCTAGCTTAGCTTAAAAATGAAGGGTCTTTCATCTTTAGTAGAAGAACATAAATTCTATTTATTTGCCTGCTGGTGCTTAGTCTGCAGAGTGAAAAAGATGCACGTTTTCCAGGTTTTCTCTATGACACTGAAAGGTAAAGCAATTTCCTCCCTCAGATTCCCCCTGAACCAGAAGGTTTGTTCTGGAAATGTTGAAGTTGCCAGGATTTTGATAAGGACATGGAAGCAGACACAGCCACCCTGGCATCACAGATGACAGAGGCAAAGCAGACCAGTGACTAATTCCACATACAGCAAACACAAGCCAAAGTAATTCAGGTCAGAAGTGCTGTGTTTTCCTCTTTCATTTATGAAGCAAGACAGGAAATGTATAAAAGCTGACGGGATCATTAGAGATTTTATAAATGCTGCTTCCTGTGGTACAGAAAAAGGAAAGGAGAGAGGCATGGGGCCAAATTATGTGCTGGAGCAGGCTCGTGGCTGGGCTCTGCACACTGGTGGACCTGCACCCAGAAGGATAAGGTGATCCAGGATCTGCTCTGCTGTGAAAATCAGGGCAAAAGCTTTAAAAAACAGCTTAAGAACTGTCCCAGAGGGCAGGTGGTGAGGTGGTGCTCCCCACGGGAAGGCTCCAGCACCTGCACATTCCATGAGTCAGCAGCGCTGGCCCCAACCTGAAAGGAGGCCCTGGGAGGGGAGGGGGAGTTGGTTTTGTTTCATTTTCTTCAAGGCTTTCTCTATGAAAACATAACCTCCTACCAACATCAGACCGTTCTACCGAGCTGACAAAGTCAAATAATGAATCTTGGCACTTTCCTTTGGTATCCACTACCCCTCTCCGAGTCATGCTCTGGGAATCTGGAGGGAGAAGAAGGGCCAGCAGGGAGGCAAGGCTCCTGTTTGTCTTGGAAAGCTGCACACAAACCCCACGTGAAGCATCACTCCACACGCTCCACTCCTCGCTCTGCTTTCATCCCTGGCTGCAGGCAGGGAGCCCAGCGTGCTGATGGTGCTCCAAAAGCCTCGTGCCTTGGGTGCCCATGTCCCAGCACGCTCAGAAAAACAAAGGGGAAAGGAAGTGGTGGCACATGGATCTGTTTAAGAGGAGGGAAAAGAGCAGAGGAGCAATGCTTGCCACGGGACAGGGTGGCTTTAGCAGCGTGCCGTGGCTGGAGGTGTTCCCAATGGCCACGGGAGGGGACAGCCCCAGCTCCCAGTCCAGGCAGGATGGGAGCTCCTTATTTACCCAGCACTGCCCAGAGCAGGAGCTGCTGGGGATGCCAGCTGCCAAACCTCAGCTTCAGAGGGGCTCCAGAGCTGGTTACAGAGTGCCAGCACACCACCAATGTCTCCAGGAGGTTTTAAGAGTGTTTTCCTCCAGTGTCTTTAGGAGTTTTGGACCGTCCCAGTCCTACAATCCCTCTGCAGGTGTAGCCAAGAGCAATTAGAGCAGAGAGAGTGGGTGAGGGGTGTGTGTGTCACTGCTGTGGAGCTGCAGGGACGTGCAGCATCCTCGGGGCCCTCTGCACCCAGGTGGGTTTGGGTGCCTGCTCCAACAGAGGGGGGTGAGATGATGCTGGAGGAGCCACTGGCTGCAGCTCTGACACAGCTCTGACACAAATGCAGATAAACCCGCTGTGAGCAGCACAGCTGAAGCTCTCCAAGTGTTTAGGTTGTTCAGGAGCCAAAGCAAATACATTTGCTCTGCAGGTTACAGAAGGCTGTTAAACCAGCCGTGCAACCAGCTCCTCCAAGCCAAAAATCATCTTCTTCCTCTGCACTGGAGCCTAATACCTACAGTCATCCTGTTCAGCTTCAATTCTCCTGCTGCTCAAAGGATGCACATTATAAATAAAAGGATGAATATGTCAAGCACAGATGTCAAACTCCAGATTCAGCTCAAAATTTTCTTTTTTTGTTTAATGGGCTTTTTTCTACTCACAGTTAAGCTCAGTCTTGGCCAAAACAGGGAAGAACAGCAAGGATTCTCCCTTAAATATCTGAGAAGATAGCTGATATATCCCTACAGCAGAAGACAAGGGCAGAAATCATGTCTGGGTTTTATGTGGGGTGTTGCCAAGCAAACACTTCCTGCTCACCACCACGTTTGTCCCTGCAGGGAGTTCCTTTGTGACAACGTTCCCTGCAGGCTGGTGAGACAGGGCTGGCACCAGCTCCCTTGGAAGGTGGTGGCAGGATGTCATGTTGGACTTGCTTCAGTGGGAAGGGAGCAGTCCCTGGCTGCCCCTTGCTCCTCTCCTTGCACAAATAGCTCAGCTGCAGGTGACGGGCACCAAGGGCCCAGTCCTGCTCATCAATCAGTGCCAGGGATGCTCATCAGAGGTGGCACATGGCAGAGCACCTGCCTGAGGTGGCAGCCTGCTTCAGGCACTTCCAAGGCACCACCTGGCTTGATAACAGGAGAGACTTGGAGGAATATTAATTACAGAGCACCTGTCTTGTGGGGTTTTTCTGATCTCCAGTGTACTTTGTGCCTGATGAGTCACGCTTAGCTTGTAGCACCAACCTCTGCCCCAGATCCATCAGGATTAAACTGCTGCTTTTCTTGCCCTGAGCCCCAGCCCAGCCCAGCCTGCCCTGGCCTGGATGCTCTGCAAACACATTCAGCCTCCAGGACAAAAACGACCCTGCTTCTCTAAAGCCATTTTCACAAAATACTTGCAGCAGCTCTGAAAATCCCCACATCTCTCCAAAGCACCCATTGTGGGAGTGTTGTTTGTGTGGACCAAGAGCCCTTATGCCACACGCTGTTGCAATGCCTGCCTATCTCATCAGATCTTCTCTTCTGTCAGCAAACAAGTCCCAAACACCACTCAGCATCCACACAGCCCTGCCTGCTGCCACAGCATCTCCTCACACAGCCCTTGCACAACAACCAGACAGTCTGGGTTACTCACTGGCACATGGTTTGCTCAAGTTTCTTTGCTTATCAGAAATCAAAGAAGGTATTTTTTATATATTTGTCAAGGAGACAGCACCTAATGTTACACCAGGCAGGCTGATGTTTGCCAGGGTTACAAAGCCTGAAGCCTTCAAGCCATAACCAACCTTTTAGGGATTAAGGAAAAACTTTCCCCTGAGTACTCCTCACTTGCTGACAAGATATTTTTTTCCTCTTCCTCACCACTGTCCAGCCAGTCACTGTGGGAGCAGGATGGCTGTGGGACTCTGCACTGCCTTAGAGGCTTGGGGGAGCCAACCATTTAAATAACAACGAAACAGAAAAGGAAAGAAAGAGGAAAAAAAAAAAAATCCCACTTTCATTTATTTTCGCCTTCACTGACAGCATAAACACACTGCAACTGCTCCACAACAGCACACTGCACCCAAATTACTTCTGTGGTTGTTTATTTGCTGAGATTAGAGTCATGCCTCAAGGCCTCATCTTTGTTGTCTGAAACTTTGTGGGCAACGTTTTCTGGAGGAAAAGAATGACTTCCACTATTCCCCATCCCACCCTGTGGCCTGCCCAAGGTCACACCTCTGCAAGGGGCAGTCACCTGCCAGCACCCCCTTTCTGCTTCCAGCTGCAGAGGCACAAATGACCATGTCATCATGGTGAAATCAGGGAAATTAGGCAGCTAAACCATGCATGGGATCTTGGCTCACATCCATTAAAAAAAAAGATAAATTTGAAAACAAAGTCAGTTTCACCATGAGTAAATCATTTGCTCTACAGGTCTAGCAAAGAGTGTAAGTAGGAAGTTTAAAAAAAATTACAAAAAGAAACTCAGCAAGGGAAATAGTCCAAGATCACCTGCACAGCAAAGGACAGAACTACCTTCAGCACCTGAATTTACTTGCAATCAGGAGGGATGGGACAGATTAACAGATACAGCAGCCCTAATTTCTTCAGCAGGTACAAAACCCAAGGAGGAGCAGAAGACACCAGAGCCACTGACTGCAGGCTAATGAATCCTCAGCTAAACCAGGCAGCAAGTCAGGAGAACACTGACTGAGCCCCTGCAGGAAGGGCAGGTGCTGAAACAGGAGATGCTCTGCCAGCCCCAGGGAGCTCCCAAGGGCTGAGCACAGCCCAGCCTCTGTGGCCTAACCAGGTCCAGGGACCCTAATTTATAGAAAAGCAGCTTTGACACAGGCTGCAGGGCAAGGAGGGAGATTTCACACCCATTAGGAAGCTGTAAAGAGGAGCCTAAGCAGAGGGAATGCAGTTTCCAAAAGCCTTGCTTTGCCAAGTCACTGATGGTGTATAATTGGAATATTTCAGACAAGTGAAAGCAGGAATGCTAGCAGGAATTTCTATATGTACAGGGAGTGGGGAGAATATCATATATATTCCATCTGAAGGGGTAGCAAAGGAAAGGTAGCCAAGAGCAGTTTTCCAAATGGAGAGACAGATAAAATAATATATTAGGCCAATTTTTTTGGCAGGAGGAGACAGACTTTAAAGGTCTCAATACAGGCACAGGGAATCTTTCACCTTTCCAAAGCCCAGTCCCATTTAATGCTGCCTAAAATGTGGTGATCCAGCTGAATCCCCAGTTACAACATGAAGGCACCACATGATTCTGTGAAATCTGTGATTTACCATGGAGGGACACCAGCACTGTCAAAAACAAGGAGTTTTTGACAGGCTGTGCTTAGATACCTGCCCAAACATGAGGCTAAAATAGACATTTTATGCATCTCTCATTGCATTTGTTCAAGCCTTGTACAACTAAAGAGTCCTGAGACTTTATTCCTTTTTAAGAAAACACTGGGGTTGGTGTAAAAGGGGTAGTTCCTGCAGATATTCCCTTTGGGTTGCTAAGTTCGTTGTGGGTCTTGGGACCTCATAAAGGGAGAGCAGACTCCCTTCTGCCAGAAAGTTAATAACCAGCACAGAAAGCAGAGCTGCTGCTGACAGACATTGTTTCCATAACCTATAGACAGAGAGGGCAGAGGGGACAGGGGAGATCAATGGGCCTGGAGTGTGTGTGGAAGCCAGCGTGTCTCTGATCAGGTTTCCTCCAGGGACTGGACCTCCATTTTTTTAACTTAACAGAAAAAATATCTTCCAGCCCTGAAGAGTGAGTTTGGACATAGATCTTCAGCCATAACAGAATTTAAAAAAAAAGAAAAAGAAAAAGATAAAGATAAAAGCATATTCTTCTCCCATTTACAACCAAACCAAGCGATTGGTTTACAGGGCTGTGACTGGAAGACACAGATTATCTTATCATTTTACATGTTTTCATCCAGATTAACGAAGCTTTCATGCTCAGAGCATTTTGGTCAACACTTAGCAGCAGCATCCCATGTTTAAGTGTTTGTAAAAGCATTTGTAAAACGATGAGCAGGATTGTTATTTCTACAGCCAAGATTCCAAAGAAAATGAGTCACATGCAGCAGCACTGCCTGTTTCTTTGTCCCTTCCTCTCATTACTCCTCTTTTGGAACTCTTGAACCTCACAGCACTTTTCAGTCATGTTTGATAAAGGAATAGGTGTCAGGAGAATATTCAAACTCCACCAGCTCTGTAGTTTCCAGGCACCTCAAACAGCATTTAAGTCTCCTCAACCCTCCCCAGATCTCAGAGAGCTCCCAGCTGTGCTGCTCCACCTCTGAACACGTTTCCATACCTACATACGAGTACCAGAGAAACCTAGAAACCATCAGATCTGCTTTCTGCCATGGTTTGTTCCAGGCCCTCTCCTGCCTCTGCAGCAGGTGCACAGAGATGCAAGAACACGTGCTTTTCTGGTGCAGCATCTCCAACTAATTCATAGAAACAAAGGTTGGAAAAGACCCTTCAGGCATCAAGCCCCACCTTAAATCTGAAACAGTGAGACCTGCTCCTTCCGTGGAGCTGTACAACAAGAACAGACCTGCCCTTCCCAGGGGGAAGATGAGCTCTCAACTCATGAGGAGCCACATCCAGGGCTGGAAAAAGCCCTTATCACAGGAGTGCATGAAGTTACACCAAAACACCTCTTTAGCAGCCCCTGCTTACCACTTTCACCCTCTCCTCAAAGGCAAGGTTTTAAAACTCCTTGCTTGTGTCTTTTCCTGATTTTTACCATGAACTTTGGGCTCCACATCCTTTGCACCACTGTGTGCTCAGCCACCACTGCTGGGCAGAAAGAGTGTGGCAGGTTCTGTGCATTGCAAAGGGCCCTTCCTCCCCAGCAAAACTGTCATTCCTGCAAGGCTCCAACTCTGGACATACACAGGGGCAAAGGGCCCTTCTTCCCCAGCAAAACTGTCATCCCTGCAAGGCTCCAACTCTGGACATACACAGGGGCAAAGGGCCCTTCTTCCCCAGCAAAACTGTCATCCCTGCAAGGCTCCAATGCTGGACATACACACGCCAGCCCCTCAGACCTGACATTTAACATCCCAAAGCCATTTATCACTCAGCATCCTTCCCCCAGTTTAAAATCCCCAAGTCACAAGGCAAACAACATTTTTCTGGGCTTTTGTACGTTTCTGACTGCCTTTCTCCCTCTGTCTATTCAGCTGCTTCAATGAGCTCCCCCAGCAATCCCAATCTCGGCTGTTCTCCTCAGTGCCACCATTGTGCACCCACAATACCTTTGGGGCTGCCCCATCCAAGCATGTCCACACCAGTTTCCCCATCAATTCCCCCACAGTTTAGCAGTGCCATCTGATTCACAGCTTTTTTTTTTTTTTTTTTT
>VYXD01010098.1:764941-834126 GCA_013397195.1 Hylia prasina | reverse complement strand
TTAATGTTTCCCATATAGCAGAGACCCCAGCGAGCTGCTCTGGCTGCCTTAGCATTTTAAACAGCTTTACCCTGAACTGGTCAGCTGAAAAGCACTTATTTCTACAGAAAAGGAGATGACATCAGCTGATGTGGGATAACCATGACAACCTCCCCAGACCAGCAGGGCCACATGCTGTTTGAATAAGAAAGTCTAACTCTCAACAACTTTCCAGGCAGGACCTCCAGTTTTAATTGGCAGAGTGATCACGTCACTTTTGCACACACACATGTTTAGTTTATGAGCTAAAGGCTCCTAAGATGTGGAGAAGATAGTGGGTGAAGGAAATCCTTAAGTGGCATCTTGCATTCCTACCTGCCACAGAAATAAAAGTGCAAATAAAGAGGATATTAGCCCCAAAACCTTTCTTCTGTTTGTTTTCTAGCAGACTTGCACCAAACAATCGACCATTCTTCCTAAGAAATGCACTTTGGGATTTGACACATGACAGGACTTCAGGAGTGAGGCTCCTCATCTTTAATCATCTGCTTGGAAAGCTGAGAACTGAATGTATTTCAAGGCTTGGGTTTGGATCCAAAGCAAAACCAAATCCATCTTCTAAATTACATCTTCCTACAGAAAGGGGTCCATACCTGCTTGGTGTTTTCTTGCTCAG
Organism: Hylia prasina; assembly: GCA_013397195.1. Lineage (NCBI taxonomy): Eukaryota > Metazoa > Chordata > Aves > Passeriformes > Sylviidae > Hylia > Hylia prasina. The sequence continues at coordinate 833,471 of VYXD01010098.1, read as the reverse complement.
GTGGGGTGGAGTAGCTCTTAAATAGGCTGATGTGCAGAATCCAGGAGCAAGGTGGATCTGGAGAGGTTAACTCTCCTCTGCTGCAGTTTTGAAGCATGGTTGCATTCTGGAAAGCCCCACGCTCACTTCCTACATCATTTCTTTCCAGTGTATAAACTCATTATCAAAATAAATAAGTGTAGGAGGATTAGTCTTCTGGATCCAGAATCTCTTACTCCCCACTTCTTCATAATAGTGTATTTATAAAACACATGTGTCCCATTTTAGGGCAATTTAGAGTTTGCCTAGTACATAAATGCTTCATTAAAACAGCTGCTCACAATCTGTTAGTATAAATATTTTCCACCACTTTCTGATCACCGTGAAGGGAGGCCAAGGCCAGAGCAGTGGATGCAAACAGCTCTGCATGTCAGAGGTGTTCAATATTTACATTCACATAAATACCTCAGGGCTTGAGCCTGCCAGCCATGGCTCCCTTCCAGGCTCTGGATGGAGAAACCTCTGAGAGATGATGGCAAAGACAACCCAAGTGTGTTTGCAGGAGCCCTCTGGAGCATCTCTGGGCAGCAGGACTTCACTGGATAAAGTTATGCAGACATTTCAGTTCTGCATTGACACATCCACTGCCAAAAATGAGCAGTTCCTGCATCTCCACATGTCCCTGCTCCAGACCCCTGCTCCACCTATCCCTGCTCCAGACCCCTTTTCATGCAGCCCTACAGTCCCCTGGGTCAGCAAACTAATTAGGCAGAAATAGAAGATTTTTCCCCCCCTCTTTCTCGCCTCTGCTTCGTGTGTTTCTTGAAACTTTGGGAAAAAAAAATAAAATGAGCAGAGCAAAACACGAAACCCCAAATATGAAGGATGCAGCCCAGATTGTGCAGCTCCAAGCCTGATAAACACTCCCAGCCCAACATCAGCAGATTGGATATAACTCACAGCCACAAAATGAACCTCTCATCACCTACAACAACATCCTAATTTGAGACCAGCAGGCCCCAAGGGGTCTAGCTGGGAACAGGGAAGTCTCCTCCTCCTAACACGTCCCTGCCAGTGTGCAACAAAGACTTGTTCAGTGGCCCAAAAGATCTGTTTGACTTGGAAAAATTAATCATGCCCAGAAAGGCAGTCTCCTCGAGATCAGGAGGCTCAGTTCCACATTTCATTAAACCCCTGCCCTTCTGGAATAACTGCAACCAAGGCAGCAGGGTCACATCTGATTCATACTGTGACTGGGAATGAAACCTGAACCGCGGGCTCAGATCATTAATCCTGTTATCTGCTGCCTCCCTGCATCAACCCAGAGAGGAGGAAGCCTCTTTATCGCAGCTCTATGCCTCATGATGAAATAATTCAACTGGATTAAATCAGCTCTTTGGGTGCATCAATCATGCTATTGTCCCTGGAGCAGGAAGTTTCCTCCTCAGCCTTTAGCCACCCCTGCCCTGACCTATATTCCAATGCCTTCCCTGCACATTTTGCTCGTGTCTGTATTTTGCATTTATTTACACGCACGAGCAGTTGTGTCCCGTGAGCAAGAGCAATAATAATAATAAAAAAAGCTAATAAACAATAAAGTTAATAACTCTTAAAGTCATGCAAGAACTAATAGATACAGACAGAGATGCCTGGCGAGATTTTCATTAGAAGCAACTTATGACTTGCTGAAATTTCCTCCAAGTAGGGTGTTGAACAAAGCATTTTGGCATTATGAAACTTCCACTAAGCACCTGCCTGAATGGAAATCTCAATCAGGAACCCACATCTTCAAAAAAAAATGTTGAGTCCCAGTCAGGCTTAAGGAGTATCAGGTGCTGAACCTCCCTCTAAGGCAGCATTGGAGCAAGACACCAGTCAGATAAATTGTCCATGTGATTTCCCAGCTAGAGCCTATGGGTTAGAGCTGGGAAACTCAGGGACCAGAACAACTAAATGTGCAACAACAACTCTACTTCTTTGCCAAAAATCAATAGTAACACTGGGGCCTCCAAAGGAGAAGCTTTTTATCTTAAACCCCTTTCTTGCCATGGCCATGACAGCAAAACCCACATCCCACGTTATGGCTCGCTTGCTGTGCTTTGAGAGATCAAAACTCAGACAACACAGGAACAGTTTCTCCCTCAACTTTTAACCTGTGGGGCTTCAGTTAGGCCCACAGGATGAGTCTGGGGGTGTCAGTGGGGTCTGCTTGTTCAGCAGTGCTGTTAGAGGTAGGGAAAAAGCACAAGAGCAACATTTTCCCTGGGAACTTTGCACCCAAAAGCACTTGTGTTGCCCAAGCAGGAAACATGGCCTTTCCCCCAAAACCAGCCCAGAACTATCAAGGTGCCCTCCTGCTCCTCACTAGCCCCTGTCTGAACTCACACCATGGAATCAGTTGTTTCTCTTTGGCAGAGATGTGGTGCAAAGGGGCTCTGGAGAAGGGAAGCAAAAACGATCAGGAAAGATCAGCTGTTGGGCTGTGTGGGATTTGGAGTCTGTACATGGACTTCACAGTAACAAAACAGGCTTTCCATAGCATTATTTACACTCCTGATGCAGAGATAAACCACCACTTCCTTGCAGTACCCTCTTCCAAGTGAGAGCAGTGAGAAACACGACAAAAAAGCATTCCCATTTAAAATCATGCTCTTTTTCCCCCCTCTCCCAAACACACATTTGCTTTGAGCCTCAGGTTAACAAAAACCACAAAGCCCCACTTAGCCAAAACCACAACATTTTCCTTGATTTGGGGTCAAAACTGACAAGTTCTGCCTGTTTTCCTCTTGCAACCATCAGACTTCTCAGGTTCACTCTCAGAGCGCCTCAGTAACGCTGAAAAGTTCACAGACCTGGCACAAGTTTGGGATTTATTATTAAACCTGCCAGATTTCAGGTTTGATTTATGACTCTTTCACAGGGCCCCGTTATCGAGTAGAGACAGGCCCTGCAGTGCATGCTGTGAGGCGCCCTCAGAGCTGGAAACCAAAGCCAAGAGGGACCACTTAGAGCTGCTCTGCCCCACGTAGAAATTCAGAGCAGCCACCACCTACCACGAGCAGGGGTGTAGCTTTGAACAATACTTTTGTATTTTCTGTTTCTGCAGCTTTCTGTGGTTTCCAGGGGCTCATAGCAGCAGAAAGGACACTGTGGAGTAAAGGAAAGGGCAGGAGCACCTGGTCATGGCCTTGGTTCTCTCGTGGTTTGGCCCCTTTCTGTGGTGATGCTGAATGCTGTGGGAGCCACACAGGAAGGTGAAGCTGTCCCTCTCACCAGGGTGTGAGTTCCAGAATTTCTGCCCTGGTCAGAGCATTTCAGCTTTGTCCACGACCACAGCAATGCTTTCCCCACTTTGGTTCAGAAGGCTGACAGCAGTTTTACATTCAGCAGTGAGGCTCATTTCCAGCTCCACCCAGGACACCCCCAATGTCCAGGGACCAGGCAGGATTCCTGCAGCATTTCATGAGCACTGCTGCTTTTGGGTACCTCCCTCCTGGATCCAAAATCACAGCTTCAAGCAGGATTACGGAAGTAGGGAAGGGCTGTGCACACACAGCCCCATCCTTGTAGACCTGTCTGCAGAGTGAGGCAGANAAAAAAAAAAAAAAAATCCACTCAGTATTTCTGTCACTATGACCCACAGCTGAAACAAAAATTGGGACCAACTGACGTTGTCCCAGGAGATAAATCTCCATTTATGTGAGCTTCCAGAGGTCTTGGAGAGATTACAGAAAGTGTGGAGAGGAAATAGTAAAAAGCACACACAGGAAACCCTGACGTGGTGTCGCTAAGCCGTATGGCCAACATAAAACATTTAATACTTTTGTTTGGATTTGCAATGTGACATTTATGTTATTTTATACATTTTATGTGCATGTACATATATACATATATAAAAAAAGATAAATATAATTTATTTATTTTACATTTTAAACTCCAAGGACGTCAAAGGCAGTCTGCAGAGATGAAGAAGGGTGATTTACTGCCAAGGTTTCAGGAGCAGTCCCAGGGGCCCCGTTCACAGTTATAACAACACATTTTATCTCTGCACAAGCAGGAAAGGGGGGGCACAGCGAGACAGAGGGGAGGAAGTCAGAGCTGGCAGTGAATCAGGTGATGCATATTAGGGGAGATAATAAGGAGAGATTACACACTTGGCAACTGCCCTGGCTGTGCCCGGGGTTTGTGAAGCTCAGGTTCCCCTGCCAGGATTACTCGGTGCTCTGTAGTGCCTCCGGTAGTTTAGTCTCCAAGCACATCCCGCCAGGAAAAGCTGGTGTGGCCAAGGCTCCTCATGCTCTCTCTCCCCTTCCAGTTTCGGTGAAACTCTCATCTTCAGGAGAGGATCAGCACGGGGCCAGTCAAGCACTTCAGTGCCAGCCCTCCACCGCTCCCGAGGGCTCCGAGGGCTGCACATCCAGCACTCCAAGTGGGTGGCAAGCCCAGCTGCCAAGTTCTCTTGTTGAATAGTATCATTTCAAATAGTATCATTCCAAATAGTATCATTCCAGCACCAGCTTTTTTTTTTTTTTCCTTTTTTTTTTTCTTTTTTTAAGGCAAACAGCTGCACGGCCGACATGCAAAAGGGCTCAGCAGGAGCCATCACCACCAGGTAGCTGTGCTGCCACTAACAGTGCCAATTATTAAATTATCATGGGGTCTTGGCCAACCCACACCCCTGTTTAAAGTCCTGGAGGTCCAGTGGAAGACTGTTTCCAGTTCAAAGTGGCTGGCACTAGGAAATTCTTAAATTGACAAGTGTTGCTTATAGAAAAGTAAAAATATGACCCATTCAAAGTGTTTCCTACATTTCCTTGTTCACCTGAAGACAAGGTGGCCAAAGCTTCATAAATTACTCAGGTGAGCTCCAAACGTTGCGTTTCATTTCTTTCATGGAAGGGTTTGAGATGGAAGGAACCTTAAGGATCACACAGTTCCATGGCCATGGCCAGCTCCAGCTTCCTCTAGACTGGGCTGCTCCAAGCCCTGGCCTGGAACACATCCACAGGTGTGGCATGCACAGCATTGTACAGTTCTTTGGACAGGAACTCTCACTCCTGGCTCCCCATAAAACTTCAGAAGCTCCAAAGGAGCAGCACTTGACTCTAAAATAAGCCTCTGCTGACTTACCACAGTGACTCACTGTTTTCATTCCAGTAAATGGTCACAGACCTGTCAGGTTTTGCAGATGCTCTCCGGGTCCTTGCAAGCATCACTCTGCCCTTTTGCTTTGGCACTTGAAGTTTTTCTTGCAGCCAACCACAGTGCCACATGCTCAGGAGGGACCAGCTGAAGCCATCAGTGGCAGCAGACCTGTGGCACCCGTGGGAGCAAGCAAAACACTGTCCCTCCTCCACGGGGAGGTTTGTCCACTTAGTTGTCTGCACTAGAACCTTAATTAAGTCGGGTACAGCTGCAGGAGTAAAAGCTGTGAATCAGCAACTCCCCTTTGCCACCAAAAAATTTCCCAGCACGGAGCAACGAGTGTGGGAGGCAAGAAAAAAAATACAACAACATTATTTTTAGTAATGATTTTTTTAGGTGGTGTGACCCCAACTGCCCAAAACAGGAAAGTGATCAACACCACCATCTCCAGCAGCCAAGGCTGGGTCTCTCTAATGTATGTGCTAAAGCTTCAGTAGGAGATGCCAAAACCAGGAGGTAAAATTTCTTCGGCCAGTGTTGGGAGGAAATATAATTAGGTGACTGGAATTGGCACTTTTGGACCTAAATTGCTCAAAACTATGAAAATGCCCAGGTTTTCACTTAAATATGTGCTGTTACACTTTGCTCAATAGTTCTAATTTAGGCAGATACAGGGCTAACTCTATTTAAACATCTTTTAGAAATGAGTAATAACTCATTTTTTATTTCTCTAGCTGTACAACCTAATGAACGAGTTTTATCCCAAATACATCCACATCCTCATCTGTTCTGTGTATTAATTCTCAAAAGGAGCTTCAGTAGAGGATTCCTTATCTGTGCATTCATCAGTTCTAACTCCCTAGTGAGGTTATTTCTAAAGTTTTTAATAAAAAGAGACTTTTGATTCTTGGGGTCATGTTGCAAATTATATCTTCACTAATCTAGCAGAGGTCAAAAAACAAGTTGGAGCCAAAGAACATCTCTGACTCCTCAGCACACGTGTGTGTCAAGGCTTTTAAATATACATAGTCCTGCTGTTATAAATAGAACATTCTTCTCAAAGGTCAGAAACTTTCTCCAGGAAAACAACATTTACTTTCTCTTTGTAACTATTATCCATTTTTTCTCCCCAGAATAAGGGTGCACTAAACAGGGACAGGATTTGCTCTCAGGGGCATAATTCCAACCCATCTATTTTGACACCGTCAGAGGGTTAACATGAACATCAGTGTCATTTCCTTTGTCAGACACTTCAGCAGAGCAGCATTGAGAACAGCAGCCAGACACTAAGAAGAGAATAAGAGCATAAAAAGTCAAGAGTGAGGAGAAACAGCTTTCCACTAAACCCTCCTCAAGGACACGAGCGTGGGAAGGTGCCATGGCAGGGTAAATCCCATGCTTGAGGCTGTGATCAGTTCCCTTACATTAAAAAGGTGCTTGGACATGTAGAAAACTGCTCACAGGAGTTTGAAGAAGTAAAATCTGCTGAGTAACTGCACAAAGACAACAAACCATGTGCAAGGAAATCCAAGACGTCAGCTGGTAGCTGACAGGTGAGGAGATTAAGGGCTGCTCTGAAAAGGGGTTTTTCCACACAATGGGCACGTATTCATTGCCTCCTTGGTTCTCCAGGTGCAAGAGCCCCTCTTCCAGCTCCAATACTTGTCCATCTCCTCAGAGATTGATGAAAAGAGCAACCTCAGTCAGTTCTCTAATTGGCCTCGCTCGGGAGTGATCTCATGCAGCAACTCATGTCTCTACATGCAGGATCTCTCCTTGCTGGTGAGGTGGAACATTGCATGGAGACAGCTCTGGTGAATATGGCCCCAGGTCCTGCTTGGAGAGCTGCAGAATGAACAGGAAGATGTATTTGTGTGGTGCACAAATCCAGGTTTTATATAGAAAATTTAGTTCTTCCAGGGGTCAGGTCTGCAAACAGCACCTGCACTGCCCACAGATTGTTTTAGCTTCTACTCTTGAACTGCTTTGTTTTCAAAACACTTCATGGAGTTCTGTCGTGGAGTTTGGTTGTAGTCTCTGAATTCAACCTGAAATAAGGGAATCCAAATCAGCTAAGAGGTGCCATCTCCTTTTATGTTACTACCACTTCTCTGTCAGGCTAAGCTGGACGTGGCTGATGAGGGTGGTGGGATCTCTGAAATAAGAGCAGACTGTGCACTCTCCCAAAAGAGCAGCATCGGGACACCACAGGTTTGCTGAGGGACACCTTACTGTGCTCACCCTTTAGTTTATTTCAGGCTTAAAAATGTCACCTTTGGAGCAGCCTGGGAAGGTTTAACTGTTTGTAGGACCTCAGCTTTTGAGGAGCTGCTCTACAATGTGAGAATGTACGAGCTCTCTTCAAGCTTCTCTGTTCCTGTACTGATGCCAGGAGCTTAAAAGGGTGTTGAGTGGTGCTGAGCCTCTGGAGGGGTCATTAACATCACGTGCAGTGCTGGAGTGGTTTTCACTGGCTCAAACCATCCCAGCCTGCTGATGAGCAGGCAGGGCTCAGAGGAAGTTGCTGCGATCATGGAAACACATCCTTTGGGGTCTATCCTTCCTCTCCTTTCTCCAAGACACGTTACAGCTCTTGGCCAAGCCCAAAGCCATTTTTCCATCCTCCTGAGCAACACTCCCCCCAGCTGCACTGCCCACCATCACTGTGGAAGGGCAGCAGCAGTGCAAGGACTGCATTGGTGGAGCTCTCCTGGCAGAGCCCTTGGCAGTGTGTACCACGTGTGAATTTCAGCAGCCCCAGGAGCAGAGCTCATTATTCACACGCACACCACCTCCTTTCACATGCTCAGACAACTCCCCCCAAAAGCACCGTCAGCTTCACACAGGCTCAGCAGCTCGGTTGTTTCACTAAAAGTTAACTGAAGTTAACACCCAAGGGCAGTATGGATGTTACACCTCGAACATCAGGGAAGTGTGAAAGGGCTTTTCCCAAGCCTCCTCCTCACCAATTCTCCCCTAGCCAGTCCCTCCAGTGAAAAACTCTCTCAGCTGGCCAAGGGAATGGCTCCCAGGCTTAGAGGTGGTCCCTGTGCTGGAGACAGCAGTGTCCATCCCCAGCATTGCTTTTGCCAAGGGTCACCTCAGTGAAGCCTTTCCCAACTACATTTTTGCCAGGGCAGCTGTGCCACCACCAGTGCCACCCAGGCATGGCAGAGGGAAGGGGTGGCACCTGCCTCTTGAGAAGCTCAGGAAGCAAAAGCTGTGAGCAGCCTCCCTATACAGGTGTAGGGGTGGGAGAAAAACAAGACAGAGCTCAAAAAAACCTGCCAGAGCAAAGCCAGACCTTCTGCCAGAATATCCCCACAGGAAACTCAGCACATCCCAGGGGACAAGTTTCAGTCTCAGGGCAGGGTGAGTCTCACCCTGGGGGTTCTGCCCCTGGGCTCAGGTGAGATCCCACCTGCAGAGCTGCCCCAAACCAGCACAGGCAGGAGCTGGAGCTGCTGGAGAGAGTCCAGGGGAGGCTCCAGGATGAGCAGAGGGATGGAGCAGCTCTGCTGAGAGGAAAGGCTGGGAGAGTTGGGATTGTGCAGCCTGGAGAAGGCTTTGGGGTGACCAAATTGCAACTTTCCAGCATCTGGAGGGAGCCTACAGGAAAGATGGAGAGACACTCTACAAGGGCCTGGAGTGACAGGACAAGGGGAATGGCTACACTGACAGAGAGTAGGTTTAGGTTAGATATCAGGAAAAGATTATTTAATGTGAGGGTGGGCAGGCCCTGGCACAGGGTGCCCAGAGCAGCTGTGGCTGCCTCTGGATCCCTGGAAATGTCCAAGGCCAGGTTGGACAGGGCTTGGAGCAGCCTGGGACAGTGGAAGGTGTCTCTGCCATGGCAGGGGGTGGAACAAGGGGATCTTTAAGGTCCCTTCCAACCCAAACCCTTCTGGGATTCTGTGACAGTGGTGCCCATCCCCTGCCACCCATGAACAGCCTTGACTCTTTCCAAATCTTATTTGTCTCCTCTGCTCAGCACTGACAGCACCGTGGCACCCAGCTCACAAGGTACTGTGACATGGGGGTCAGATAAAATCTTGGAGTTAATCCCTCCTTGAGATTTACATATCTATAGCATTTTCTCTACCAAAAGATGGCCAAAACCACACAGTCTCTCCCTGGCATTATATCCCTTTCAGTAATGTGGCCTTTCTGCTACTGTGAGTGGAAAAAAAAAATTAAAAGTCCACCTTTCCCCCCATTTCCAAGCAGCAAGTCCAAGAGTAGATCAAAGCACACAGTAATTTAGCCCATGGAATAATAAAAGTCAATGAGAACAGTGTGCTGCTGACAGGGGAGTTGTGCCTTGCCACAGTGGGGAGGAAGGCTCAGGCAAGCCAAGAGTTATTCCCTGGAGCTGGAGAGACCAAACAGAGCAGGGACAGAGGGAGCTCTTGTTTAAAAATGTTCTAATTTTCTAAGAGGACCCATGGATTAAACCACAAAGCCAGCAGTATGAATATTTATGGGGCCAAACTCAGCAATCCCATACCCCATGAAATTTTCCACTGGCTTTAATAGGTGCTTTGCCTTCTTTTGATTAGAGCCCCTTTACCACCATGCCATTCCACACTGGGGAGTGTGGTTGTCTCCTCCACTGCACGGACACTGGGCCTTGCATCTGGAGCAGCTTCAACTTTTTATGCACATCAATTCTCCTTTTTGAGCTTCCCTGAGACACAGCTCAGGTGGGGAAAGACTTTTGGAATCTCCAGATGGAGAGCAAGAGGAAAACAGAGTGCACTGTCGAAGGTGGCAGGTCCAAGTTGATGGTCCTTCTTCTGTTTGCTTAGAAAAATTCGGTTTGTTCCCAACTGGGAACAATTGGCCATCACCCAAAATGCAATGAAATGAGAATAGCTACATAAACACAAACCCTCCCACCATCAAATGGAAAAGAAAATCAAACTGCAGGACAGAGTCAAAAATAGCTTCCCAGTTGGCCAAGATGACAGCCCAGTCCCCACCTCCAGCAGAGGAATCCTCTCTCATGCTCCTTCCACATGGACCTCTCATCTGGCAGAGGAGGGAAGGAAGTGACAGCTCCACAGCTGCCAGCGAAGGGCTGATGGGTCAGTGATCCACCTTTAATATCGCACATGGAAAAAGAGCAAAGTTTTCCTTGGCCTGCCACACATCCCAGGAGATTTGCTGCTGCATCCCTTTCCTTCCTCCTCCAACCTCCGCCAGCACCGCGGTGAATGGAGCGAGCTGGAACCACAGTCCCTGGCCAAAGGACAGTGATTTGATTTGTGCTCATCAGCACACATTCCTCGGGCTGCAGAAACAGCTGGGGCTTTCTGAGGCCGCTCTGGGAGTCCTCCCAGCAGGTCCCAGCCCAGCAAGGGCTGCCACGGTGCTGCACAAAGGTGGTCTGGGGGGCTGCAGGACCCCAGAGAGCCAACACAACACTGCAGGAGTGTGTGCTGCAAGAGGAGCACAGCCCCACTCCCCTCCTTCTGATGGAAGGGTGAAACAGAAACACCCAAACAAAACAACTGCTGGGTTTGGGTCTGACCTTATGGAGAAAGTTGTCTGCTGTTCCACCCTCACAGGAGGAGGAGAAAGTCCTGAACACAGCTCCTGCCACTGCTCAGACACACCATGGTCAGGGTTGGGTTCCTGGTTTTGGATGCAGCAGAGGAAGCAAACAGCCCAAAGCTGAACCAGCCAGACTCAAGCCAGCCCTCTACTGAGGTTAGAAAACATCGAGCTAACATCCTTTTTTTGTCAGGCTTTATTTCAGCACTTTGTTGGCTTTGGCAGGTACCCGAAGCCAAAATGCTGCAAGAGGAGCTGATCTCTTCCTGCTCCATACTGGCAAAACCAAGGAGCAGTGCAAACCTCATACAAGTTTGCTTCTAATTTTGTGAAGTTTCCAGATTTCAGTCTGGACCAAGAGCTTCTAATGAGTTTGGATAAACTCTGGATAATCCTCTGAACTCTCAAATATCTCAGGAAAACAGAATCAAATATACTATCTGGGACTTGGAAAGGTGCTTCAGAGTTCAGTGCTCCTGGATCAGCACAAATATAGGAGATGCAATAACCATTGCAAGCCCATGACTTTCATTGAAATTGGGGAAAAAAATAGAGAAAGAAAAAAAAAACCCACACATTGTAACTAAATTTATGGGAAAGAAAGGCAACCCCAATTCTCTCATTATATACCAGCCTAAACCTGCAGGGGAGTTCACCAAGGCACACCAGAAAAGTCAAAACAGATTTATCTATGCGGCTTAAAGAAGGGAAAGGATGAATGACAGCTCCTTTCTTAAAAGGGAAAGAAAAGAAACATTAACTCCTGGTGTTAAAATGCTGTAAAACTGGCTTTTGACTCAGCACAGCATAATGCTGCTTGTAAATGGGGTAATTGGTTTGTGTGAGGTCATGAAATGAAGCATGCCTGTTCCTGCCCATCCCCTGAAGCACAGTCAGCTGCAGGAGAGCACACAACACTTGCACAGCACAGGTGAGGGTGAAAAGACTCAGGTGTCATGCAACCCATCAATCAGGCACAAAATACATTAATAAATTTAAGTGTGTGAAGAGCTAAAGAGCCGAGAGTTTGAAACTCCTTTAGCCCTGGAGGTGACAGGGTGCTTTCCAATCCCTCTTCAGCAGTGCAGTGAGCAGCAAGTGCACACAGTCCCCTTCTGCTTCGCCACCTTGCTGGGTGAGAGGTCCTTGGCAGAGCCAGACCCCAGCAGAGCGTGCAGAGAGCAGCCCTGTGCTGGAAGTGGGACAGGCAGATGTTGGAGGGGTGGCAAAGCTCTGAGGATGAAACACACGATGTGGTTCCAGCAGCCAGACACCGGCAGAGCTGCTGGAATCCCTTCTGTTTATGTTTCCAGACGTCTCCATCAAGTGGGGGGTAATTAAACACTACAGCAATTGGGTGATAGAATGATTTATTCTCAAAGCACCCTCGCAGCCTGGGGCTTTGGGAAGCACATGGAGACACAAATGTTTCTCCAAAGAGGAAAGAGAGCAGAGCACTCCATGAAACCCCAGCTGAGGGCAGGCAGAGGTAAAGGAAGGAGGAGTGAGCAACAGGCCTGAATGGAAAAGTGATGCAGTTCCTTATTTCACTGTCAGCTCAGCTCTTTAATCTTTGCAGGGTTTGTTTATGAGTTCAGAGAGAAGAAGGGAGCGGTGCCAGAAAATGTGAAAGGAAAATAAAATCACGTTTGAATATGAAATGTCCCACTTGGAAAGCAAAGTCCAGCACACTGAGAAGGAATCACAGAGACCATGACCACAGAGCAGTGGACAAAAATGAAAGAGCCGAACCAAGATGGAAGAACCTGCCCAGGGTCACCATGGCAGGTCTGGGGTAGAGGTGGGAGAGGTTCTGTCTATTTATCAGCTGCACTTCCCCAAAAGTTACTGTTCCCTGGGTTCCCTAGTTTTAAGAGAGAAGACAGCAAGGGGAAACATGGAATGCTGGATCATAAGAGAGCTGTGACAAGCAACAAAGGACTTGTTCCAAAAGGGGCAAACAACAGGAGCAAAGGCTGCAGGGATGACTGCAAGGGTGACAGAAGAGGGATGTTGAAAAAGGCATTTCTACCTCCACAGTGTTGAAAAGGAAAGGCCCAAAACATGAATGACATGGGACCATTTGACTTCAGGACCTATCTGGTCCCTGGAATCCTTTTTTGGTTTTGCTTGTCTTGAAACCCTTCCCAATAAAATCATGGAAGAAGGAAGGAGGGAGCAGCCTGACCATTTGAAATACACAGAGCACCAAAGGCATCCTGTCCTGCCATAAAGGTCAGGAGAGCAGATCCTTAAAGCCAAGGACCATGGGAATTCAGCTTTACATCCAGTCCCGCTTCAGTCCGTTTATTTTACATGTTTATTTAACATCTGCATGAATCAAGGCAATATTATTTAGTGAAAAAAAAGGGGAAAAAAGAAAACTTGGCTTCACTTATTCAAACATTTAGACAAGGAAGGAAGAAAGCCCAGCTCAGGATTTGGCTGGGTGGAAGAATAGGAATATGCAGTTATTGCCCTGTTGTCAGTGGTTCAAAACCAGCCCGATTGGAGGAACTGAAGTAATTTTTATCTCGCAGCTGTTGGAGGAACCTCCCTAAAAGAAGTCATGGCCTCAGCTCAGATCCAAGCAGATAAGAGTCCTGCAAGGACAGGGAGCAGGACTATGCCTTAATTTTTCCTGGAGAACAAGAGGAACTATGAACTTTCCGTAGGTTTGAGTGTCCCAGTGAGAAGGTGTTCACACAGCTCTTACAGTGCCTGTTCTGGATGAAAAGAAAAGTCAGACCTTCACTGAGCATATCCAGACCCACCAGGCTCTCACCTTCCTGGCATCCCCCAGGACGTGTCAGTGCCCAGAATAACAAACACCCAGAGCAAAGGCTGGTCAGGGAAACACTGCTAAAAGCTGGAGAATAATACCAGCACCACGAGGTCATAAACTAGAGCTGCCAAGGCATCAAAACAAGCAAGGGTTGTTATTCCCCCCACTCCCTTCCTCTCCTGAGAATTACATTAAACACCAAGGCAGCTGCAGAAGCCATGTTTTTCTAAGCAATTCCCAAAGCTGCTACCATGTCTTGCCTTTAAATCAAGGCTGGATGGGTTTTTGGAAGATGTGCTTTTGTCAAACACAAGTTATTGGGTTCAAAAAGGGTTGGAATTCTCTGGCCTGTGCTGTACAGGAGGTCACAGCCTGGATGATTTAAAGCCTCTTTGGGTTCCAAAATCTATGGAAAGAGCTACGAATCCTCCTGCACTAGAAATAAAAGAATAAAGAATGGCAAATAATAAAATTGTCAAATATATACAGCTTTCACCCACAGAACAGCCATGAGCAAAATGAAGGCTCTTTGGCTCTGCTCATTAATCACAAGGATTCAAATTCATTACTGAGGTCTTTTATCCCACTTTCCAAATGAAACACGATTTATGGAGTCACACTGCAGACTCCATCCCATCCAGTGCTGGGCCTATCATCCACGTCCAACAAGGCCTGCAGGTCTGGGATATTAACTTACTTCATTTTTGGCAAAAGGAAGTAAGTGGGTAGAAGAGAGCTCCCCAGTGACAGAAAGGCAGTAGCATAAAAATCAATCCTTTGCCCCAGGGAAAACCTCTTGGGGCAGGGGAAGGGGTTAGGCTCCCCACCCTGGGGAGGGAAAACCTCTGGTCAGGATTGTCACACCCTGAGGAACCTACTCCAGCAACATTTCTTATTGGTCTGGATTTTCTGACTTCTAAGGACAACAGAGCTCATGCTGTAGCTTTAATACAATTAATAAAACTTGAACGAGCCACTAGACACCAATCAACGGTAAACTGAGCTCTAGGAGTTTCAGAACTAACAGAATGACTTTTATTTATGGCTAATAAGCCACAGCACGGATGGCAGAGCTTCAAAGCAGTTCACAGGCCCCTCCATCACACAGCCTGCAGTGTGGATACCACTGGGAGTGTGGATGGGCTGGGGCCAGAGCCCCTGCAGCCCCCTGTGCATGCACTCCTAATGAGCAACAGAGCTTTCTGCAGGGTTTATAGAGTCTCCATCAAGACAGGACCTAATTTAACAGTTTATTCTCTCCGTTTTCTCCTGGGGAGCAGAGCATGGGGACTAAAAACCTCCCCAGCTCCATTTAGAGCTCCCCATGTGCTGGTTATTGTTCTGGCTTTGCTCTCGTTGCTCGGGCACCCTGTGCAGAAGGCAGAATGTAAAGAATTCCTGCAATGACCTCATCCTCTGGCACTGCTCTGGCTGTGTCCTCGGGTGGAATTCATCATGAACTTTTGCTTGTGTCCTTGTATATGCAGCACCAGTGACATCAGCGTAGCTGTGGGAGCAGGGGCTGCTCACAAGCACTGAGAACTGTGGTTTATACAAAATACTATATAAATTTCACCCCCATCCCTGTCCATTTAGCACTAAGACCCAAAATACCTTTTTATTTCATATAAAGTCAGCTATACCTTTGTTGCAGTTTCATCGTTTGTAATCAGCTGTGACACCCCAGTGCATAAAGATTTGTTTTATATGCCTGGATTCATCACTGCCTTGACTAGAAACCCCAATGAAATCAAAGGATTACGTGCATCCTTCTGGCATAAATCCAGAGTGAACTTTGGGAGCCTGTAGGAAGGCCCAGGGTTGGTTCTGACACGCAGATCACCCAGGATTATCAGGTGTCAAGTAGAAAAATATGTTAAGCAAGATAATAGAAAGGTTTAATAATGAAGCTCTGTGCTTTGTTTATAGAAGAGTATAAAAAGTTCCTGAGAAATAAGAAATATGAAACAAGCACCTGTTGTTAGATATAAGGTAGAGGTGTAGTTTTAATGATTGGTTTATGCAGATGCCTGTAAGCTCTTAACAATTTGGTTAGAAAACTTCTAAAAGGCCCTGTAACATAGAATTCTGGCTGCTGTTGGCAGGATGTGAGATGTTGCCTTCTTTAAATTACCTCAGCCTGTACTGAGGCTGATATCACACTAAACCTCGAGGAACATCTCCCAGCAGTCCCATCCCATTATTTAGAATACAGAATCCAACAGATTTGGGGGGAAATTAAAAGAAAAGCCAATGGGAAATGAGAAATTTCTAGCACTGCTGAGAAGTAACCCCTCACCACTACATGGTTCTTACAGATCAGGGTTATCCTCATCCTGCCTCACATCACAAGCGCTGCAGCACACACACACTCTTGCAGGATGCCCATTGCAGAGCCAAGACCACAGGACAAAATCTCATCCAGCCACTGTAACTCGGCCATCTGACCTGCCCGGTGTGTCCTCATGCCTCCAAGCAAAGCCCAAGTCCCCAGTGCAGCCCTGTGGCCAGGAGGGAGGTCCCCATGGGGCTGGCACACGCTGGGCAGAGCGCTCCACTCCTCAGGGAACCAGGGCCGGGGTTCCAATTAGAGAACAGCAAGAAACTTTCAAGCCAAGAGCAACAATACAGCTGGAAGCAGTGCAGTGCTTCACACTGAACAAACATGAGATAATTTACCAGAGCACTGACTCCAGCTCCTTCCCGAGATAGCGCTGGCGGCTCCTCTGAGCGCAGCAGACAGAAGCAGGAGAGGGGAGGAGAGGTGGGGCATGGAGAGGGAAATTCAACCCAAATAGCCTTTTAGAGCGAATTAGAATAACCAAAACAAGGACAGAGGGCTTAGAGCTCCCGTTGAGCTTTGTTGCTGACTGCAGAGACCGTGCACTTAACCCAAAGGATGTTGGCACAAGACAAGCACGGGAATAACGTGAGTGCAGAAAAAGACATTAAATGTGTAAAGACACACATCTGTCCTGTCTCACTGTGCCAGGCTTCTGGACACATCTATCCTTTAGGAAAAGTGCAGGTCTGCAAAGTCATTTCAGCTTGCTGTAGGTCACTCCTGTGTTTAACTTTATCTCAATTTCAATCTGTCCTCGTACCTTTGTTGTACAAAATTTAGCCTGAATATAGGAGGATCCAAAACAAAGTTCTGCGGAGTGCATTTACAAGTGAGGAATGAAATGCAAACAGAGCTGCCAGTGGTTTCCAGTGTCACTGCCCTTTCCTAGCAGCAGTCAGAGAAGCAGCACGAGGCATCAGAAACCTTTGGAGACGGCCCATTCCTCCCTAAACTTCTTTTTGACCAGCTCTAATGTCCCTGTAAGGATCAGGAAGTTTGGATGCTTATCCCAACCACATCTCAAGGTTTCTCTGACCCCTCACTGGCAATTCCAATGGGATTACAGCTGAGTTGTAGCTCAGTGTGGGTTACTTTTCCACACACCAGCATGGCCAGGCTCAGCTCCGTGCTGCCTGTGCCACCTCCTCTCTCTCAAGACCCTTCTGGCACCTCAGGGCTCGTATTTGTGCTTACTGCAAACAAAATGTCATGAAAAGAGTAATACCTCTACTTTTTCTTCCTACTTGGGGATTTTTTGCTTCTTTAACGACTCCTTTATTATTTCACCAAACCACCCATATCTCTTTCCAAGTAAATACAAGCTGTCCCTTCGTGAGGGGGTGGGGGAAGAGAGGACATTGTTTTCCCTCTGCAGTATCAGCTTTCAGCGTGACACACAGTTCACTGTGAAAGCAAACAGCCCTAATGAGAGTGGCTGTGCAGTTGCTGCTCCCTGTGTCAGCCCAGCAGGGTCAGTGCCAAGGAAATGGGGAGCAGGACGTGTCCCACATCCCTCACAGCTCCCTCCTCGTTTGGGGACGGTGCCTGTGCCAAACCTGCTGAGACTCCAACCGGGCTGGGGTCACTGCACCCTCTGCTGTGTTTACATCACATCAAAGGGCTGAGAAATGCTGCTGCCTGACTTTGCATCGAGTGGTGGAGTGCCAGGGACACAGAGAAAGCTGTTTCCTAACTTTACATGGTGTTTGGATGGGAGGACATGCCTGGGGCATTTCATGAAGTACCTGAGGCTGGGTTCAGATGTCCCTACGCTTCAGATGTTCCAACACTGAGGGATCAGCGTGTCCTAAGGAAGGTGAAAGAGCAGCAGCCTAAAAGATCTCCATCCACAGAGCTGGGCAAGTTCCATCCAGCTGGGCAAGCAAGCTCTGCAGTCATTTGGAGCATCACTGATCCCACCGACCTCAGTCATGGCATCTGCACCCCACAGACCCTGCTGGGCACTGAAGCACTTTCCCAAAGCTTCTCTTTCTGCTTAGCAGAGACAGGTCTGAGCAGGCATCTCCACACGCTGCTGGAGGCAGAACCCACTCCCAAGTGGTGAGCTGTAGGTTGCATGGTCCTGCCTCCAGGACCCCCAACCCCAGGGTCCTGGGAGGGGGCAGAGATGGCCATCACCCCCTTTTCCCTCGCAGCTGGAGGGTCAGAGTTCCTCCTGTCTGTTTGCTCACGTGTGCCTTTTCTCAGGCTGCATTTTTCTTTCCACTTTTGACCAACAACCACCATTTTAATTGGCCTCCAGCTCCATCCCAATTACATCCTTATATATCCTTGCCTTTTATCTGCCTATCAGAGAGCTGTCTGTCAGATTTAGGACACCCCACAAAGCTGCTTCTCAAGCTTTGAGTGTCTCCACTGACTCAGGACGGGATCCCAGGCTGTGGAAACCACCATCAGATCCTCACTCTTCACTCAGCTTTAATTTACTCCTGACACCAGGGGTCCCAAGCTTCTCCCCTCTGCCCCCACTGTGGTCTCCAGCCACCACAGCAGCTCAGCACCAGGGGCTGAGGGTGGGTGACACCCGAGGAGCGTTGCCATGGGCACAGACATTTGTCCCTCTGGGTTCCCATGGCACCAGGCCAGACATGCAGTGGTGATGAGAGGGAAGAATACACACCAGCCAAGCTATTTGTAGCCCATCTGAGCATCCCACAAGTTAAACAGTTTGCCTTTCTTCCCCCTGCTCCCAACACCCATCCAGCTCAGGGGGCTCCCCTACCCGCCAGGGCAGCACTCACGGTGCACAAAAGGCTAAATAATTGTCCTGCCTGACCTGGAGACAAAAATAAAATTCAACACGGGTGCTCAAGCGTGGCCAAGGGCAGAATTTGGCCCCAGTGAGCTGCCTGTTGGCTGGTTTTCATTTTGCATGAAGTTCTTGGCATGAAGTCCTCATCTCAGCCCTTGCTGCAGGCAGGGGTAGGACAAGGATCTGTGCCCAGGGCTGGGGTGCAGCAGGACCCTCAGAAACCCAGGGGGAATTTCTCCAACCCTGGGAAGCACAGAACACAAGAGAGCACTCAGGAGGCACGGGAGGAGGATTTCTCTGGACCATGGGAAGGATGTGGCAATGGAGACTCATCGCTCTGGCCAGGGACAAGCATGTATGGGACAGCTCCTGTCCCCTCTCCTTTGCAGGCTGAACAGAACAGCTCATTTTTCCACTCTGGGGTGGTTTCCAAAGGTACAGAAGCTTCAACCAGCCCATCTCCACGTGCCACAGAGAGATTCCCTGGGCTGTGCCTGCAGACCACTGATCACCCTGCCAGAGATGAGGCTGCATCAGCTGCCAGCACTCAAGTTCTGCAGCATTTGAAACCCACTCTGATGTCCCGTTCTGCTGGTGATGTCAGCCAAAAGATATTTCAGCAGAGGAGGGGGAAACAGCCCAGAAGTTTATGGCGTGATCAAATCCAGAATAAACTTTGCATGCTAATTAAGCATCTTCCTTCTTTAAACTGATCCCTTCCTTCTCCAGGCCCTCAAACTCCTATCACCCCTCAGATCTCCCCACAAGCAGGGGAAATCAGCAGCTAGCCAGTCTGCTGGACGTGGTGGTGAGAGCAAGAGGAATTAGTCTCCATAGTACATGAAAAGAATTAGGACTATTTAATCTCCTTTTCCCCTTATCAGTGGTCTCAAATATCCCTTTGAGAGGGAAACGAAGTGGAAATTCCTGCAAATCTTGCCTACAGTTAAGGAATTGACAAGATTTTTCAGCTTTTTCTCTCTGTGTTTGAAAAATTGCTACATAAAGGAAACAATCTTTGGGGCACATATAACTCACAATAGGCTGAAACATTATCTTAAACTATTCGTCTGCTTCCTGCTTAAGTAAGCATATTAGGAATGTGTGTATATATTTCTTGGGCAGCTTAAAAATAAAAAGAAGAGGTATGTAGTCTGTCCTGCTTTTGGGGAGCATGTTGTTTATGTCGTTATAAGCACAGGTCGTATTTATAGCTGAACATTCTGTGAAAGTGCAGGCAGGCTGGGAAACATTTGTTAGGTTTAATGATCTTTTATTTAACTGGTGCAGAAAAATGCATCCCTTTGGATTGATTCATGGCATGAATTGTATAGAAACCTTCTTCCTTGAGAAAAGAAAAACCTCAAAAGGTCAATCTGACATTTCAGCTTTCTCCAACATCCAGCAGAGAGATGTCCGCGGAGCAAAATTCCCAGCCTGACAAGCTGGATGGGGTTAGGGCAGGGAAAGGATAAACCACAGCCAGAGATTCATTTCAGGACATAAAGCAGAGCCATTCAAATCACCTGGACTGGAAGGGACCCATCCAGCAGCCCCAGTCCACAGCCTGTGAAATGCCTCTCAAAGCATCCTGAGGCACTCCACAGCCTGCAAGGAAGGGACTGACACTTCCATTTGCTGTGTGGCATCTCCCCCATTCTAAAAACAGGCTAACCAAGACCCAGCCTGCCTCCCTGGCTCAGCCACTGGGTCAAAACCAGAGCTCAGAAGAGCTTTTCCCAGCTCAAGTTACTCCAGGGAAGGTTTAGGTTGGTTATTCGGGAAAAAAAAAGGTCTTCAGAGAAGAGGCTGTCAGCATTGGAACAGGCTGCCCAGCAAGTGATGGAGCCACCATCCATGGAGGCTGGGGGTGAAGACACCTTTTTCTGTGCTAGGTAACAGGGAAATCCCAAAGGGGAGCTCCATGAAACACCATCTAATGTGAAAATATGGTCAGGATGAATTTTTGCTGCCTACACAGCAGCATCCAGCCATGGCGAGTGGCTGCAAGGAAAAAACAGAAGGTTACACCAGTGCCACTGAGCCTGGTGGGACAGTTGTGGGTTTGTCTCTAGGATGGAAGAAGGAAATCAGTTTGGACTGAGGCAAAGCCCGGAAAGCACGGTGGGGAAATTTAATTAATCACCACATGTAACGGGATTTCCTACAGGTCCCACAGGGCAGAGGAATCACAGAATCATACAATCATTAAGGCTGGAAAAGACCCTTAAGATCATCAAGTCCAAACATTGACCCAGCACTGCCAAGCCCACAACTAAACCATGTCCCCAAGTGCCACATCTACTCTGCTTTTAAATCCCTCCAGGGATAATGACTCCACCACTTCCCTGGGCAGCCTTTTCCAGTGCTTGACAGCTCTTTCCATGAAGAATTTTTTTCCTAACATCAAATCTAAAGCTCCCCTGGTGCAGCTTAAGGGCTCTTTCTCTTCTTCTGTCACTTTTTAGCCAAGAAAAGCAGCAAAGCAGAGCTCCCTGCCCATCACTCTGGGTTATCACTGCAGGACTCACTGTCCAGCCTCAGGTCCCCACTGCACTTTCATGCCTCACCTGGATGTGGTGACCATTTCCAGGTGAGCCCCTAGGACAGCTGGAAAGGACCTGTGAGGGGGAAGGTGTTTCAGAAATCAGAATGGTCACTGTTTTTCTCCATGAAAGATGAAAAATTTCACCATTAGAGGGTCAGCTTCATGAATTGTTGTAACCTTTACTCCTTCTTTGAGGAGTTTTTCTCCTGAAGAAGCAGCTGCCAGGCCAATTCAGAGGGATTGCTCTTTCCTAAGGTGGAAAATGCCGGGCATTGTGTCCAGCCTGTGTTTGAAGTGGGAAAAAAGCAACTTTGAATAAGCTTTTGATGGGGCCCATGGCTCTGCTTGACCATAATGTCAGCTTGTAATTAGCAACAGATACCACTTCTGTCACTCCCGATGTTATCATCAGCCAGCTTGTGTTTCAAAGGGAGGAGAGGCATGTAAATTATGGGCAATTTGGTCTCTGAAATGGATTTTATGGGGTTGTGGTTTTTTTTCTGCTGGGCAACCAGGGAAGCCTGGAGTTTTTTACAGAGATGGTTGTTGAGCCAGGAGAGAGGAGCAGGAGGAAAGCAGTGGAGGTTAGAGAGCTGCTCCAGCAGATCCCTGGAGGAAACACTTCCATGCCAGCTCCTCAGTGAAGGCAGAGCTGGGTGGTGGCTCTCACAGGGGCTGTGTGTTTTGAGGAAGGAGGTTTGGAAGGAGCCACTGTCCTGCCTCTGGGATGGGAGTCTCTGCAGGGCTCCATTCATGATGTGGAGAGCTGCGTGGGAAGAGGGTGGCTCCTGCCTGGGCAGCCAACACATATTTATTTCTGCTCAGCATATTGCAAATATTCAGCTCACTAAGGCTTAGCTGGCCTGAGAACAACTGGGGCAATCTTTTCCCCTCATTGATAGAAAATGTTGCCTTCAATTAAAATTCAGTTTTCAGAGTGAAGGAAAGGCTTGTGTTTCCCAAAACAGGTTTGAATTTTTGTAAGCAAAACCCCCAAACTCACGTAATTTCCAATTTTGACCGAAAGCAATTCTAACTTTTGTTAGAAAAAGGGGAGCGAAATTTTTTTTGCTTCTTTTTTGGAGTGGGGTGGAGCAGGTGAAGTCTACCTCTTGCAGCAAGTCTAGTGAGTTTGCCACATCCCTGGCACTGCTCTGCAGCTTAACAGGTCCCACTGCCAGAGCAGTGGCCTAGTATTTGATTTCATCTGTTGCTGTTCCAATTACCAAGTGTCCTGTTTCTCCCCTGCTCTGGCCTTCTGCAGAAGGACCTACACCAGAGCAGCTCTTCTCAAGAGCATGGGCTAAAGGGCTAAAACAGCATTTGGCCCCACACTGACTCTGTGGTGTCAAGTTCTCCCCTTCTATTTGCTGGAAGAATTCAAGCATCACTCTGCTGCTCCAATCTTTCTATCTACCACTGGCAAACAGCACAGCCAAGAAGGTTATCTGCCTCAAACAGAAATAGCTTATGTTTAGAAAAGAATTAAAATTTGTTCCCTTTAGAGTTACAACCACATCCTCAAAGCTGTTAACCTGAAAGTGAACTTCAGATAATAAAACTCAAACCTCACCCCTGCAGAAGAGCCAGCAGTCAGGAGCTACCTTGTGTGCTCCCCCCTATCTGCCCCATCGATTGCCTGATAGCACAGCTTGTTTTCTTTTTTTCTTTCCAAGGGAAGACAGCTACTAAATCTATGCTCTCCATCCCTCTCAGCACTCTGGGGCTTCTCCACAGCTGCAACGCTTTTCCATCGTCCCTGCTCTCAGTTAAATAAACATTATGACACATATTGATTGCTTTAACAAACTTCACTGTTCCACGTCCTCGGCGAAGCACGGTTATCTTTTTACAGGGAACATTCCTTTCCTGTTGCTATGCCTACTTCAGCACCATCCAGCACGACAGCCAAGACTGCTGAACAAACCCACAATTTCCAACCGCTCCATTCTGCTCATCTTGAAATAGCTCAGGAGGGGTGTGGGGCCAGACCGCCGGCAGATGTGAGCTGTCAGAGCTCCTCTGCCACAGCCCATCCCTGCAAGGACCCTGCCGCGCTGCTGGGGGCTGAATGCTGCCTCCTGAAAATGCCTCAGAGCTAAAAACGTCCTCGTGGAGTGAGGTGGGAGAAGGGAAAGAGGGGTGTTGTCATAAATATTCTCCCAGCGCAGCAGGGGGAGGTTGGTTTTATCCTCCCCGTAAAGGCTGCGCTCGACGTTCTATAATTTGCAAGCAAATTGCAGAATCCAGAAGTATTTCTGGCAAATGGTATTTCACAACCATTCATCATCATCCTGCACCATTTCCTTTGCATGACAACCTATGTTTGAAAACTCGCAAAGAGAGGGGAAACTGCCATTTGTTTTGGCCAAGCCAAAATCACTCTTGGCCCGGGGACTGGTGGTGCTGTGGCTGCTCACGGTGATAAGCCCAGCAGGGCAGGTCCTGCCAGGTGGGTGAGGGCATCTCCTGCTCCACACATCACCCAACAGTTTGAAGAAATGAGTGTATTTCAGTTTCCCTCAACCAGCCCATTTTTTCACCCCTAACACAGCAGAGCTATCGCCCCTGTGGTTTTGCCACTTTGTTAATTACTGCCAGGCAGCCCAAAGACATTAATGACAAATTTCCCCAAAGGCTGTGATTTCACCTTTTTACATGTTGTTTTCACTTTCCCTTGTGCAAACATTTTCTTCTCAACCAAGGACAGGTTGGCTCCTGAGATACCTCAGTTCTCAAAGGTCTGATTGTTCATGTCTAATGAAGAGTCAGATGCTCCAAAATACCTCTGGTGTGTTGGACAACAGAGGAAGAGGCCAGAGAAGCCGAAGAGGATTTCTGGCAGCTGATCAATTGTAAAAAATAGTTCTTCCTCCAGGCACCAGCCAGAGTATTTTTGGGTCTGCAGGATGTGTGTGTGTATTGCCCTCACAGCTCTCCAGGGTGTGAGCAGAGGAAAGGCTTTGGAAGGAAGCAGATAAATCCCAGCCCGAGTCCCTTGCAGTCTGTATTCCAACAGCAAGAACATTTACAGCTATGCAAGGGCTGGGGACAGCACTCAGCCCTAGCTGGGGGATTCACCACCTTGTCCCACCTCTCTCCATCCCACCAACCTCTGCACCCAGAGCTGTGTGCATCCCATGGGTCCAGGAGCTGCAGGCAGAGGTGTGCCGGGGTCAGGGAGATTCTACACAGCTGGAGGGGTCACTTTGGGATAAACCCAGCACTGGGGTAGAGGTTTCTCTCTTCTCCCAAATGGGGTTGTGCATGATGGGCCTCTGGAGACCAACCCTGCCCCAAGGGATCCAGCCAGGGTGGCCAACTTCTCCCAAACCCAAGGATGCCTCTGCTGGCAGGACTCATCCCCACCCACAGCAGCACAGCCAGGGCAGCTCTGGAAGCCTGCATGGCTCAGGAAATGAAGGGATCAGAGAGCTGGACAGGCCCAAACCCAGATGGGGAGAGATGGCCACATGAAGGGAGGAAATTATTCACAGCCTGGAACCGTGAACAGCACAGGCTGCAGGCCCTGGGTCTTCAATTGGCCTCTCCTGACACAGAGTGGCTGGAGTTTTTTTTTCCAGGACTCAGACAGGGATTCTTGGAAGCCTATCAGGACTGGGTGTGTGCAGCAGATCCACACAGAGAAAATCTGTTGTTGGATGTCTGGAACATCAGCTGAGCATTTTTCCATTTCACCCTTTGCAGGTTATACAAGCTGCAGATTAGACAGATGCAATCCTTGTGTTCATTTGCCTTCATTAAAGGAATAATGTACCTGCACATTACCAGCAAGCCCTACACCTAGAACTGTGGGTTACAATGGGAACAAACTGGCCTTCCATGGAAAAAAAAACATGTCCAAAGGCTTTTTCTGGTCCATCAGGAACAATTCTTTGCTATAATTCCAGTGCTTATTCTCACTGGCCAAGACCAGCCACACTGGAAAGGGCTCTGTCCCACCATACACTATTAGAACATGCTCTGTCCTGCTCTGGAGTGGAGCTCCCCACACCCAGCCCCCAGCTCCTGTGCCAGCCCCCTTCACCACCCTGTATTTAAGCTCACCTCAGATTAACAAACTGGCACTACTGGTCCTTTTTTCAGCTTTTCCAGACCATTTCCTGGGCTCAAGCTCTGTTTTCTGCCTCTCCACAGAAATGAGATTGCACAGTCTAATTTTCCTGGCTTTAGGTAAAAAGGGGCCCCCAAGACACCCCTGAGACTTCCACACCAGCTTGCCCAGTTTCCCAGCTGCACTGTGGGAGGGCAGCAGATGCTCCTCTTGGCTTTGGCTCCTTTTTGGCCACCTGGCAAAGCGCTGAAGAAGCACATCAGACACCTTGGCTGCTTCTGGAGAGGGTCCCCCCATCACTCTCACCTCCATTGTCCCACTCCAGTCCCAGTCACCAGCTGCCAGCCTTTGTCCTCACCCCATCCCTGTGGGTTACTTCTTTGCCTAAAATCACCTTCTTGTCCTGCTCATCCAGCCTGCAGCAGTGAAATAAATTCACCTTTTCCTCCTGCCTATGGTGTGGCCTTCACCAATTTGCATCTTGGCTGGGCAAGAAAAAATCAAAGGCAGCAGCGATCCCCAAGCTTTGATCATCCCAGATGCTGCTGCAGGAGCTGGGACAGTCACAAGAGAAGGAGAAGGTTGAGGGTGGATGGTCCCAGCTATCATTGTGTTTAATTTCACCTCATTAAATTGATATGGGATTGAGTTACCTGAAAAGAAGGGGTGGGTTTCCCATATGGATATTTTTTTCCCTCCAGCACACAACTACTACCCCAGTAGGTGCAATAGCTGCTTGCTGTGGCCACTGTGTAGTAAGAGGACACATCCTGGACAGCTGGAAAAACCAAGATGGGTTGTCATGTCTGCATTTCCTTCCCCGTCTTTCTTCCCTACTCCATGAACACCCAAATGAGATTTTAATGGATTGCATTATAAGAGGAGAAATTCATACCTCAAACAGCAGGAACAGAGCATGTAAATGCCTGCACGTTTTCCAAAAGTGGTATGGATTTTGCAGGAGGCTGCAAAACCTTCTTTTGAGCTCTCTGCTCTGAAACATCTCTTGTAAGAAAGTTGTCATTCAGTTATGTGGCATTTTTACAAGTAAACAACTGCCGCTTAGAAATCAGCTCCAGTCCATCTGCAAAAGCCTGAAAAATGCCAAATTCATGATTCCAGGAGAATATTATGTCTCAGGGCTCCCACCACCTGATCCAGTAGCAGATCTGCACTCATTTTCCATCAAGTTATGTTTAATTCTGGCCTCTTAGAGCCAGATTGCTCAGCCCTGAAGCAGGAAGCCTGATACCCCTTTCAGAACATCGTTAGCATTAACTATTTTTACTGCACATTGCTGTTATTCGTGTAAGAGGATCCCCCTTGGGCCTGGCTCCAGGCAAGCCCCGGAGCTCGAGGTGTGCTCCAAGCAAAGGGCTGCTCCCAAATTTCCTGCAAGTGATGCTCACGTGGCGCCAGCCCCACAGCTGCACTCTCTGGCTTCCCTGAGCACAGACCTGTGGTCACGGGGCACAGCCCAGAGTGTGGCTGCACAGGGATTTGGGGGCTCCTGAGCTGGAGAAGGGAGCACCAGCACCAGAGTCTGAGCCTGGGCAGGAGGACACACAGCTGCCATGGCAGCTCTGCTGACCCACAGAACCACAGAACCAGACAATGAACCGGGCTGGGAAGGACCTTTGGGATCATCGAGTCCAGCCTGTGACCTCACACCTCCTCATCAGCTAAACCAAGCCCTGGGTGCCATGTCCAGGCTTTTCCCAAACACCTCCAGGGATGGTGACTCCAGCACCTCCCTAGGCAGCCCATTGCAGTGCCCAACCACTCACTGAAGATTTTTTTCCTGATGTCCAACCTAAACTTCCCCTGGCACAGCTTAAGGCTGTGTCCTCCTGTCCCTGTTCCCTGGGAGAACATCCTGACCCTACCTGAGCACAGCCACCTTCCAGGGGTTGTAGGGAGTGATGAGGTCCCCCCTGAGCCTCCTTTTTTCCAGGCTAAACAATCCCAGCTCCCTCAGCTGTTCTTCATGGGGTTTTCCAGCTTTTCAAGGCCCTTCACCAGCCTGGTTGCCCTCCTCTGGACTCAGGGCAGATCCCCATGTCCCAACACCCACTGACCCATCCAGCCCTGCTCCACCCTGCACATGGCTCTGGGGGAGTGAAACCCTCTCTGACGGGGTGTTTGTTGCTGTTGTTGTTGTAGGGCAGCTTGCCATCCTCCCTGTAATCACCTCAGAAGTGCAAAACAGCCTGATCTACATCTCTGGTTCACACCTAGTTTTTCAATGATATTTTTGGAGTGAGCTAGATTCTTAATTGGAAAGGATGTTACCTGGTGCCTCTGCAGTGAGGATAATGCTAATGCTTCCTCTCATCATACTCTCCCATTTGTTCTGCATGCAAAGCAGTCCCAAAATCTACACTTGAGAGAGAACAATCTTCTCCCAGGAAGATCCTTTCAGTCTGATAATGGCATTTTTCCTCATCTGCTGTGAATGTCATTGCTGCAACGTTCCCTTTTAGCACTCTGGGCTGCAGCTCTATATTAGGCCAACAAAAATAATAAGCCCTGAAATGAAAACCTCCAGATGATCTTGGAAGAAGCAGCACGTCCATCACAAATGGAAATTACATTTGATACTCCACAATGGCAGGAAGCTCACCTGGTTTTATTTAGTCTCCATGCAGCTATGTGCTATTGGCACTCCTCCAGAGGATCTTTTGAGAGGGAATTTTTTTTAAAGCTCTCAGTTAGTGACTGTCTTTTCTTATCTAGAACAGCCCTCATGTTTGATTTTCACTGAGGCCCTGTGCTGATTTTTTGTTTGTCTACTGTAAAAAGGTATAAGGGAATTCAGCAGTTCATGCATTTACAGCTCCGTTCCCACAACAAGGTGCTTAAAATAAAGAAATTGGCTCAGGGTAATTGCTTGATATGAGAAAGATTATACAGGCAATGAACATCTGTATCACAGCTACAGTTGATGGCTCTGAGTTCTGTTTCGTGTGCCAGGAGCTCCCTGCCAAAAAAAATACTCAGAAAAAAAAAAAAAATTCCAGCCCAACGTATGCTTATATAAGACTTCTCCAGTATGCAAAGGAGATCATTAAAAAAAAAAAAGAGAGAGAGAGAGAAAAGGAAAAAGACAGGAGTGTTGAAATAACACAGGAAATTATGCAACTGATACCTGAGCCTGAGCGTTGCAGATCCTATCCGGAAACCTCCCTATCTCCCAGAGCTTTGGTGAAATAAAACAAGTTATCCTTCTTTTTGAAACTGAACTTGTTGACACGGAGTTAGATGGAGGTTTTTGCATCAACATGGCCACTGCAGGCCAGAGCAGCAGCAACATAGTTTTGTGTAGTGACTCTCCCCTTGCCCTCCCATTGCATGGAAAGCCCCAGGGCTCAGCACACCCAAGGGGCACACGGACACTGCTGATCCTTGCACGGGCTCCAGTTGTCTCTGTGGCTTTAGCATGCAAGCTGCATGGATTAAAGGGAATGGGGAAACAAGCCTGGAATAAAATCAGCGGTGAATTTTTTGCCAGGAATTTAAGCTGACCCACAGAAAAGTGATTTCTGAGATGAGTTTGAGAACATTTCCCACCCTATTATTTCCACGTTTGTGTTTGACATCCGGGAGGATCACTTCCCCTTCTTCCCCAGGAACTGTAATCCCCACTCATCTGTAATCCCCAGCTCACCTGGGGCTCCCAGAGATTCACCTGGGAATCTGAAAAAGTGGCAGAGCCCCCAACCCCATGGGTGAAGAGGTGAGGGCTGGGTGAGCTGCAGCTCACTGCTCAGCACAGGGCAGGAGCCTGGCAGGACTTGCCCGGGCACAGCACGGGGAGCTCAACACCACATCCTCAGACTTGCCACGGGAGATCCCCTTCCCACCCAGCAAAGGAGGAGGAAAAATTCTCAGGCTCCTTTCTGCTCAGAGGGGAGTGCTGACCAGAAAAGTTCTGGTTCTGTTGTGTTTTGATGAAGAGCTCGCCCATCCCACAGCCAACAACCTTTGCTAAAGGTTTGTGTCAGCACTAAGAGAAGGAAGAGAGAAGCATCAGACATCTAAATCTTGCCAACCAGCTGTGGAGTGAGAGGAAGGGAAGGCAAAGGCAAGACAGGACCAGAACAATTTCCTTGCCCTGAGTGAAAGTTGTTTTCTTTCTCCTGAAAGAAAACAACTGCCTGCAAAATGCTTTGATGGGAGTTTCCTGTAGCATGGTGTGAAAAACGTTACAGGCTTGGCCTGGAGAGGTCTGGTTTGGAGCTCAGTGGAGCTGATGGGAGTTTCCACACTAGCTTCAACAAGCCAGAAGCTCACAGGTTCTTGTTTAGCCTTTAGGGAGCCATGCATTCAGGGGGGTACCTTCACCTTGTTCTCTCCTGCTCCCACACTACCCACCTCACCACTGGGTTGTCCTCTCCCCCTGGTCCAAAACCACAGCCCACTTTCTTCCTTGCAGCACAGCTCCCTCCCCATCAGCCCATGGTGAACACATTCTCACACGCAGAGATATTTTTCTCCTCTTGGGCTGCAGAGCCCCAGAACTGCCTAAAACCAAATTAACAGCTTAATGTCAGGGAGGGGAACACGTCCCCACTGCTGCCTTCCCAGGCCCAAACCCACAGCACCTCATAAACAGCCCCACTGCAGGATCTGGCCATGCCCTTTGGCCCAGTGGACCCTGAAGGAGCCCTTTGTACCTCTGAAATGCTGTGAGCTTGTGAAACAAAGTTCCAGCAGTCCCAAACCCCTTGGTGCCCCAGAAGCTGGGTGAGCAGAGGGGTGGGAGAGCTCCCGAGCACGTCTCAGTGGGCAGAAGGACTATCTAATCAGATGTGGATGGAGAACAAATAAAAAACAGCTGCTTCTCACCAGATCTTCTCCCAACTGGGAAAAAAATTGCAAACACATACAAGAACAAGGGAAGAGGCACTGATGAGCTGTTATCTGAATTTATTGCCATCATCTGACCCACAGTGGGGTCTACTTTTTTTTTTCTTCCTTTAATTTATTACCCAGTTTCTCATCGTGTCATGACATCACCCAGGGAGTTAGATTTCATAAACGTGCACACACATCGCACTGGAAACAGGAGGAACCCCTGGGCCATCCTGGGCTCTATGCAGCATCACCCCAGCAGCACTCCCCAGGCACCCTCTCTTCCAAAAAAATCACTTGGTGTGGCCACAACAACAGAGCCACCCACCTTTCAAGCTCTGAAGGTGTGGGAATACACAAGACAGAGAGTGAGACAGACTTGATCAAGGCAGCTCAGGGGGGATTTTTGCACCACTCCAGTCGAAGGCAGCATTCACCCTCGTGTCCTCTTGCTCCACCCTCACTGCGCTTTCCTTCCAAGGGTGCCAGATAGCTCTGCACTCCAGGATGATCTATGCTGTTTTCTTTTGGCAGCACAATAGATCAAATCCTTCAGGGACTGGGTGGGACCAGAACTGCCTCCTCCATCACTCAGTCCAGGCTCAGGCTGGGGAAGGCAGTGGTCAGCACGTCCTGACCAATGCTCTCCCCAGTGTTGGTCCAAGGGCAGCGCTGCCCATGTGGATGGCTCAGGAGGGAGCTCCTGGCTCTCCTAAACCCAACACTGGAAAAAGAGAGCTGCCATTCATTTGTCTAAATTCTCTGACATTTGTCTGCCTGCGGCTTCCCTTGGTGAGAAATCAGGAACTGCCCCCTCTTCACGGTGATCTCAGCTGAAAGGTCAGGGCCAGATGAGCACGGGGTTTAACTTCCCTCTGCTTTCAGAGGGAGCAAGATGAGCTGCAGCTCAGGGAGGGCATGTGCAGAACACTGCCAGCATGGGCAGTTTAGCTCCAAACTGCTTTTTAAACCAGTTCAGCCAAACCAGTGTGAGACTGGATAAAAACCAGCCTTGAGATCAGCAGCAATAATGCACCCACTGAGTTCTGTGGATTCAGTGGGAACAATTCAGGCTGCTTTCCCAACAGCTTGCTTTAGCTTGATTACCTGTAAAATCAATTTGAATCAATGGAATGTGAAATGGGACGAAAATAAACTTCCTTACGATGTGCAGGCAAGGAGAGAAACAAAGCATCTCCCAACTGGTTCCCCTTTCCTTCCTCACAGACACCTCTGGGCAGGGCTTTGTCCTGGGGCTG
The DNA here is from genome assembly GCA_013397195.1 of Hylia prasina. Taxonomy (NCBI): domain Eukaryota; kingdom Metazoa; phylum Chordata; class Aves; order Passeriformes; family Sylviidae; genus Hylia; species Hylia prasina. Next base: position 802,153 of record VYXD01010098.1, on the reverse strand, counting down.
GACACCAGCAGGGCCAGCTGGTGGCCCCAGACCAGTCAGCATCTAGTTGTTCCATCCTTTGCTGTGCACCCAGCCTGAAATCCACCTACCCAACTGCTGAGCCCCAGACTGATGTTCTCACAAACTCCCAGGCTCTCTGCAGCAGATTTAACCCAGGAGCTCTGGGATAATCTCCTGCAAGAGCAGGAGCAGCTTCCTCCAGCCCATTTGCTGGTTGGGATAATTCTTTCTTTGACTGATGATCAAGAAGCTATTATGTCCTGAGAGGGCAATGATTTGTTCTATAATGCTCATGGCACTGCTTCAGTGCTTGGCAATTCTGTCTTGTTATCGCTGGTGGAGAATTTTACAGGCCACTGACAGACCTTCAAACGCAGCCATTGCTGTGTGGAAAATCCAATTTGCTTTGGGAGTCTCCTGACACAAGGCCTTGTCTTCATGGTCCCTTGGCAAACCATTTTCAGCACATGCATTAGTTCATGACCCTGTGATTTAACGGACATCATTAAATTTTAGCAGAAGAATCCATCACTTTGAAGGAACCCCTAACAAGTGTGTGACCTAAAAGTGAGACCTAATATCCTGGCATCTTCACACAAAGGGCTCCTTTTCTCTTAACATTTGGCTTATCTCCACGCCACTCCCAGGTCAAGTTCAGCAGTGAGCCCTGGTCCTCAATGCACCATTGAGCTGCTCCAGGAAAAGCAAATCTCATCAAAGCAAAAAATGTAAATGCGCATTTCTTCGCAGCATCCCCCACTGCCAAACAGATAACAAGTTTATGTAGGCACAGAAAAAAAAAGAAACCCTATTTGAATAGTAATTGTTTGCTTATAAATTAACCCACAGAACTGTGCCACATGCCGTAAAACAATTTTACATTACATGGGCTTAAACGGTGGGGCTGGTATAATAAACTCTATGTTGAGTCACCAAATTCCTCGCATTCTTTGACTTCCCATTATGTCTCAAATGTCAGATATTTTGCTGGGGTAACAAGCAGCAGCAAGGACTGGGGGTTTGCGTGGGTTTTAATTGTAAAAGCAACATTCTCACAGAGAAGGACAGACAAGGTTCACAACCCCACTCTGCAGCTTGGAGCTTCAAAGGCTCCTTGTCTCCCCACTGGGTGGTTTTGGGGGTTTAAGGCCCCTCCAGTCTGGCTGAGGGTCTCAGAGCTGTACAGCACCATGGAGCCTCTGCAGGCTGCTGCCTTCTCATGAAAAACGTGTGAGAGTGGGGCTGAGCATGGCTACAGGCTCATGGCTTTGGGCAAACCATCAGATTGCTGCAACAGCTACTCCCCCTTCCACCCATCTTGTCAAAGGCTAAGTAAGGCTTTATCACTTTGAGATTGTTCAGTGAAATCTAGGCTTCATTCACCATAAAACGTCAGTGTTTAAAGATTTTAAGATCTTGTGGATTCTCCTCTTCATTTGTATTCTGGTGCAGAGGAAGCAAGACCTTACTTAGAGACCATTTATGCTTCATGTGCTTTTGGTTGGTCCTCTGCCTCCAGAGAGCATCAGTGCAGCTGGCTCCCTTCTCCATGGAGCCAAGACAAACCTGTAGTCACTTTGGACATGGCCTTTCCCCTGAAAATGCAAACGATGTCCTTGTCCTTAAGCATGGATGCTTCATGGAGGCAGCTGGCAGAAGCTCAGGAGAAAAACAGGAGCCCAGAAATATCCTGTGATGTACCCAAAACACATTCATGTGCCTGGATTAAAAGAATTACCCAGTGGCACTAAAAAAAAAGCTAAATTTCCCTTCCCTCAGCCTGGAACACAGGTTTGGCTGGTGTTTAACATTGATCCAGAGGTGAAGCAAAAAAATATTGGGAGGGTCAGGCTGCCATAATTCACTTTTTCTCTTCCTTCTCCCTTATGCAAACAGGGTTGGGAGAAAGGGAGGGAGGCCCTGCCACTGCTCACCCTGATGGCAGGAGCATCCAGAGCATCCCTCTGCCCCACTCTGATTTCAACAAACCTAGGAAAAAAACACAAAAGAAGCACATGGATTTATCATCTACGGTCTCTTCCCAGCTATAACCAACAGAAAACATCTGTAGGGGGAAGGAACCACTCATTTACTCTCTGAAATGTCAGTGAAACCCAAGAGAAAAGGAACCAAATGTAACAATTACCCAGGGCTCCTCCAGCCCCCTGCAATAATAAAATACAGCTAATTTGCACTGACTAATTTGTGCTGACTCCAGGCATGGAAGAAAAAGATCACAAAGGAAAATCACCCCCAACCCTCCAGTCTTTCTCAAAAATTGGGAGCTGAGGCTAACTAACCCATAGGAGGAAAGGGTTAGCCAGAAGGGCAGGAGCTTTAAAAACTTAATCCCTTCAGACAAATGTGAAATTCTTGTGTTTCAACTGAAGTATGAATCAGAGATGATTCTCAGCAATCCCTGATTTCATAACAACAAACAAGGGCTGGGTGCAGTGGATGCAGCTTTTCCCCCCTCCCTCTACCTGCTGAATCCATCTCCAGCTTTTGAGGCTGATTTGGGGCTGGCCGTGGCACCATTAACTCAAACCCAAACAGCCTGCTCCCATCATCGACAGGGAGCCACGGGGTCAGCTGGAAACCAGAGAAAATCTGTTTAGTCATTTCTGAAGGCAAAGCAAACCCTGATGATCTCACTCACCCGTGCAGACGCTGTCGGCAGTTTGCTGCCACAGCACCTGGTCCTGCTGCCCCAAAAGGCTGGGAGGGAGCCCCTGGCACTTTATTAACCAAAATCACAAGTTTTTTTCTAGAAAACCCAGTGAAGATGGTGTGCAGGGCTGTGGGGGCAAGCAGGACCACCTGACACTTAGCTCAGCCCCAGCATGGTGAGGCTCAGCCCCCCTTCATCCTCACGGGGTGTTCAGGGAGATGCTCCCACCCATCCCAAGCAGAATCCCCCTCTCATCGGGGTTTTTGTGGTGGAGGAACAGCCTTGTCCTACAGCTGCCTCTCCTCGAGGCTGGAGAGCTGCCCCAACTCCCTGGCCCGGGCTGGCCACCCCCTCTGGGGCCAGCTGGAGCAATGACCAGGCACAGCAGTTGGGTGTGGAGGGAGGACACGGCCCCCGGGAGCCCCGGGGAGCTTTGGATGGCAGCCAGCAGGTGCAGGAGGTCAGGAAACCTCACACTACACAAAGGTTGCACCCACCCCCAAGGTCCTGAGGAGAACCAGCCTCCAGCAGAGCCCTCTTCTGCCCCATCACAGGCAAAGGCAGGGGGAAGGTGTGGAACAGCACAGAGGGAACAAGAGGGCAAGGCCAGAGCCAGCAGCTGCCACAGACAGTGTGATGCTCCACTCTGTACCCAGCAGGACCACCTGAGCAGCCAGGGGACAAGCAGAGGGGGCTGCCTGGCCTGCCCACCTTCCCAGGGTGTTACTGACTGAAGAACCAGCAAAGAAACTGCTCTGAAAGGAAGATGTTCTCTGCTCAAGCCAAGGAGCAGCAGCTGAGGCCACCAACATGGCACCTGCCACCACAACCAGCTCAAGGTCACCACTGTGGCACCTGCCACCACAGCCAGCTCAAAGCCACCAGTGTGGCACCTCCCACCACAGCCAGCTTGATGCCACCAGTGTGGGACATGCCACCACAGCCAGCTCAAAGCCACCAGTGTGGGACATGCCACCACAGCCAGCTCAAAGCCACCAACGTGGGACATGCCACCACAGGCAGCTCAAAGCCACCAGTGTGGGACATGCCACCACAGGCAGCTCAAAGCCACCAGTGTGGCACCTGCCACCACAACCATCTCCTGTGCTTCCATTGCCCCTGCAGGTCTGAGCTGGGCACCACCACCCCCAACGGCTTTAGCAGTAAATAAACAGGATAAACAGGGGGAAAGGGCGGCTCGGAGAGAGGAAACAACTTGTCCCACAGCTAGAAGCAGATTGCAGCTCTCCTCCTCCAGACCTGCTCTGCTTCCCTGCCTGGGAATGTTGCTCTGTGGCTGCACCACCTTCTCCCAGCACAGCTTCACTCCCCCCTTCTCCCCAGCACTGAAATATCTAAACAGCAAGCCCAGGGTTGGTGGTCCAATATGAAATGCAAGGAAGGAGGCAACCTCTCTCCTGGGACCAGACTAGGTGGCCCCTTTTTAGTTCATGAGGAAATCAAGGGGAAAAATGAAAATAAAAAGAGGAGAAAAAATATCCGTGTCCAAAGCTTGTTTTTTCTCAGCAACTCCAATTGTTTCTGCTTCCTAATAAATCATGTAGGCCAGGGACAGCCAATCTGCACAGCATTATTATTGTCTCAATACATTTGTTGAAAGAAAAATAACACTGTGGCTTTGCTGAAGCAGACAGGATCTGCTTTTCCAAAAGGTTTGTTGATATTAGCCCACAGTCTTGTTGGGCTCCATGTATACTCTGGACTGAAAGAGCTTTGCTGCATTCCCATCTCTAAGATACAGAAAGTCACCAAACCTAAATATTACCCTGAGCAGCTGAGACCTCAAAAGGTCTGTCTTTGTTTTGCTCCACACTCTGTTTCCCATTAACTCTTCAGCAGCATCTGTGTGCCTCAGGCTGCAGAACCCAGGGCTGAACTTGGCTCCAGGCTGAACTATCTCACATCCATCTAAACAACAGAGAGTTCGCAACCTGCAGGATTTACTCCAGAAGATTTTCCACTGGATGGGAGCAGCACAAGTCCCCCCCCTTCCAGGGGCCAACTGGGGGCAGCCCAGGCTCTGTCTGGTGGATAAACATGGTTGTGTCAGCAAGTTATTGCCATCAAACACCCCCAGGAAGGGATTTTCAGTCACCCCACATTAAGGAGCTGCAGGTTCTGCTCCCCACCAGCCCAGTCCTCTGCAGATCCTCATGATGCCTTGGAGTGGCCACCTAGAAGAGAGGTTAGACAAGGTTAAGAGAATAAAGTGGGTATTTATTAAAGGCCTTCAATAGATGCGCCTTGGGCAGCCAAAAACCTCCCAGAGGCTACACCCAATGTGGGTGATGGTCAAGTTTTTCAGACAAATATGTTTGGCCCATTTATATATCAGAGGTTAATTGTCCAATTACAGCTTCAGGTAATGAAGTCATTCACCCCCAGTTTGCTTCAGCTTCCAGTTCACTTTTGTTTATACTTTTCAGGGCCTGAGGTTGTAAGGTTGAGGGTGTCCTTGAGCTTCAGGCCCAGAGGGATTTTTTTGCCTGGCCAAAATGTGAAGACAGTGACTAACACTTTACGTGGAATTTAGTGTTATGCACTAATGCAGTACAGGATTTGAAAAATATAAAGGATAAAATCTTAAGGCACCATTCACAGCTAAAAACATCAGCACATTGTGTGGACAGACCATATGCTTAAATCCCCAATGTTTAAAGAGAGACAGAGCAGGAGCCACCAGCACCCCTGTGCTTGTCCTTGTGTCCCCAAGAGCAGCAAGAAGGTGCAAGCAGCAATGCTCTGGGGTCAGTGGTGTGCCCTTGTCTGTCCATGGGCTATTTCTTATTTCTGAGTGAGAATAAAACAGCCTGGAGTTTTCTGCCTTTTTTTCTTTCTGCAGCACATGGAAACCAGGAGAGTTCTCCAGCATAACCAGAAGGATCCAGCCAGGGCACATGAAGAGCAACCTCAGCTTCCGTGAGGACAAGGATGTACTCACCCCACTGTGAAATGTGTCCACAGCGTGATGGGGTGCACAGCACAGACCCTCTGAACTGGCCTGGAAGTGCTTTGGAGTTGGGTTACCTGACCCAAAGGAGTCTGATAAGCAAAAATGAAATTTTTGAAATTTTGAAATTTCAAAAAGTGAGTTTTGCTCACCCACAGCCCAGCCTTGCCTGCCAAGAAGGGTCACACTGCCAAAGGGAGTCCCAAAAAGCCTTGGGTGAGCAGCCACAGGGAGCCCAGGCAGGGCACATCAGCCCAGGTGTGTGTGTTCCACCCACAGCAGAGTGATCCCAGCCTGGAGATGTGGAAAGAAGGAAATGATGAGGCAAAAGGGCCAACAACAGCAAGTGCTGCCCCAACCAGAGGCACGCCTCAGCTCTGCATGTTGTGGCAGTCACTGACCACCTCTGCAGCCACTGCACAGTGTCACAGCAGATAAAATTTGCCCCCTGACACTCCCAAGTGTCAGACATTCTGATACCTTTGGCTCTGAAGGAAATGATCATTTAATTCTGAATGCTGAGCCAAGACTACGTGGGGTTTGGAAGCTGAGCAACAAACACAGAGGGGTTTTTCCACCCAGCTTCACTTCTGCTGCCTCTGCAGCAGTTCCCCATACCAGGCTGCTTACCCTGGGCTTGCTTAACATCACCACCCATCCCCTGCTCCGAGGGGGCCTGCAGCATGAAGGAGGAAGGAAAGGGCACGTGGTGTCACAAGGGAGATAAGGCAGGCAGCAAAAACAACCCTGCCAAGGTGGGCAGACACAGCTGGCCTGACTCAGGGCTGGGCCCATCCCTTCTGAAGGGCTTCACAAACAGGGGGGAAAGCTAAGTGAATTAAAGGCCAAGGTTTAGCTAAGGTTTGGCCGCTTCTAAAGATTTTTTTTTAAGCATGGTCAATAGATTTACTTGATCCTCTGACTCTCAGGAGCCAGTCCTGCAGTGTTTGCACCCGTGGCATAAGGAGGCATTTGCAGCCATGGGTCAGTAACTTGAATAGACAAGGGCAGACAGGGGCATTTCTCCACGGACCCTGGCACCCACTTGAGGAAATCAGCTCCAGTCCTCCTTGCTCAAAATCCACCATTCATCCCCAGCTTGCCAGTATCCAGCAGCATTCAGGCTGGGATGTTCCTGTGACAGCCCGAAGCACTGACAAAAATCCAGATTAAAACATCCTCTGTGGGACTGATGAAAATTTGCAGGGCAGCAACATTTGTGGGGGATTTTGAAAATATTTTTTTCCTACTCTGGAAAAGACAAGGAAGCCTTTTTGCATTTGGGGCACAATAATAGGCAGATAGGATTTCTCAGGAATAAGCAGATTAAGAACAACCCAAGGAAGGGTGGCAACACTGCATAGTCAGAAGGAAAAAGCCCAAGAGCAAGACAAGCTTGGCTCAGCTGCCACAGATAACTAACACAAGGCTTGAGCTGCAGCCTTACCAGCAGGGAAATGATTTTGTGTCCATGCTGAAATCTGCTCCTGAGATGGGTCCATGCCTGAATTCCCTCCTCCCTCCAGCCAAGGATGCAGAGGCAAGCTGTGCTACCAGCGCTGTGCCCAGCCCCTCCAGCTCTCCAAGAACAGCCACCGTCCACATCACAGTGAGAGATGTGTTTGTTTGTCCTCTCTGAAAAGCACGGAGTAATTCAGCCCCGGGGCAGGCTCCAGCCTGGCGACAGCTCCAGAGCAGAGTGGGGGGTGCCCAAGACCTTCCCCAAGCCACTCCCTTTAAAAACAACTCTGGGCTGAGGTGACTGAACTGATTTTTTTTTTTTAATTATTATTATTATTATTTCCTCTCCAGGCAAATATAGGCTCTGCACAAACCAGTCTGACTCCAGCTCCAACTGGCTCTTCCCAGAGGAACTGGAGGAACCGGTTGGTGATGGGGCAACCCCTCCACAGCCACCACGGGTGGGCACCTGTCCCAGCCCCCACCCCCGCAGGGATGGCAGTGACATCCTCACTGCCTCATCCACCTTCATCATCTCTGCCCTTTGTACAAGGAATTTCACCAGGTTTCCGTGCAGTCAACAATGCCCTCACCTCTGTATATGGCAGCAGGGCTCTTCCAGCTTGGCCCGAAGCCCTTCTCCCTCAGCTCATTCCAGGTGGGATAAACACATTTTCCACAGGAGAACTCAGGACCAAGCAGGATTTGGCCTCATGGCTCCACTTTTCCATATGGAGAGAAGCTTACCAGGCTGCTGAAGCATCAGGGAGGAGCCACCCCCTTTCAGGTCAGCCTGGAACTGGGAGCAGAGCTGCTGGGCTCAGCACCCCTCTGGCTGCAGAAGGGTCCCACCACCCCAGGCTCAAGGGTCAATCCTTGTTATTTGCACGAGATGTTCCTCACAGCCCAGCCCAGCATTTAACACTGACCACTGGCTGCAGAGGGCAGAGCCAAGTCTCTGGTGTCCCAGGTGCTGGGACAACCTCCACCGTGTGTTTTCCACCCCAGAAGCTCAACCTCACCCAGCCTCCACCACAGCAGGCAGAATGTCCTGGCACAGGCATGAGCAATACCATGAAATAACACTCCAGTGATGCCAAAGGTAGAACCCCCTGCCCCAATCCAGCCCAGCAGCAGGAGCAGCAGCACACATTCACCCCAGGAATTAGCCCAGCCTGAGCAGCACGTGCTCCCCAGCAGGAGTACAAAGCACACCCAGAAGCAATCCTGAAGCTCTTACTGAACTTCTTGGCTCTTGCCCCAAAGCAGTCAAGGCGTGACTCTCCCAAAACCAAGCAGTGCTGACTCCTGCTGCACTGCTATGGCCTCGGAGCCCCGAGAGATGCCTCTGGTTTTCAGAGAAGCCAGGAAAAGGCCAAGCAGCTGAGTCAGCACCCAGCCCTGGGGAGAGAGCCCTGAGTCAGCTCTGCTTCCAGCACAAGTGGACACTCCTCCTCTCCTCTCCTGTCCCCTCCCAGCCCTGCCCTGGCTGCCCCACGCCAGCTGCACACACAGAGCACACGAGCGAGGGTTCGCAGGCTGCAGACCTCAAACACAGGAGCAGCTGCTGCTCAGGGCCAGCTGACCCCTGCAAGGACCAAGGGGTCACCAAAACCTGGAAAACCTCACAGCAGCGCAGCACAGAGAGAGGCTACGAGGAGAGCTGTGGGATGGTGGGAGGGTTTTATCTTCTTTTCTTCGTGTTAAAGCTTGGATTAATGCACAGGAGTCGCAGTTTCGTGTTTGGACTCGGCGTTTATTAATTCTCATCTATAGTACAGTCTCATGAGTTGTGAGCTCTAGCTAACAAGGTAGAAAAGGGATGCCTCTAACTCTTTCCAAGGTCTTCTTAAGCATAAACTATCCAATAACGAGATGGCACCTATTTTATTTATACTTTTAACCCAATAACTGACCACCCAAGAGCTGCAATGCAGAACTTTTTCACCCAATTAGAAAAAAACACCCAAAACCGTGAAGAAGGTGAAGAAGAAGGACATAGACAATGCCTTAAACCCTCCATATTGCCCCATATATATTAGCATATACTAAAACCTTAAATTCTAAGTTTTTCACCCTGTGAGATCACACAATACTACTCAAACTCCACACCCACAACCTCAGTGCCATGACTCAATTTTGGAAGCCCATTCCATGGCCTCAGGTGCTTTGGCTCTGTATTACTTCTAACCACTCTCAGAGACTTATACACGGCTCCCTCCTGATGTTTTTCTGCTTTACTTCTCAACCAATTTGGTTTTCAATTTGCTGTCTCCTAGAAGAGCTGGTCCCAGTATTACTAACCTCATTTAGCACTTAACCAGCATCTCTGGCACCAAGAGACTTTTCCAGTTCCAGAAATAAGCACCGTCTAATTAAGTTTACGATGAGCAGGAGAGCTCCTATCTGCCTCGGAGGTGTTGCACCACATCAGCTGGTCAGGCTTGGAGCTCTTACAAGCCCTCTCACACTTCAAAGGGCAGGTTTGCAGGAAACACCTGCTGCATTGCACCACGGCACGTCCCTGGCTGCCCAGCCTGCCTCCTCCCCGGGTGTGAACGCTCCTGGACGCTCAGAGGAGCTTGATGCAAGAGCCAGAGCACGTCTCCTGCCTCCTGCCAGGGTGACTCACCTCAAATCGCTTCAAATCACAGCCTTCCCCCTCTCTAGGAGCACAGCAGAGGTCTGTGCTGAAGAAATCACCCATGCTGGTGCTCAAGGTGCAAACGGCTTGGCCATTATTTAACTTGAATGTGGCCAAAGTGTCCTCCCCCAGAGCCCATTTGTGTCCTTGGAGGAGGAACTCAGTTCCACAGAGGACCAGGAACAGCAAGCACCAGCACAGGGACAAATCAGGGCAGTCCCCTCCTCCAGAAAATGGTGAGCCAGGCTGATGGCAAGTCCTTTTATCAGGAGAAGAGACCAGCAGTGGGCTGGAGCTAAAGCGACTCCTGATGTTTCCCAGAAGGAAAACTGGGATCATTCATGGGAGTGAGACAGCAGAGCTGGGAGAAGGTGGCAACCCCAGCAGAGAGTTTGATGGAAAGTTATCTACAGGCAGCTCTGCTCTCACAGCCAGCTGGCCTGGGGGTGGGCTGGGACATCAAACTGTGACAATCCCTCCTCCCTGCAGCCTGGCCATGCCTCACATGAGAGAAGCAAAGTGTATCAGCATAGAGAGGGAGAAATGGCCTGTTCTTCCTGGATGGGAAACAAACAGGTGATATAATCATGTTCCTCTGGCCTGGCTGCCAGCAAACCAAGCACAGTGACCCATCCCATGTAGGCACAGAAGTGGTGGTGTTTGGAGATGACCCCGTCTCCCCAGAGGATGAAGGACAAGTTTTCCCCCAGTAAAGCAGCATCTGACAAACCTCAAACAGACCCTGTAGACACCCACAGGTGCTTCCCAACCCACCTATTTGTCATGGCTCACACCTGGGAGGTGATTTAGTTCACCAGTGGGCTCATGGAAAGTCAGAGAAATCGAGGGTTGCCATGGAAATTGTTTTCACCAACAAACCACCCACTTGGCAGAGTTCAGACACAAGAACACAGCACAGGCCTCGTGCCTATTTACAGGCAGCGTTGCCCAACTGGAGGGGCTCTTACAGAGGCAATTCAAGTTCATTAGTTCTGCTTCCTAAGGGACAGATAAGTCAGCCTGTTGCTTTCAAGAGGAACTCAATTATGCTACTTAGGTTCAAGTAGAGGAAGCCCTTCATCTTCAGAGAGCTGCAGTGGTAAGAAGGGCAATGCTTTGCAAGCACCTGCTCCACCTCTGTCCTGAGTCACCTTCAGCCAAGGTCTTTCATTAAGTGGCAACAAGCATGTCCTCACATGACACTGCATCAATATGGCATTTGCTTCTCATTACAGAGTGCAGTCGCCACTTGTGAGCAAAGACAGTAATTTTAAATCCATCCTTTCCATCCCTGGCTCCTCTGCCAGACCAGTCAAGCTATAATCATGTTTCAAAGGCTTAAGGGTGAGCATTTGGGAACTGGATTTTAAGGCAGTTGGTGAAATCCCTGCATTTACCTCCCTCTGTACAAAGTACAGGGTGCAAAGAGTATTTAAAAAAATAAAAAACTCTGCAAACAACTTAAACTGCCATAAGAATTGAACTGCAGCCAAAGGCTCCAGGGCCAAAGCCTCCCCAACTGTATTTTGCTTGCACTGTCCTCATAAGATACTGGCTGAACACTTAATTCAGCCTCTTCCCCTTGCTCCTGCAGCCTTGCAGAGGAGGATGAGAGTGGGCAGGTTGGAGACAATACCAGGAACATATTGTTCTTCTCTTCTCATGCTGCCAGCAGTCACTCTGTGCTGGAAACAGCTCACAAAACACAACAGGAGAGGAGAGGTGAGGCACAGGGCTTCTCAGCTGTGCTACCGAGGTATCTCAGGGCTAAATCACTTTTTTAAAAGCCTGAAAAAGGCTGGGTTGGGATCCCCAAACTGCAATAAAGACCACAGAGAGGGGCTGGAGTGAACCATTTTACCCTTCTACTGGTCCTGGCCCATTTCTCTTAAAGTTCCAAGTAGGCTGGAGGGAACCTTGGACCCCCCCAGGATGGGATGCTGGGTTTGGGGAGACTGGAAATCAGCTGGGGTCAAAGCAGCAACCAGGTGGTGCTAGATGGGTTTAGAGGTCTTTGCAGAAGTAGTGACAGTGCCCTGGAGCCTCTTAGGATCACCTTAACACAGCTAAAAGAAACTCTTCTTCTCCCACTGGCATGCAGGATGAATCCTGCTGAGAGGAGCTCACAGAAACACTTGCAGAGGGATTTTGGTTTCACTTCAGGCCAGTATTTTGGTACAACCCTGAGGCTTTTACCCCTGATAAGGGTCATGGGACTTCTCTTTACCACCCATCTCAGAACTTCCTGCCCCCACCCACGACCATCCCCTGAGCCCCAGAACCCAGTGACATGAGAGGTGAGGGATCAGGCAGAAAGCAACACTGAGTAGAAACATTTTATTTAAAGAATCTGATGGCCTGAAATGAAAGTTGGAGCAGTGGAGAATGCTGAAAAAAATGAACATGGGCAAGAGATCAAACTCCCTGTGAAGGCACCATCAGTGTTGCATTGCAGGCTATGGGGAACAGCAGGACTGGGCAGAGGGGAGAGCTCCTGTCCCTCCTCTGGGACAGTGCCTGCAGAGCTGGCACACCCTGATTCAAGGGTTTCTTTTTCACAAGGTGGCCCGGCCATGTCCCCCAGGACCCACAGGCATGAACAGCCACCTCATGCCCAAACTACCAGCCAGAACACTTAAAAGCTTCAAGCTAAACATGAAGGGGCAGCCTGCCTTTGGAGCCAGTCCCACAATAATGCTGCTGGCATCAGAGAGAGGAGCACTTAAAGCCTCGCCTGCACACATGTCTGAAAATCTCCAAAAATAGCTCTTGCTTCCCCTTTGAACAACACACAGTGGTTCCCAATGCCCCACAGGAACTCTGGTTCTGCTCAGAGAAGCCACAAAAAAAGCAAGTGGCCCAGAACTGATCCATGAGCACATCTGGACTAGCTGAGGTTGGCCTTAAGAAGAAAGAAAAAAATAAAGATTTTAAACAGTATGTGTCAAATCCAGGGACCTTTATTTCTCTGGAATGGAAAGAATTTGCCAGCCTGGACAAAAAATTGCAGGCAGCAATTGTACATTCTTTCAAATAAAAAAAAAAAACAACACACACACACATAAGAGTTTGGCTCCATAAATTTCTGTCATAAGAAACAACTTTGAATTGTACACCAAGCTTTTTACAAAGCATCAATGTTAAGATGTTTTACCGTGCTCTATATCACATTCTTGGCCATTTATACAGAATACGCCATACCAAATGCTACATCAGCTTAAGACATTTTTAAAAATTAGTATTAAAAAGATACAAAGGCATCTTGGCTTTCATTTGGGTTTCTCTTTTATTAAGACACGGGAGTTTTTCTTTGTTTGTTTTCCTAAGGAAGTCACTAAAAAAATATAATAACTTAATTCATAAGGACAAGATTGGTTAAAAATCCAGGCTTTCTTGCTTGGCAGCCCTCTGAGCTCGTACCTCTGTTGCTTCCATGAGCCTGTGAGCACCGCAGGCTGTGGGGTCTCAGCCTCCAGGTCTGTCCAGCCTCAGTGGCCAGGTTTGTTCAGAGTTCCCACTGCAGCCAGGAAACGTCCCTGGCCAAATGCTAAAAGGGATCTTCGGCCAAACGGGGGGTTTCAATCTGGGCCAATCTCACACGGGTTTAGCCCTTTGTCTTTTGCCTCTTTGTACATCCTTTGGAAGTCTTTGAAACGAGGGGCGCAGCCTAACCTGGCCTCCCCAAAGTGCATACGTCCCGTGAAAAGGAAGTCCCCATCTCCTGGCTTCACCCCACACTCGAGCAAGGTCTTTATTTGTCCTCTCCAGTTCCCACTCTCCCCTGTCAGCTGAAAGACTTTGCTCTTCTGCCTGTACAGTTTGTTGACGCCAACGTGAATTATGGATTCTTGCTCTTCTGCCTCGTTCGTTACGTTTTGAATGGAGCCTCTGATCACTGGAAACAGAAAAAGGTTTTAAGGATTAATTACTCAAAAATGCTTTGGAAGACCCTGGTCCAAGCTCAGGCCAGTGCAGCCAGGGGAACTGACTTCACTACAGCAGCCCAAGTTTTGGTACTTTGTTATTCTGAGAGCTAAGATAATCCAGTAACCTCCAGTATATGTTTGCATTTTTTAGAGTTTGTATCTGTAATCCGTCCAGCAAAGGGCACCCACAGATTAAATTTAAACAGAAAAATAATTACATCAGAAAAATAGCTTTAATCATGAAGAATTCTAACAAGGAGATATGTGCTAAATGCTCCCTGGCAACGTACTTTCTGTTTTTCAGCCACCACAGATACAGCTAATGCTAATTTCCCTTTTAAAAAGGGAAGCGTGGACAATTAGTGAAACTTTTGGTCTTCTGTCAAGTCGACCAACACTGTAGGGCAACAAGTAATGGCCTCTCCCTGATGTCCCCAAATCCTTGACCTTCTACCCCTGGTTGCTGTGTCAGTCTGTCCTCCCTGGGGAGGTGGCAGCTCTGAGGTGCTCAGAACTCTCCATGTGCCCAGCACCCTGAGACCACATTCACTGCTGGTGGAGGTTTCCAGGTGTGAGGAGGTGTCTGTTGGGTGTTTGTGGGAGGAGAAGGGATTGGGGAGACAGCAACTCACCGAAATCACTAGTGCAGACAGCCAGGAGGACCTCGGTGTCACTGCAGGGTCAAACGGGAGCTGCACGGGAAGGGGAAGGGTCACAATTAGCAAAGGAGGAGACAGCAGCAAATAAATAAATTTAAATAAATAAATCGTTTAAAGTAAACAAAAGCATGATACACACACACACACAGCACGGGCCAAATCACTCCAGAGATCTGCCTGGCATCTCTGCCACTACAAGAAGTGGGAGCTGACCCTGGTTAACCCTAAAGCCTCCATGAGATTTTGGTACCCAAGCAGGAATACAGGTCTCTTTACCAGTCCTGCTGGGATATTTTTTCTAGCCAACACTGCACGCACTCACTGCGCTTACACAAAATATATTTTGGGACTGGGTGCATTTGCAGGGCGCTCTGCTGTAAATTCACTCAAAAGCTTTGAGATCATGTGTCCTTTATACCCTGATGGCAAGGCTTCTCTCTTACAATTTCTATCAAGTGTTGTTGGGCCATTTAGTCATCACCACATCAAAGATCCAGGAGGTTACAGAGTGGGGGAGGCAAAGAGGGGAGGAAAAAACCCCAATGCATGTGTTGGAGGGCGATGAGGCAAAGCGGAAACTCGAGCCCGAATCTGTTTGAGCTCAAGCAGCACAAAGACCATTTCCTGTACTGCTGGAGACATTTGGATATCTGCACTAATCTAATCAATGCAAGAATGTGGCTCCTCTTTGTACTCAGCCAGATATTTCTGAGGAGAAGGTGCTGTAGTTGCAATACAGATGTTTCTATAACACCCTGTGGAGTTCAGGAATTTGCTTATTATCAGGATCTGCCCTGCCTGGCCATGCTCAGTGAGTCTGTCCACAGTGGCACGAGGATCAGGACCTTGTCTGGCACCTGGTGTCACCTCAACACATCATCCAGAAAAATGGGAACCCTGGATCAGCACAGGCACAGACTCCAGCAAAGCAGGGCTCCCACTGGAGGTGGCTGGAGGATGATTCCATCACACAAAACTGCAAACTGAAGCCACCCCACTTCTCCCCACCCCCAAAAAAATTCGGGTTGTGAACCTCAGCATCTGAAAACACTTAGTTTAGGTTTCCAAATAGTCACAGCCTTCCTCTCCCCCCACCTGCTTCCCAAAGTTTATCCACTGCACTTAAAAGTAGATTTAAGCTTGTCCACACAACACGCAGCTGGTGCCTCCAGTGCTCTGTCACCCTCCTGTCAGCCACTCTGACACCAGCCATGGCAAATCTCTTCTTTTTTTCCAAGGACCCAGAAAGGCAGTGATCCAGAAAGAAGGATTATTGAACCAAATCCACCAGATTTGCTCCAGTCAGATGATTCATACACAGTGTAACACGCTGTTTAATAGGATTAAAAGAAATGTAAAATGCACATTTCTGGGCAGGGATATTTGAGGGAATAATTCAAGGAGCTTTAAAAGCTCCAAAAGAAGAGACAAGAAATAGGCAAAAGAGCATCTGGATCAATCACATTTCTGTTTGGTATTAATACCTCCAAATCTTTCCAAAACAAGTCAGCTTTCCCTGCCCTTCTTTCCCCACATACTATTTCAGCTCTCTTTTTCAGAAAAGTTTGGGAAATGTTTAATATAATGAGAAATGCAGAAACAGATGAAGCCTGGACATAACTGGAGTACTAGAACAAATTCAGGCTAAAGATACTTCAAGTTTTAGACTCAAGAGATTTTGATCAATGGCTAGACCAAACATACAAGCTTCATCTGATAAAGAAAATTGTAACAGAATCAGGGAATGATTCAGGTTGGAAAAGACCTCTGAGATCATCGAGTCCAGTCATTAACCCAGCACTGCCATGCTCACCAATAGCCCCTGTTTTGGAGTGCCGCATGCACACTCATCTTGAACAGTTCCAAAAATGGGGATTCCACCACTTCCCTGGGCAAGTCTCAGTGTGTCAATCACTAAACATCCAACTATGGAGTGGTTTCATTCATGGCACCTCCCAAATCCATCCAGGGCAAAAGTCCCTCTTTCCCAGCCTCCCTCTGTCCAAAGGAGGACCTGACTCAGATCAAGCAAAAAAAGGGAACTTGCACAAATCCCATGGCATTTTCACATGGACACAAGCTCCAAAACAAAGTACAGCTGATGGACATCCTCTAAACCCACAGCTGGATTTCAGATATTTCATTCTGGAAAGACCTCGTAATAAAAAGGCATCTCAGCCTTTTTAAGTGTTGGTTTGGACCAGACGTCTCTGTAGTTCGTCCAGCCCCATCAGAAAATTGAAAACACCGAAATGACTAAGGCATTTCTGTTCTCCAAAGGAGTGCAACACAACCAACAGCAGTAGAGATGAAAAACAAAATGCTTTAAAAGTGGTTCCTTCCATTTAAATAGACTGACACACTAATAAATCAAATGAACAAATCTCCATGCGTACACAGAATCAAATCATTTTAATTGTGGACCCTAGGCAAAATCCTGCAGCCTTTTTAAATACAAAAGAAAATTAAAAATGCTCAGCATTGCTCACACTAGATCATTACTTCAAACCTGCTTCAGGTCCAGCTGACTCACAGCAGTGGGGTGGCATGTGAGCTGCTTTAACAACCATTTTCCACCACCCATCTCTGTAACTCCAGAGAGATGAAGACCAAAATTCTCTTCTGTGGGACACCTCCCACATCTGCATTCACAGAGTATCAAATAGATCTTGCAAGTGGCAAAAACAAGGTACGGAAGCACAGACGGAAAGCAAGTTGTGAAGGATTACTGCTGAGGTAAATGGACCATTAAAAAGCAAATAACATCCACTGGCTACAACCAAAGCTTCATTCCTATAAAGGCTCATAAAAGAAACTAAATCCTTAGGAGGTGGCAATGCCTACACTTTCTTTTGAATCACAGCCATGAAGGAATTTGTGTGTTTAACACAAAAGTTTGTGGCTTTAGCTGCAGTTCAGCACTTGTTCCCTTTGGATTGGGCAGCAGGTGCTCTGCTCCATTCATAGGTCAAAATAACACACACACACCTCAGGCTAGAACAGGAAGCATCCTTGTAATGATAAAAAAATATTTTTAAAAAAAATCAACCCCAAAAAAAGCATTTCACTCGTGCACAGCAGGTGAAGATGTTCATTTTCTGGGGAACTAAACAAGGCAGCTGTGTTTGCCAGATCCTGACTCTCTGGGGATGTCTCAAGGGCTGCCCAGGTTCTCACATCCAAAAGCGAGCCTATGAACTTGCAACAACAATATCAGCATCAGCCGCTCTCATTCCTTTAAACTCGATGAGCCAAAGAGCCTTAATTCATACAGCAGCAGGAGAAAGGTGGGGGAAAAAAACCACAGAAAAGCAACATTTTATTGAAATCCTGTAAAGCCCAGATGCCTCTATCTCAAGCCCACCACCGGGGGTATAAAGCCTGCATTGTGCCCGTCGGCTGCCGACTCTCCTGGGAGTGCCTTTGATGGATTTTGACAGTATCCTGACCTGAAGTAACCTGAGGCAGCCCTCTCCCTGCAACGCCCCAGCCCAGCGCCTCCCAAGGCCTCTCTATTGACCTCCCCGCAGAGGGAGATGTAATTACACCATCCCTCAGGAGCCAGCAGTCGTGTCCCAGCTGCTCTGAGCGATTTGCCCTCTGAACCTGGTGTTACTGAGGAGGACCTGGGCGATGCTAACAATAGACCGCACTTGTTGGCCAACAGCTTTGTCAAACACGTCGCTGGTCCTCTCCTGGACCTCTCCCCAGGGAGAGAGAGAGAGGGATGTGCCCTGAGGAGATGCCACGAAGCTCAGGTGGTCCCCAGCTCTGCCAGCATCAGGGAGCTGGGCTGCCTGGAAAGGATTTTTCCCGATATTGTGGACAGATTTGGGTGCCCCTTTAGTGCTGGAGTTTAGCACGCTGCCCAAAGAGCAGTGGGAGGTGTTGCTGGCCTGTCTCAGCTCACACACACAGCCCCAGCCCTTCCTCCTTTGGTTTGTGAGCATACAACCCTTCTTTCCCTGGAAAAGAGGAGGTGGGGGTGATGGAGGGGCCATGGTGGAGGATGACAGCTCCCTGCAGGACACACGCAACCGAGACGTGCTGGCTCTGGCTGCAGGCGTCACAGAAACCACATGAAGGGGCCTGGTCTTCTTTGGAAACATTTGTGTTTCAACAGCCACCCATGGGTCTGACTGACCTGACCTTACCCCAAAACCAGCGTCCAACCCACAAGAAAGAAGTTTCCTCTGCCCGTCCAGATTTTTCTCGACAGACTCCACGACGTCACCGCCACCAGAACGCCCCACGAGCCACACTGCAGGTCCCAAAACTCCACTTAGTGAGCCCAAAAGCCCTTCCCCACCCTGTGTCCCCAGATAGGCTGTGCTGAGCATCCACCCCCGTGCCGGCAGCACGCACAGGAAGAGACACGTTTTAAGCAGAAGTGAAAATGTTGAACGCAAAGTAATTGCAGAAAACCACTTCACCGAGGAATACCCTTTGGTTTCATGAAGCAGCGGGTGCACGCGTGCCGTGTGGTGAAGGTGTGGATGCTGGGGGAGGAAAACACAGAGCTCTTTATCTGCCCTTCCACGGCACACATCACCCACACCTCAGTACT
Source organism: Hylia prasina (assembly GCA_013397195.1). Taxonomy (NCBI): domain Eukaryota; kingdom Metazoa; phylum Chordata; class Aves; order Passeriformes; family Sylviidae; genus Hylia; species Hylia prasina. Next base: position 783,254 of record VYXD01010098.1, on the reverse strand, counting down.
TCTGAACAGCCCTTTGATGAGCAATCAGGCCTTTTCAAGCATCAAAAGCTACCAAGGAGGTCCAGGCAGGGTTGAAGTGTAATTTTCTGTTAGTTTAAGGTTTAAATCTTCTGATTAAAACAAGTAGTGTTTTCACTTCAAGACATTCAGGTGGGTGTTGTTGGAGCCCCTGTACAGCAGCACCTCCAGTACAGACCCGTCTCCCTCAGCCTGACATCAGCATTAGTTCATATGAGACAAAGAAACCCACCCACACCTTTCAAATTCTTGCTGCCAGCTCTGTAACTGGCAGCACCCAGACTGGAAAGGGCATCACAGGGTGAGTCTCCTTCCTGGAAATACAGAGTGCAGACTTCCCAGAGCAGATTATAAAAATAGAGATGTGGTTTCTCCAATAATGGTGCGTTTCTCTGTTATTTTTTCTGAGTCCTAAGCAAAAATTATTATGTCTCAACTGCTTACTGGATCAGTGGTTTAGCTGGGAGACAAGAGTTTAGGGACAAACATCATATGAGCAAGAAAAAAAATAATAAATCTTGCCTTGATCCTGCTTTAACTAATTATAAAGTGAAATAAATCGTTGTAATTATTTCCTCTTAAGTATGCCTGTGCTTCTTCTTTGAAGGAGCATTTCTGCCATGAAGCAAACCTCTCACAGCTCATATCCCAAACAAAAAGGTCTGCTTTGCAGTGCAGGTGGGCAAGAATTTGATAACCACTCTGGTTTACCAGGCTGTGACTAGTCCTTTCCTCTCTTGATACACCTCAACTTTCCTTGCCACCTCAGAAAGCCCGTCCTGAGCAAGCCAAAACAACATTCAGCCTCACAACCCCCACACTGAAACACCACCTAAAACAACATCAGTGCATCTGCACTGTCAGTGCACCTCATGTTTAGGAGGAACGTGCTGGCTGGGAGCTGAGGGCAGCAGAGCTGCATCCAGCACACCTGCATTTATCAGAACACACCGAGGGAAAACAGGGCCAGGAGACACAGAGCCTCTCCACAGCTGGGCTGGAAATTACTGACACCCTGTCACAACACACAGAGGAGCTCTCTCATCGCTCCTTTGTTTTACAAGGTCTTCCTGTCTTTGGATGGGATAGGATTACAGGGCTTTCTGCAAGCACTGCACTTTTTCCAGCATGTCAGTAGGAAAACACCAAGTCAGGGAACAAACAGGAGAGCTGGACTTGCTCTGCTCCCAGCCCTTTGGATCAATAAGCCTCAGACATGGGATCACAGAATCACAAAACAGCTTGGGACAGAAGGGACCTCAAAGCTCACCTCATTGCCACCCCCTGCCATGGACAGGGACTCCTTCCACTATCCCAGGTTGCTCCAAACCCCATCCAAAATGGCCTTAAACACTTGCAGGGATGGGGGAGCCACAGCTTCACTGTGCCAGTAACCTCACTGTCCTCAGAGCAAAGAATTTCTCCCTGATATCTAATCTAAATCTCTCCTCCTTTAGTTTAGAACTGTTACCCCTTATCATTATCTGCCCACATAAAAAGGCACTCACCCCTTTTTTTGTTAGCCCCCCCTTTAAGCACTGGAAGGCCACAATGAGGCTGTGCTTTGATGAATACAAAGTTAATTGTATGAATAACGTAATGAGAGAGTTCAGTGCTCTTCTGGAGGCAGAAATGTTCATCCCCCTGTTTGCTAGAAAGTCAATCTGAGCCCCTGTGCTGAGCGGAAGGGGCAGCTTGGGACAAGGATCATGAGCACTGATACAAAACTCAAAGATTCCCTTCTTACAGCCACAGCACCACCAAGATTGGGTACAGGACAAGGTGGTGATGGAGCAGCTGAAATCATGATGCTGCAATGGACATCCTTCCCTGACCTCTCTGTATGAAGAAGGTGATTTTACCCCTCCAGAAAAGGAAGTGTCGACTCCCATTCCTTGCCTTAGCTCGTTTTGAACACTCAGTTCAACTTGCACATATGTACAAGTTTCCAGAAGTAACTTGGAAAATATAGACACTGGCCAAGAACAATTTAAACCTGCAAATAAATGTAATGAAATGCAGACTTTTGCAGGCTGTGGCACGGGCTGTGCCAAGAGAATCGAATTAATACCACTTCCTTCCTGCAAAGAAAGGATAAAAAAAGCATATTGTAAAACCTCACCATTAGAGATGTGATGACCTTTGTGTTCTGAGAAACGTTAGGACAAGAGATCATAAACCAGAAATTTATCTTTTCACAGAACTGTCTTCCAAGAGGGCATTAAAGTCCCTAAGTACCAAAGATTAACCATTTATGTAAACAGTGTGAGGAAGAGATTTGGTACTAGGCAAGCTCCATTTGCAACAGCTTTCAAATTGTAACTTGGCTCAGCAGATACAGAGCACGTAAGGATCCTTTGGGATTGATGCCTTTTTGCTGTTCCAAGATGCAGCAGCCATTCGAACAAATGAGCTGAAAGGTCAGCTAGAAACACGGCCATTTGTTTAAAATTTAAAGCAAAACAAAACAAAAGGAATGAAAAACCCACAGAGCAGTTTTTCTTTAAGCAGCATTAAGCATTATCAAGCTCTACCTCCATGCGTGAGTTGCATCAACCCAGGAGAAACGATGAGAAGCGTCACAGCTTCAAGACATTTCTTTCTGTCCCTCCTCTTGTGGCAAACCCCAGCACCGGGGTGGGCAGAGACAGGATGGTGACTGGATCAGTGCCAAACCCCAGCCCAGCTCCTACACTTACCCATTGCATCACAGCTCTGTAAAAACCCTCAGTTACAGTCAAGTCTGCAAGATATTTTGGCCAAAAAGCCCCACTCAGCAGATCAGATGTCCAGTTAAATTCCTCTCTCCCTGCACTGCAGGAGCAGAGCCCAGCAAAGGAGAAGTGTCTGTGCAGCCACAGCAGCCCACGTTCCTGTGCAAGCAGCACCTGTACACATCTGCTTTTTTTTTTTTTTTTCCTTTCCTCTTCTCCCTCCCTAACTGCAATTAAAGGGAAAAGATGGCAGCAAGATAACTGCTGGGAGTTTCTCCTGCTCTACGTGCACAAGGCACCACTATAAAGCCATAAAAAAGCAGCTCTATTTGACTATCTCACAGAAAATACCTCTCTCCTTCCTCAAACCTGCCGCTACTGCCCAAGGGGGATTAGGAGTGGGAAGCACGAGGAGAAATGAGCTGCTGGAAGTCAGAGGTGCCTCTGGATGGTTGAGGGGCTCCTCTGATCCCCTCTGACCTGCAGCAGAAGGGCTGGGGCAGAGTGTCCCTTGCTGTCACCCCATGGGAATGCAGCACTGCATCCCTGCACTGCCATGCAAAACTCACAAAGACTTTGGCTTGGCTCATCCCCTCCCAAAATTCACTCTGAAAACATTTCTTCTTCCTTCTAAAGAAAACGTCATGCCGAAGCCTTGTAAAAGCTCACCCAGGTCACATCTAGGAAAATATGAAGTTACAAAATGTGTTTGATGTCTTGCTGGGCTTTGTCTCCCACAGGCAGCGCAGCGCTCAGCTGTCGGGCAGTGCTTGCGCAGCAGAAAATGAACAAGCAAGGTGTTTTTCACTCCCATGCCCCGGGGAAATGTGCAGCCAAGCACTTCTCCCTGCCAGGGCCGCAGGGGAGGCTGGAGCCAGCGCCTACTACCAGGCTGGAAACCTGCCAGGAGCACAAAAACCTCCTGTCCCTCCTCCCCTGCGGTCCGGTCCGTCAATGCCTCTGATGGAGCAGAGGAACAGAATTAAGAAACAAGTGGCTGGTTAAAGTTAAACCCTGAGAGTGGAGTAGTGACAGATCAAAGATTAAAGGAGTCTTTAAAAAAAAAAAAGAAAGAAAAGCATACGTGCACTGAGCTCCACACACAGGTCCTTCTCCTTCCCGTTTCTAGAAATACATTTTTTTTCGGTATGTTGGCGAGCACTGAAGGAACAAGGCCAGTTTTCATCATAAAACCTTGTTTATTTGATCAGCCTACTGTTGAGGAGGGCTGTGGAGGGGCTACGTCTACACAGCGAGAGATCCTTGATATTGTAGCATTGCTCAGTTAACCTTAAAAAAAGTTACTTAAAACTTTTATTGTTGAGGAGAGGTGTGGAGGAGCTACATCTACAGAGCGAGAGAGCCTTGATGTTGTAACATTGTTCAGTTAACCTTAAAAAAGATACTTAAAACTCTTCATTTGTAACAGTAAAAGCTTTGAGATACATCACCTTTTCTTACCTAAAAGCACGCCCTGCTTGGTCATATCAAGCTCATTCACCAGTTCCACATAGGAGCATTTTTTTTTTTTTTTTCTCTCAAATTTCTGACATCCACTTGCAGATAGAAGAGATGGATGCAAAGCCTCTGGCAGTTCTGGCGGGGCAGAGGTGCATCCTGTGCAAACAGGAGTGATCCTGGCAGGCAGACAGGGCAGTGGGTTGCCTGTGCATTTCCCAGCACCTCTGATCACTTCAGCTCTCCCAGGGCTTCAACGCAGAAGGGACATGGGCAAACAGCACAGGTGATGCCCACTGCAGGAGTTAATGCTCAAACCCCTTAAAGGACTCAGGAGGTGCCTGTACAACCCATACCAAAAAAAAAATCCTTCCACAAATCTGAACCAGCACCAAAGGTTAACTGGATCAAGGCTGTCACAGGGCAGCAGCTTTTCTGAGCCAGTGTTAAACCTCCCAGGGTCACACATATCACAGCTTTAGGTCCAGGATGCCTTCTAAGTATCTGTGCAATATTTCAGTGAATATTTTCTGGCTTCTAGCATAAATTGAGGTGAAAGAGATTTTCTGTCCTGCAAATCAAGACTCCAACCCAGACAGGAAAGATCTGGCCCATGTTTCAGTCAGTGGGAAGAGGAATGCAGCTTCCCCGCCCTCTCATCTCTTCTTTAACTACAGCCTCAGGAATTAGCAAACTAAACAGTTTTGCAGAGCAAGCACAGAGCATTATTAAAGACTGCCAAGCAACTGGGCTGGATTGCAGCTCTGTTTGGGACCATCTTTGGTGGTACACAAAGGTCAGAGCAGAGCAGAGCCCCAGCTGCCTGGACAATACACCTGACTGCTTATTGGTTTTGACTGCCCACTGAGTTGAGAAATAAGCTAACGGCATTCGTGGCCAGTCTAGCAAAAATAAGCTATTTTCTATCCCCCTCTCCCCTGCAGCTGTGTATTTATCACTGCAGCCCCCTTGTCACCTCCTCTGCCCACTGCAAAACCAGCTCCTGGCCAACAACATCAAAGCAGGGCCAGGGAAGATGCTGGCAAAACCATTTTCTTTGGGGAAGGAGAGATTAAATTAGGGCATTCATGCAATTTTGATGGGGGCTTTCTTTTAGGTGAAGGCTTCTTAGTGCAACATTTTTCAGACTCAGGTCCCCAAAACATCACCCTTGCTTGGTTCGAGATGATGCACAAGCGTGTGCATTCCCTGCGCATCGGAACAGCACTTTGAAACCATTCCACACAGGGGGGAAAAAAAAAAAATCAAAAACTTTGTTCTCAAAACTCTCCCACCCAGTCAATCATTCACTGCAAACCAGACCACTTCAGGCATGTGAATAACTGGAGCAGGTTTCCAGCTTCTCAAAATTAATCCCACTCCAGGCAGTGTTGCCTTGCAGCCAGCCTGATCCAGCTAGGTGCTGCTCCATGACACACAGTTCAGTGGCACGCCCTCAAAAACTGGCTTTAAATGTGTGTTTTGCACCTTAGGGTAAGAGAATGATGTTTATATTTTCATGGTTACTTTCTATCAAGTTTTGGTACAAAGCAAGTTTTGGCTCAGCCATTACTATGGGAAAGACAAAGTTAGTGTGGACAGACTCCTGCAAGGAGGGGGAGCAGATTTTAAAACAAAATAATAATAAAAAATTGAAATATTGTATCTTAGAGTGGGAGTGTCAGAAGGATGCTGTATGCAGCCATTAATTGCAGAGCATTTTGCGAAACTGCAATAAAGGCCGTTTTCTAAAGTTTTTTTCCCTTAAAACTTGTTTATGACCTTTCAGAGAAAAGTCAAGCAAATCACCAAAGCTTTAGGTGCACAGGTGAGCCACCCAGCAAGGTGTGCTCAGGTCTGTAGGGCAGATCCCTCAACTTTGCTGTTCATTATTCATTTCTTCAGCAACCCCCACATGGGAGGAATGCAGTATCAACCTGTTCTGTGCACTTCATAGAGTCACAGCATGGTTTGGGTTGGAAGGGGCCTTAAAATCCATCTAGCTCTATCCCCTCAACCCCAAGAGCTTTAACCTGCACAGAAAAAGGGGAGGGGAGAAATACAAAGCAATTTTTCACATCTGAAGGGGTGTGCCCCCACTGCCACCCAGCACAGTGCCAGCATCTCAGATGGTCACAATTACTCAGGCAGAACCTGTGCTAGGCATAAAGGTCATGGGGACTTCCAGTTTAAGTCTTCCAGGTGCTTCTTTCCATCACCTCTTCTGCCCACAGCAGTGAGGAGCTCAGTCATGGTTACCCTGGCAAAGAGTGGGCACAGCAGGCACGGCCTCTGCTCGCCAGCCTTGGCACAAAACACCAGAAAGTTTCCACTCTGACAAGAAGTGGAAAATACACCGGTGTGAGGATGGTGAAATACTGGAAGAGGATGCACAGAGTAGTGGCAGATGCCCTAAACTTGGAAACGTTCAAAGCCAGCTTGGAGGGGGCTCTGAGCAGTGGGAAGGGGTTCCTGCACACTGCAGAGTGGGCTGGGGGGATTTTAAAGGTCCCTTCCAACACAAACCATTCTGCGATCCTGCAATCTGCTGCTTCAGGCTACAAAGCTGAGCTGCACGTCCAGCCTCCAAGAAAGAAACAAAATAACCCTAAAGATTGGATGTTTGTGAGGAACCAGAGGAAAGCCTGAGACCAAGAGCCTGGGGAGGATACCTGCAGAGACAGGGCAGATTGCTGTCCCACCTCTGCCAAACACACTCTGCATTAAAGATCAGAAGTTAAGAAGGTTGCTTTAAAAAGCCATTTGTTAGCAGAAACACTGGTATAGCCCAAATACTTCTGAGCTTCCTGAATTTCTGATCTGTTTTCTCTGGACAGTGCATTAACAGCATACAGGAAATAGCTGAATACTCTCAATTACCTAACTGGATTTATCTGGTTTTGCCTTGTTTTTCAGATACCCACACAAGTGTTGTACCCTCTCATGTATTAATATTCTCAGCCAGGTACCCAGCATTAATAAAGAAAACATATAAAACAGTTAATAGAATCTGCATTAAGTCTGTAGATGCTATCAAGATAAAGGGGCATTTTTGTTAAAGTTTGACTTCTTTACTACACAAAAGCATGTGGGTAATGAAAGGGCTTTCAATACACCCTCTGAGCTCTGACAACTAAATTACAGATATCCCCATGAGTGTGCAATGGGAAAAGCAAACTACACAGCTTGAACAAGGCTGGACCCAGGGCTTGATGAGACATTCTTCAAAAACGGACTTTAAGTAACAAGATAAAGCTCCTCTGGTGGGACAGGGAGGAGGATTTACCTTCCTCTCCAAAACTTTTGGTCAAACCTACAGATTCTTGTTTCAGATTAGTTGAGCAGAAGCTGAAGTACTCAAAAAGTAATTTAGTCTCAAGGGATCTTCACAGTTTTCAGAGAGATTTAAAGCAAGCAGTGTGCTGTGGTGCAAGGCACACCTAAACTTAAGCTCATGTGGGTCAGCACCTCAGAAAACTTGTAAAGAGCATATGGCTAAACAGCACTTTTGCCAAAACCTCCATCTACTTGCCAGTATAGGCAGCACAGCTGATACTCAGAGTATTTTCTTCCAGCACAAGCAGGAAAGATTAGAATCAACAGAATTCAACAACTTGAACAAGTTCTGCTGATTCTCCAGTGGCCTCAGGCCAAAATGTCACAGCGCCTCAGTTCTTCACTTGGGCAAACACTGAGGCTTCAGAGCAGGGCTGCAGAGCATAAACTGGAGTTAATGGACCATCAGTGTGGATGGGAATGATAGAGGGGTGCAACCCAATGCCTAATCTGAAATCAAAAGCACTTTCAGTCAACCATCACTTTGGATGTGGAGAACACACCCATCAAGGTGCTTGAATTGTCAAGGTGACCCTTCTTAGGGACTACTCCCATACTCCTCTTCCCATCTTCAGAAACTACAGCCCCACAGGATGCACTTGTTTTGACTGTTACTGTAATGGTAAAAAACCTTCCATACCAGAGGCCTGCAACCTGAATTAAGATCTATCAGTACAGTACAAATTCTTCCTACACTTGGGAAAATCTTGAGAGAATGTGGTAAGGCAGACTCAGAGCCAAGATTAAGTTCCCAAAATCTAGAAAACTGTTGACTGCCCTGTGTCATTCAACCTTTCCAAAGAAAGGGAAAGGCCAAAGCAGAACCTGCAAATGTTTTCTACTGAATTATTTGCTAGACTCTGATTAAGTGGGAAAGAATGGCTGTAAACTAATAAAACTTGAGGATTTCTAATTAAACCACAGGCACCATTGTTGATTTGTTGATGCACCCTGCGATGTCAGGACTCTAAGGACCGGTCATTAAAGTATTAAACAGATGACTTACACCCTTTAATCAGCGCTGGGATGCCAGGTTAGGAAGAGAGAGTAAATTCAAGGGCAGAGTACAACAATTATCACCAGGAAACAAACACAGCACTTAGGGAAATCGGGGAGAAGTTGTTAGCAAATAGTTATTGCACAAGGAAAGGGCTGGATTACTGAGCCCCACACCTGGGGCTTTTATGATCCTCATCTCCCCACTCTGAAGTAGCAAGAAAATCATGCAATATTTGCGATTTTCAGCTCTTTGCCATCAGAAGAGGCACTTCAGCTTCCTCTGCTCTGCTCAGATCTCAAACCCCATCTACAACAGCCTCTCACATCTTCGTCACCTCTTCACACCTACTGCCAGCTCTGCTAAACTCTCAAACTGCAACTGAGACAGCAGCAGCCTCGTTTTTCCAGAGTGCAGCAGCCAAAAACATCAGCCACGTTTGTGAACAAGGGACTGAAGTAAGGGTGGTGGGAAATGCAGAACCTTAAACCCAGTTTTCAGCTCCTTTAAGGTCAGCACTTGCCTCTGGCTTGAGCCTCCTCTCCAGTGAAGAAATCTTCGGTGATTGTAAACTCCCCCTCCAAATGAACAGCTCAGTCAAGGGCATTTAGTCTGAGGTTTCACAGAAAACCTAGAAGCAGCTCCAGAAGAAAGGAGGTCCACGAACTGCAGAGAGCCTCAAATATATTGCTCTGTGGAAGCCTCACAAGGCAGCTATTTGGCACTTCCCCCAGACATACAGATATTTATAGGAAAATAAAAGTGCTCATCTAAGTGAGTAGTGGAAAGAGTCATGTATGGCATTTTCATCGTGTTTTCATCCTGCACAGCCCCTCCCTGGAGTCTGGGGATCCAAAAAAAGGCAAGAGAAATAATTTAAAATACAATAGAGATCCCCAGTTTGCCCTGAAGGCTCTGCTGATGAACTATTAAAAAGCTTCTTCCAGCCAAACAAGACACTTGGAGAATGGAGCAGATTCCTCACCACATTGTTTCATAAGACAGCACTGAAATTCAACCAGTGTCTGTTACAGCTGAAAATACAGCAGTCACTGAAAAAGTGATTTAATGTGCCTATTAAAGAGGAGGGCTGTAATTGGATGCAATCCTCTGTTTGACTTCTGAACATCCCTGAAAATTCAGCTTTAAAACCCTCCAAGATTTGATGTGTGAAGAAGAGCACTTAGTTCCCAAAACACAGCAGTTTGTGCTGGTAAAGGATGTCAGCAGCAAGTCCTCAGTGCTAGCAAAGGTCAGGAGAAACACTAAGTGCAGACTAAATCCAGAAGTGATAAGCACTGTTTCTGTCATATTATTTTACTACATGCAAAAACAAGTGCAAATTTTTTGGGGAAAAAAAAAAAGAGCACATGATTTTTCTTAGTAAGCTTAAGTGACTTCTCATTAGCTTGTCTGTGTCTCCATCCTCACAATGCCTGACAGAGAAAGCAGCACTGAATCTGGGAACATTCTCCAAATGACTGATTAAACAATGTATTTAATGTCTTCTGCAACGGAATTTTACTACATAGCTGACATTCTGCACAGCGTATTCATCTTTGCACAAATGATCTTACTGGGAAAGCAGCTCAGCAGAGATTCCCCACTTCATTTGCAGCACTTTTTGGATGTAGCAGAGCAGCCTGTTTAAAATGCAGAACGGCCAATAACAAGCTACCACCTGTGAGCGTGGCAAAAGTGAAGGCAGTGGCTTCGAATTTAGAATATTTGTGTTTATATTTTTTCGTTTTAATAGCAAAGCTGCCACCTGTCAGTTCCCGGGGTTACTGCATCAGCCCTGAGCCCAGCTCAGAGCGGCACAAAAATAAAGCCCCATCCGAGCTGGCGTGACAACAACTGACACTGGCAGGGCTGCACAAATACACAAACAGGCAATCCAGAGCCTGATGTGGAAAGCAGCCAGGGGAGGGGAGAGGATGGAACAAGTTCTGCAATCACTTATCCCAGAGAAGATATCCCTGGAAGATACAGCTGCAGTTTAATTAGTCACAGCGCTGCTTATCAAGCAGCATCTCAGGCAGAGCATGTGGCATCAGCAGGGCAGAGTCTGGCCAGCCTCCACAGGGCTCTTGGGCCACACAGCCTCACCAAACATCGGCTTTGCCCTGGGCTGAGTCATCCCAAATGTGCTCTGAGGACTCTTCTCCTTGCCTTCACCCAAAAGAGCAAAGGCAGCCCACATTTCAAAAGAGAAATCTGGTTAAAATAAATCTGGTTCCCCGCTTAAAATACCTAAACCTTGAGTCCCTTGCAGTCATTTGAGACAAACTACCCTAAATCTGCAATTCCTCGGGCTATTCTGGAAATCTCTGCTCCTTGGTTTTGGGGATAAAAGCTAGAGGCAATCCTGAATGGGCAAGAACCATGAACCAGATAAGACCTATCTAAAGGGAATTCCCCTTTCACCCTGCCATCCTCCACAAATGCCAGGTTTTCCTCTCAAACTGTCCAATTGCTCAGCACACTTAGGTCACACCTACAGCCATTGCTCCAAATGCTCTTTAGTACCAGACTTTACAGGCTTGTAATGTCTTTCCGTTTGTCCACTCCTCTTTCCAATAAGCTTTTGATTGGAGTAAAACTCCACCCTACAAAACTTGCTTTTCATAATGGTTGAGAGAGAAGACAACACTGTCCTGTAAAAGTGTTGTCACTGTGTTGAAGAGCTCTGCCATGGCACAGTAATGCTCAGGAGAGTGTAATAAGGAAAGTTGAGGAAGGGACACATCATTTTCCTTATTTGAAAAAAAAAAAAATAAAACAAAAACAAACAAACAAAACAAACAAACAAAAACCCAGAAAAAGCAATAATCAGGTCAGCAAGTAGTACTACTTGCAAAGGAGGAAAAAAAACCACTGAGGAAAAGGAGTGCCTCCTTGTTCAAATGTTTATTATTCAAAACATGCAGCAGGGTCTTAAAAACTGAGTAAAAAAGTAGTTAGAAAAGTGTTACAGCAAGGCTGGGAAGCCCAGTTCATCTGGAGTTCAGTGCAGGGTAAAACAGCTCCTGTAATACACCCTGCCCCTGCAAGTGGAGAATCCTTCACACTGTACCCCTCAAGAAATCACTGGAGTTCAGCCCATGCCACCAGCTCCCAAAACAACAACAAACCAAAAACCAAATCAATTCTTCTGCAACAGTTCTGTTTATAAAACATGTCCTTAAAAGCACACGAAACTCACATCCAGCCACTTTCCCACTCGCTCACTCTGCCATCTGTTACGCGTCCAGTACAGGACGTGGAAGTCTGACAATAGCCCAGAACTCACCAGAAGCTGTGTGCAAATCAGCTGCTATTCCCTTGCTCATCAATTCGTACTGGAAGCCTGTGATTTTCCTGCTAATGTCCTGCTGAGGAGTGGCCTCCACAAACAGGCCCCCCTGGTCGTAGCCAAAGCAATACACTCTGCTGGGGCTGCGGTCTCCATCTCGGACCAAGAGTTTCAGTTCTCCAGTTTTTTCCAAATAAATATTTGCTCCTGCAGAGTCTTTGAAGGGCTTTATGCAAACAGTCAAGTGTTTGTAAGAGGCAGGTGAAATATTGGGTCTCAGGTTGACTATGAGGGCTCCCGTGGGGTACATCCACTCTATGGACCCTTCAGAACAGCGGAGGTAGACCTGTTCAACATCCTTCCTGTGAGACTCGTGGGTTAAGCCACTGGAGGAAGAAAGAAACAAAAGGTTAGAGAAACGACAGAGCTAACAATGTGAATGTCAACCTCAAGCCTTCCAAAACACACAGCAAGAAATGCAGGAAGCCCAGGACACCACTGGGTGTTGGCCCATCCAGCTCAGCAGTGCAGGTCCCTTGCAACCCTTCAGCCTTAATATTATGGGACAGTTTTAAATCATCCTCCAGAAGAAAACGTCAAACCACTAGTAATAGGCTTCAAAATTAAACAGGATAAAAGCACATGATCAAAAGCAATTAAATTACTACAGCCTCAGTTACTGCCCATCAGCTGAGCTGTGCATACTGAATAAAACACGTACGCTCAAACTCCCTTCCTGGTGGCTCAATCCAGCATGTTCCCCAGCTTCTCCAGCAGATCAGACTCCACCTTTTTCCAAGTACTTTGTTCCCCTTCCAAGTCTATATTCCCAATGGATCTGAAACTGGGAGGGATGCCAGGCTCACCCTGTAAACTGCAGCAAGAGCAATGCTCTGCGTGCAACCGATACCCTCTAGCCCAGCTGGGCAGCCCTGATCTCCACACTGGGAGGTAGGGACAGGAGAGGAGACACCTCACTCCCTTGACATGGCTGGGGAAGCAGAATTAGCAAATCCCCGTGGCTTGTTTGCCCACTGTCCAAGCTGAGGGCAGCTCCACACAACCTCTTTCTGCCTATCACTGATGCTGCATCAACCCCACCAGCTCTTCACCCAGAGTGACTCAAAGCCCTAACACCACACTGCACAGTTGGAAGAACGAGCTGTGGGAGGTCTGATTTATTGCCTGCAGTATTTGGGCTATTAGGGAAAAATCTTTTGGTCCCAGTCTCTGTCCTGTCACAAACCTATTAAGTGAGTATGAGCAAATCACTTCACCACCAAGCTTGTTTCTCCTCCTTGAGTCCCAAACACATCTTTTATCCTGTGCCTGTGGAGGACTACCCAAAACCAGACTCTTTGTCACCTCATGGGTCTGCTTTGCAGGACTTTAGGGAAGCTTCACAACATTCCCACTTGCAGGCAGATGAATCAAGACAGGGGAAAAAAATAATCTGAAAGGATTAAGCCAGAGGTTACACAGGAAATCTGGCAAAATCATATTTTAGTGTAGTGCAAGTGATGACATCAAGTCTTGGTTCCTCAGCAGAAACCTCCAAATACACACTTCCCCATCTCAAAGGCATATTTGGGTACTGAGCAGGGTCTAAATTCAAGTCAGCACTTAGAAAGTAACTACAAGCAATGTGTAAAAGGGAAAAAACCAAACCATATGGTTTGCATTTACTGTTGACGTGACTCATTATTGTGAGTGTCGGTGTGACCCACTTGGTAGAGGTTACATGAGGAAGCTCAGAAAGAAAAAAAGTCATATTTAATAACAATAGAGCCTCCAAACATGTGCTTTTGAAGAATCTTGAAAGCCACATCAAGAACACAGATGAGGAGGAAAGAGGGACAAGCTTTTAACCTTTAGTCTCTTGCCCTCAAATTCAGTAGTAGTTAGCACATTCAGGAAACTTGACTTGCAAAGGGATATTTCAAGTTGACTGTAAATCCACATCTGGTCCACAAAATCAGTTTTCACCACAGCACACACGTGATGCCACTCAACAGAAAACACAGAAGCCTGTTTATATGCAAGCTGTGAATAAACAAAATCAAACAGTGTAAAAAAGGTTATCCCCTCAGCAAAGGGACAAAGTTATCCTCACACATCACTTGTCCCTACTCAAGACATGAAAACGAGCTGGAGAGGTTTTGCAGGACTTATACCAGCACATTCCAGCCTGCTTAAACAGAAGAAGACACCAGGGGCAAAACTCTGAACTCATGCAGTGAAACTTCTGTCGCAAGTGATCCCAACAACACTGAGGCAGTGAATTTCTGCCAGAGGGAAAAAAAAAAAAAAAAAAAAAAAAAAAAAAAAAAAAAAAAAAGCTACATTAATTTTGTTCAAACGTTCACACTGTTCAAACGAAAAACAGGGTGGACTCTGAAATTATCTTCTGAAAGCCAATTATATCCCACAGGCAAGAGTGATGCCATTAGACAGATACATCAAGCACAAGTACCTGCACACATTAAGCCTTGTAATAAAGGATGACTCAAAAGTTAAGCAGATTTCAAAATACATGTTCACATTACTTAACAGCAACCATCATCATCCAGTAAAACCTGTCACTTTGCTTTCAGTCAGAATGACTTGTCCTCACACTGAGAGGGTGTTTAACACTAGGTTTAGCTCTCACTAGCCACTCATCAGCCACACCACGTCCACACAGTAAGGGAGACCCAGGAGCCTTTTCATCCTCCAAACTCATTTGAGTTTTGGTTTTTTGATTATATGGCAAGGACATAGGGCATGTGGTTCATGGTTGCAGTGATGGATGAGCCGTCCATCACCCATTTTAAATGTGTGCTGTTTATTGGGACTTCCTTCTATGACAAGCTACTCCTACAGCTACTTCCTCATACCAATCCATGAGGACATCCTGAATCACTGCATCTGTCTCCTTGTCCTTCTCCCTTCCTGGCTTCAGCCCTCCCCTTATGTTTGCCCTGAAAAACCTGTTACAATATCACTGCAGTAAGTTGTTATGCTGCAACGTGGAGCAGGTGTTATTTAAAGAAGAATATTCACACTATCTACTTCAGTTATTTATTTATTCTACTACAGATGTGCTGAAGAGCTCTACAAGCACCCATGTCCTCCCTGCAATGAACACAGGGAACTTTTGCTCCTGAATTGGAGAATTTAACGAGAGATGACAGGCTAGAGAACATTAAGGATTCCTCAGAGCATCCACCATACCAGGGCAAGACTGATGGACAAAAGCAGCCACACAAAAGCTGGATTCCCTGTACCACAGCCTACAGTCAAACATGCCAGGCCAGCATATTCTCTGCGCCTGCCACTGAAGCACTTTTGCCCAAAGAAAGCATCAAGAGGTCACTGCGGCACAAAAACCTGAAGTTACAGCAAAAGTAATAACTGGACACATCATAGGGAAGTTGCTTTCTCCTGGACAAAGCTTTCCTGGAAGCTCTCTGACAAGCTGTTTATTAAGATGCTATTATGGCTTGCACTTAAATTGCAGGTGTCAAGCTGTGCGTTGCATCAGATTTCCCTGGAAGCAGGAGGGATATCCAGAGGAATCCTAGTGAAGCTCTTCATCCTACTCAGGGGTATAAGCTTATCACTTCTGCACAAGCTAATAGGGGAAAAAAAACTATATCCAGAATGTTTTGGTTTTAAGACTGTTGCTTTTAATATAGACATGTATATAAAGGTGAGAAAACATCTTCAGGTTTACTACAGAAGATGACATGACTCTCAAATCCACCAGCACAAACCAACCTATGACTTCACTGTGGGGAAGAAAGACTATGTCTGCCATTCAAGCTGATAACTTTTCCTAACACTCAAGGTAAAAATCATCACATTACTTCAAAATATTATATTCTGCATAAAAAAAGTTCTTTCTAACCCATGTAACTCTTAGTATCCACACTGAAATATTTAATTAATGACATTTACTGGTACATTAAATTACTTTATTTCCTTCTTAACTGCTGTGTTTTGGGACAAATCAGATTCCATTGAATGGCTTTAAGAGTGCCAGCATTTCTGACAGCACCTGTTTGCCACCAGTAAGGCCTAAGTCAGCCTGGGTTGCTTTATCCAGCCCACCTGAACTCTGAAACGCTTCCAGAAGAGAAACCACCCAGACTAAACTTTGCTCTTCCTTCCCTGCTTGTCCAACAGCTTCATCCCAAAGCTGTCCCCACTTCAGCTCACCGGAACAACAACAGCTGAGTAAATCCAAGGTGGCATGGCCAGGCTCATCCCAAACTCAGTCACAAGATTTCACTTCCCCCCACCTCAAGCATCACCCCCTTAGCTGATACTCAAGGCATTGCTGATTCCAACCCTGCTCAGGTGACATGAGGGGTCACTGCTTGTTCTAAGAAAACAGGACAAAAAAAAGAGCAAAACAGGACAGAACTGCAGGGGTTTGACAACTTTATTCTTTTAAAATACTTGCTGCAGTACCAGGTGGTAAGGTCCAGGTAAGTACTGCGGCTGGGATGCTTTGGCATGCTCTGGTACAGCATTTTCAGGTTTTCTGTTAGTTTATTTTTGGGGTTGTTGGGGCTTTTTTAAAGAAAAATGACAAATTAGGGGTTTGCCAGAGGTTTGATCCTTATCAAGCAGACTCATCTTCAAGTGGATTCACTGCTATTAACTAAGCATCAATTATCAAGAAAACAACAACAACAACAAAAAAGGGAAAAAAAGGTGAATATGAAGCATCATGTTTCAGACAGTAAGGTATAAGAAATCATGATGTTGAAATTCAGTCCAATTGTTTTCCCACTTTGAATTCTCTGTACTCCAAAACAGCCCATTGATACAGGCCGGCCAAACTTTGATGTTAGAGAACGTCAGATCTGAAGAGCGTATTAGAGTTAAACCATTTTACTCTCCTAGAAAGTCTGACCCAGCAACATTTGCTACTTGAGCAGAGTTGCTTTTTAAAACCTATAAAGAGAGGAGAAGGTCACAGACCCAACCACACGCGTTAAACATATTACAAGCAATTAAAGGAAAGATAATTTGGGAGATAAACACTTGAGCACTGGAGAGGTTTCTCAACCGGTGCAATTAGAATAAATCAGGAGCGCGGCCGCTCTGATCCAGCCCCTGCTCCCGGAGCTCATCACCATCCTCATCTCCGCGGGACGAGGGAGCCGGGAGTGACCCCGGGGCTGCGGCTGAGCGCCAAGTGCGGGACGCGCACGGAGCGGGAGCGCAGAGGCGAGGGAAGGAAAGGGAAAGGAAGGGAAGGGAAAGGAGCCAGCAAGAGCCCCGGGGAGGGACGCGCTGGCTGCGGCGGGAGCGCTCCGCAGGTGCAGCGCATCCCAGGGCCGGTCCCAGCCGGGGCTGCCTCGCTGCTGCCCCGGGCGCGGCCGCCGCCTCCGCCGAGCGCCGGGGCCGCGGCGAAGATGGTCGCGGGGAGAAACTTCTCTAAGGAGGACTTGGCACCGCCCTCCCTCTCCCAGCCCCCCGAACAGCGCCGAGGGGAGCCCGGCCCGCCCCGGCCCCTCAACCCCGCCGAGGGGAGCCCAGCTCGGCCCGGCCCCTCCATCCCTCCCTGCGCGGGGGCCGCTGCCCAGCGTCTCTCCGCGGCGAGCCCGCCGGGAGGGAGGGAGGCAGATCCGCCCCCGGCTCTCCACCGCCCCGTTCCCCGAGCCCCGGCGGGACACCGCAGCGGGAGGGGCTCGCTTTTGTGCTCGACATCAACTTCTTGCCCCGCTGGGACGGCGATGGACGCGGCAGTCCCCGCTCCCCCCTGCCCGGGCGGGACGCTGCCTCACCTCCCCTTCCAGTTGCACAGGTCGCTGGAGTACTGAGCCACGGCGCCGCCGCCCAGCAGCAGCCGCAGCCCCAGGAGCAGCGGCAGGAGCCCGGAGACCGGGGCGCTCCGCATGGTCCCCCGGGCCGGTGCGAACGCGGTGCAGGCGGCGGGGAGCGATGTGCGCGGCGCCCGGGGCTCGCCTACATGGTGGGGAACGCGGCAGGGCGGCGCGGCTACCCCATCCCCTGCTCCCGCATCCCGGCTCGGCGCGGCGCCGCTCGGCTCTGCAGCTCGCACCCGCTGGCTGCGGGCTCCCAGCTGAGGGGCGGGAGAGGCTCGGCCGAGGGCCGGCTCCTCCTCCCCCTTCCCCCTCCCGCCGCTCCTCCTCCGGCAAGGCCGGCACTTGCCGCGGCGGCAAAACGCGGCGCCGGATCGGGAACAGCGGCCGCCCGCGGCTACGGCCGGTCCCGGGCTCTGCCGCTGCCCCGAGCCCCCTTGGCAGATGTCCTGGAGAGGGGTGAGAACCCGCTCCGCTCCTGCCCCGCCCTGCTTGGGCCCCCCCAAGCTGCCCTGTGAATGGAAGGGGTGATGACGGGCAGGACAGAAGGGTTGCGTTTGGCGGGGAAAGTAAATGAGATGCGCCCTCTGCACTGGGGCGGCCCGCAGTGACCCGCAGGCTGTCCTTGGGGGCCAGCTCTGGGTGCCCGCAGTGACCCGCAGGCTGTCCTTGGGGG
>VYXD01010098.1:748679-762589 GCA_013397195.1 Hylia prasina | reverse complement strand
TTTTTTTTTTTTTTGCATTTACAATTCAGAAAGAGCAGAACTTCACTGAAATCTTGGGAGGAAAATATTGTATGATGTCGAATGGAAGCATAAATCTTCTGCAGCAAAGGCTTCACACTCCTCTGAAAACAGAAGTCACTGAGTAACTACTCTGACCTAATGTGGCAGGACTGGAGATACAGGTTCTGGAAACAGCTCCCTACACTCAAACACTTGAACCCCAATAAAGCTCCACTGCCTTCCTCAAGCAGCAACTCAAAGATGAGACTCTACACAGTCACTTCAGACACTTCCTTCTAAATTCACTTTAAATATTTACTTGTCATGGCTACCAACCCAGGCACAAACAGCGGCGATTTTAAAGGACTTTTAAGGATTTTAAAGAGCAGGCGTCTGCAGGAGGAGAACCTGTTGAAGGAGAGATGACTCATTTTCCTCAGTACTCAAAAGTGCAGATTTGAGGAAA
This sequence comes from Hylia prasina, assembly GCA_013397195.1. Lineage (NCBI taxonomy): Eukaryota > Metazoa > Chordata > Aves > Passeriformes > Sylviidae > Hylia > Hylia prasina. The sequence goes on along the minus strand of VYXD01010098.1, from coordinate 762,123 downwards.
GCAAAATCAAGTCGTGATTACAAATGGGCTCAAGCTCAGGTCTGGATTCAAATTTTCTTCAAAGCATGGCTGTGTTTACATTATTAGGGACAAACCCCCCTGCCAAGTTGGGACCCAGCTGGAAGGCGCAGGAAGGGCACTTTCAGACGCTGGATTTGGGGTTAAGCACATCTCAGCTGAACATTCAAAGCTGCTTTAAACAGTGTGGCAGAGCTAATCTGTTGAAAGGTCTCACTCAGCCTTGCTGTCCCCAAGAGAATGTGTCTGGGAGAACTGTGAACTCCTCCAGAGCTGCACTGGTCACTGCCCAGCCATGTGTTGGTTACGTGTCCCTGTTTTGCAACTTCCAAGCAGCCCCCTCTCAGCTGATTTATTGTCACACTACTCAGTTTGCAGGAGGGGAATCAGGTCCTGTGGTTACAGAGCAGACCCAAGGGCTGGTGCCTGGTGTGCAGCCCCTCGCTGCCTGCCAGCAAGGGAAATCTGAGACTTTGAAGGAGGAGGGGGAAGGAGGAGAAGCAGGGTATTTTCTGGAAAGGCAAAGCCATAGCTAAACAGCATGCATGGCAAAGCAGGAGGGAAAGAGAGTGGTCTAAGAATTCAAACAAGCCACAGAGAGGACAATAGACAATGAATACAGGAGCAATAGGAAATAAATAGAATTTGTAAGGTAAATCCACTGGACAGACAAGAGTGAGCAGAGTAACAAAACAGGGAGAGGTTCAGCAGCTGAATGGACAGTGGGAAACCTTTGTGTGTGGTGAGGGGAGACCGTGTTACTTGCTCTCATGAAATTAAAATCAGTAAAGAAAATACACTCATCCATAATTGCACCCTCCTGCTCATTCCTGCGTACTTCTTTAGCACTAATATCCGAGCACAATTCCTACTATGTCTAAACCACTACCACTCACATCTTGCTTTTCTTGTTTTCTTTTGAAGGGAAAAGTTTTGGCCTTTGGAATGCGACCGAAAACAACAGACATTTAAAGAAAAACAAGTAAATCTTTCCTAAAAGAGGCTGGTGTTAGGGCATGCCTGAACTCCAGCTGCAGGACAGCAGTATTTCTGATGAAACAGCGTTAATTTAAAGTTTGCATTTTTAAGAGTGAGGCAGCATTAAAGAAGAGTTGGAAGAGGGGGCGGGGAGCGGAGCTGCCCCTCTGCCTTGGACACACACAGGCAGCTCTGACACAAACAGCTCCCACTGAACTGGCAGCTCCTGCTGCACAATCCAGCTTCAGCCTCTGGACGTTTGCATTGGGATCCCAACCAGCTCCCACCCAAATCAATGGGTTTTGCCATAGGCAAGAGAGACTGAGGGACTTTATTGGCAGATACCTACTTAATTATTGTCAGGTACTTAATTGTCAGATAAACAGAAAAACTTTGGGAATAATAATAATAAAAAAATCATTATTTGGGCAGGCTACTTATAAGATGCATCAGCAAAATAAAATTTAAAAAAAAAAAAAAAAGGCAGAGATGCCCAGACTTGTGATGTGGCCAAACCAGTAGGTGTACCTAGAGTTACACCTGAAGGCCCTCTCTGCACAGCACAGCAAACAGGGATGAACCACTGCAGGCAGGGAGGTTCACTTCCCAAGAATAATGCAACATTTGAGGCAAATCAGTAGTGTGGTCAATGTGTAACTTCTATTTTTTTAATAAAATAATATATTTCCCTATTTCTTCAAGGTCTTTATTTTGATCTCCCAGGTATGAAGCAGGGTAGGACACAGGAGTAACAGCAGCCTTTGAGCAGGGAGGTCAGGTGTGCTGTCCTGCCCTGTCCCCCAGGGCAAAGCTCCTCTGCAAGATGGGGTAACTCAGCCCAGCCCAGGCCATCCTCGCCTCTCCCTGCTGGCTGCAGAGCAAGACTGTACTCCTGGCTACACTACTCCTGATTTAAGTACCTCAGCCAGGTAAAGTACATCGACTGGGGAGGCCGAGTGAGGCATGATTTGGGCCAAGAGGTCTAAGGTGGAGTAAAGATTAAACCTGCACTTTGTGATAGTGCTAAACCCACGGCTTTGCCATATTAAGGGCCAGTCTCCCAAACCACACAGCTTGGTTTGGACCAAGCCACGGGCCACAGCATCGTGGTAGCAATGGTTTTGGTGCTTTTCTCTCACCATTTCCCTGCTCCCAACACCTTGAACTGTTAAGCAACCCAGCCTGTGCAGACAGGAATTTGCATTTTACTCTTTGCACATCAAGCTCAAAAGCAGTGAAGGGAATGATGTCTGGACCCAAGCAGCCTATTGAGAGGCTCAAAAAGGTAACACAGAGAACAAAAGATGGCTAAGAAACAGCTCTTTCCCATCCCACACAGCAAGGCTGTCTCAGGACTGGGGACCCAGGCAGAGGATTTAGTGCCTAAGCCCAGAGCCCCCTCTGGGGTGCAGGCAGTAACTCCTGCTTGCACGCCTGAGTCCGCATAAAGCTGAAGTCAAAACCAAAAACCTCTGAAGAGGCCTCAGCACATTGTTGTTTTGGGGATAGTCCTGTGCATTTCATCCACAAGAATTAGTGTTTTCTTTTCATTTCACAATAACCTAGGTATGTAAAATGTCTGCCAAGAAGTACTCAGAAAACAGTATTTAGTCTGATGACTCTTCAAGAGGACCAGTTGTTTATTTCTACCACTTCATAAACATTAATTTCCTGTTTTAGAAAACATAATTTATGCCACTGGTGAAGCTGATATTAATCATGATGCATATCTCTTGGCTGGCTTAATTTTTCATTTTCTTCAGCTCCTCCAGCCTGTCTCCACTCTGCAACCTGTAGGCTCAGCCTGTGCAATCAATTCTTCAAAAGTATTCAGCAATTTCCAGTACATGGAGGGAGAATATGAAAGCAGAGGACACAGATCCAAATCCATTAGCAGTCACTTCTCTTGATAAAAACAAAGCTAAGGAGAATATTTGTAACACTGATCTGGAAACAAGAATATATTTTCCTTTCTGCTTCAGAATTTGGACGAAACTGGCGCATGTTACCCTAAACAAATCCAGCCCCTGCCAGGATAAACAAACATTTGCAGTGTTGCTTGCTACATGCCTGTCAAGAAATAGACACTGACATGCATTTTAATGCAACTCTCCTACAAATTGTGAAAAAATAACTGTGCACTGTGCATTCATTGCTAGGTTACTAGAAGGAGAGAGAATATTTTTGCAGACATGATGAAGTAACAAGGTAAATAATTCAAGTTAATAGTTTTCAAATTTCACACTTAATTTTCAACAGCAGGTCTTTTCAGGGACCAGATCAACCTCAGATCTGATGACAGGGATTTTTTTACAGCTGACAAGTTCCCATGAGGCAGATTTGGTCCATTCCAGTAGTTTTTGCAAGCCAAATTTTACCCCTAAGTTCAATGACAGTTTTTGTAGGAGAAGGGCAGCGAGGTTTATCCAGTTGTTATTAACAGCACAAGTATTTTCATTCCTTCTTAAATTCAATCACTCGCTACATGAGTGATGTCTTACCAAATATTGCAGCATGAACAGAGAAAAAATGCAAAGAGCTCTGTGCAGATAGCCTGTCTGTCTGTCTGTCTGTCTGTGTGCACAGTGATCCTGTCAGCAGCATTCTGGGAGGAACAGCACTAACTCTGCTTCAAGCAGACCAGGGATTGTAGAAGTAATCCATAAATTCTGACATTATTACATATTTGCTTAAGGAAAAACAATGGATCTGACAATGAAATGAGATCTGTGCTGCTCCACAAAGCAGGGTCCTTGGTGCTGCTTTGTGGCAGTATTTGCAGGGCAGATGTATCTGCAGGGGATAAAGGGCCCTGCTTCACCCCCTCCCTTTTAGCACCAGAAGCAAGAACACTCCTCAAAAGAAACTCAAAGCTCAAATGAGACTCTCGCAATTTTACAAACTCTGCTGAAAGAGACTTTAATTTGTTTCCTTTTTCTTTGGTTCAAAGCATGTGTTGACTATCATGGCTTTATTGGGTCAGGTTACACACTCATTTAGGTCCCAACAAATGTGACCAGAGATGTTCCCCTGATTAAGTAGTGGACTGAAGAAAAGGAAAGTAAGGTTCTCTGTCAAAGTCCTCTCTCAGTTCCTTGCATGACCTTCTGAAAATAACCTGTCTATATTATGATGCTGAATTTACTTGAAGAGGAACTCTGAAAATCCATTGACACAAATTCATGGTACTTTGCCAATTTCTTGTTGTGAGATCAGTGACAAAAAAAACCCAAAAACATGGAAGCCTGAAGGTGTGGTAAGGGGCCTTGTTGAGGCTAAAAAATCTTAATTTGAAAAGTCCCAAGGACAGTGACAAGCCATGAGATCTAAAATGATCTAACAAAATTAACAGTAATAACTAACAAATCAGGAAGTACTTTTACTCAGAAACACCATCAAGCCAGAATAGATTCTAATAGTTTTAGAAGATGCCATGGTCACCCAAACTCTTTTATTTTTAATGCTTTTTAAAGAAGTCCTTGAAGCAGTACCTAAGTATCAAATCTGGATTCTGCTATGTTGTTCATATAGGTATGGTCTATGTATCTTCTGCATTCTCATGCAGAATTCTGACAGAAAATCCAATAGAATCCATTCAAGAGCAAAATGACCAGTGTAAGACTTCGAAGGAGAGGGAATCCTCCCTACTGTTGAATCTTGTGATCCCAAGAACTGGAGGAGGTGTCTCATAACATGTCAGATTTGCTCATCCTCTCTAATGCTGACAAGTCTAGTTGGGCCTTATGTGGGCCCAAATGCTTGAATGGACATGAAAATCCAACAGTCTGTACTTCCCTAACACAACTTGTCTTGTACTACCTGACATGTGACCCAAACAGATTCCTTGAGACCTCATTCATATTTAGATCAGATTCTGGTTTTAAATTATCTTTCATTTAGACTGAAAGAATGAGATTATTTTCTTCTATACTGCCAGACATATCTCTTTCCCATTTTTTTCTATGCTGGACCGTTTCAAGGAAAAAAAAAACAAACAAAGGAAAGGAAAAAAAAAAAGTAGAACTAACCCAAATGGTTGATGATCTATTTATCTCTAGTTCTATTTCATTTCATGCCTCTCTCACTTCGCAGCACTACAACCTTTTTGAATTGCCCTCTGTGATATCCACTCCTCCTTGTTGACCATTGCTCACTCATTCATTGCTTGTTGGATCAGCTGGGCACTTGCACAATCAAGGCTTTGTTATGCTTTCAGACAGGCTGCAGGTCACAATATTGAAGCAGCACAAGGACTGTTTCCTCTCCTGGTATTCTTCTTCTCTGTTTTTTAGGAAGACACTACCCTAAGCACATGAAAAAGAATATAAAGTAATGATGACAATAAATACCACAACAGCTCTCCTTTAATTTGCTACACGATGCCTGTTTTTTCCTTTGTCATAAAAGAGTGACATATTCAAAAGTCTGAAGAGTTTCTGTCAGTCTGAAGTTGGTCAACTGAGAAACAAGAATTTCCTTCTTTGAAAAGTGCAGCAGAGCTCAGCTTTATTTAAAAAATCAGTGGATGATAGCTGGTGATACACAGTCAGTGGGGACTGGAGAGAAGAGCTGTTCACTCCACCAGTTAATTGGCCCAAACAAAATGGAATGGACTTTTCTAACTAATAAGCACTGACAATAATGAACAGCAACTGCAGGGATGGTGGGAAGATAAAGGAATGCACATACCAAGGCTCTGCAACAGGATGAAATGTCAAAGTTCAAGTTTACGTGCATAATAACCACAATGGTCACATGGGTTGTCAGCTGCATAAATAATCTGAGAATCCAAGATGAGAAGCCTGACAAACACAACTACCTACACTTGGAGGTTTTAAAACAAAATGAAACTTCCCATTTGCATATAGAAATATCCCAGTATTTAAATACCTGCAGAGTTTGCTCCTAGTCCCGTGCTCTCAGTGGAGCTGGACACTTGGATATCTTCGAACTCTGTCTTAACAGGCACAGTACTGGGCAGAGCACAAGCAGCAATGTCAGCAAAAAGGTGTTTTTAGTTGTTTTCACTTGCAGTTAAAATGAGGATCTTGTCTTCCCAGCTGGTGAAATTAAATTTCTTTCTCTTGCGGTAAAAAAAAAAAAAATTAAAAATAGTATCTTATTTGGGAAGGGAAAGTTTAGATGGAAGTTAAGTATCTGGGTTTATTACAGAAAGAATAAGAAGTAGATGAGTAAGGATTTTGTCACAGAGAGGGAGATGCAGAGTCTTTTGTGCATGGTGGTTTATTGCCAGCTCTAATGGCATCAGGATGATGTTACCAGGGAGCTTCTTCACAATGAAATAATTTACTGTCATCTCATATCCTGCAAGCAGAGCAATGTAGTCTCCATAGAAATGTTCCTAAAACAGTTCTGATAGCCAAATTCTACATGTAATGTCATCATAGATGTCACAACCTCACCGAAAACCCCCTCTAAACTTGACACAATTGTCAGTTTATTCACACAAAACTATTGTGACCTGATAATGTCCTTTGAGAAGATCATTGTACAGACAGATTTGCTGTAGTCCTTTACTTTCACTCCCAGGTCCCACCTCTGGCAGCCCCCATCAGTCCCTAATGCTACACAAAGCTACAGCTCCTGCTCAGCTCCCCTGGACCCAGGGAGAAGGGGCAGAGCTGGGCAGCTCCTGGTGGGGTCACTCCTGCCCCCCAGAGCAGCCCACCCTTCCCCCAGCTGGGCTCAGTGGTCCAACACCAGCCTGTCCCCGCTGTGAGTCCCCGTGTGACAGATGATCCCACCCCGGGGCTGCGTCCCTGCCCTTCCCAGTGCCCCGGAGCTGCGGGCACGGCTGGGTAAGATGATAACAAACCACCACAGATACCATTTGCACAGCTCAGTGGCTCCTTTCCTCAGAGAGCTGCACGTCCTCAGGTTAGCACCACATTGCTCAGGCTGTTCAAAGGCCCTCCTGGCCTTGAGGAGAGTTACATTCAGCAAAGAAAGAATATAAAGATGGAGTAACAGTTTTTCACTGAAAGGGAAGAGTTTCCTGTCTCTGCTCTGCTCACATCTGGTCAATTTTCTGACAAGAGTTACATCTTTGCTACTCTTTTACAACACAGAGCCAGTGCAGCTGTAAGGGAGCGAGCTGCTCTTTCTACTGCCCTTTGTATTATCAGCACTATTATGAGCTTTAATGAAGCTGTTGAATCTGTTTTACTGAAGATACATGAACCTGAAAGCTTTTAATTTCATAACCCAGGGTGAACTGGCATTTACAGGAAAATGCAGAAGTCTTGGCTTGAAAATTAAATAAAACTGAAACTGAATTAGTCACAATAAACTGTACTTTAAGGCCCACTTTGCAGAGTAGGTGAATATTTTAAGGATTATATTAAAAAGATATAATAAGACATCATAAAATGTCTTTTATGGGGCAGTATAAAGATTTAAAGAACCTATAGAAGTCTGTTTTCAATGAAGACATATGAAGTAAATGTTGCTGTATTCTCTAGAGCTATACAATTCTTGTATTTTTTTTCTTCAGATGCCTTTGGCTAATGCATAATTTAAAATGTTACTCATTTCTCTTCCTGTGCGTCACATAAAGATGTGCATCCAATACATTGTCTGTGGATCTCTTATATTATACACATCCCAGTTCCTGTTATGTATACATTCCTTTGGAGGGATATGATTTATTTCTTTAAGCACTTTCCCATCTTAAAATGTCAGATGCTTCCTGTACTTATATACAAAGAAGTTTAAGCTCCCAAAGGTACTGAAGTTCAACGAAATTCTGTCTGTAGATAGTATGAACTTACCAGTGAATCTTTGGCAAATATACAGTTCCACCTACTTTCCTCAGCTCTTCAGAATAACTTGATTTTGCAAGCGTTTCACACTTCAGGCATCAAGAAGATCAAACCGGAGTGGTTTTGAAAAACAAAGGACCTAAACTGAACACTCCAAAGGTTTACTCTTCTTCATGCAGAAGCATTGATTCTCAAGGGTTATCACTGGTGGCACACAGGAAAATGGGAATTCAAGGCTACCCTTTATCTCTTTCCATTATCTGAATCTTGCTATCTTTTGTAAATAAGACCTTTTCCCTTCAAATAACTTACTTATAAAGCTTCTTTGAGGAAAGTAAGGAAAATGCCTTTATTGCTTTACTGAGTTTCAGATTGGTTTGTCAATAGCAAACCCAAAGTGTATTAACCATATCACTGGATCCTCCAGGAGATTTCACAAACTAAAAAGTAAATTTGTTTCTTTTACTCTATTTCAAAAATACTGCATAATTTAGACTCATTCCTTTAGGAAAAGATTACCAAATTAAAGTCTAACTTTGCATAATATTGCTCAAATATTAAAGCCTTTGGCAAAGAAAAACTTGCACTAATTTGCTTCAGTTCTTTGGAAGAACTGCACCTCTCCCTTGTCACTGCCTCATCTCCTGCAGTCTTAATGCCACAAAATCATACTAAATATAAAGGTACACTCAAAAGCCTGAGCTGGAGCAGCGAGGAGACATAACCCAGGGGAACAGGGAACAAGCAGAACAGGGAACCTGCACAACATCACACTTCTGTGGCCCAGCAGTCTGAGAGGAGGATGTGGAAGCACACAGGGTGTGGCATGACTGGTGGTCAAGGAAAGTGTATGTTTGGAGGTGTGGGCTGGTACTGAAATGCATGGGAGCTTTCTAGTTCACCCACAAAGGTACCCGAGTCCAGTACTGCAGCTAACAGAATACTTGTGGTATTTGCCACCTCATGAAAACAACCACCGGCTTCTTCTGGTTGACTCATTTGAAAAGAAGAAAGAAGAAACAAGCAACATCCTTTCTAAGGACAGCTAATGTTCCAGAGAAAGAAATGTATCACACAACGTTTCTTCTCTAAGGAGTAGCAGCATTTTTCAGTGAGGTTACCCAAATTCAATATGTCTAAATTGTAAGAGCAATTAGGCCTGTAATTTCAGCTGAGCATTTGAAGTCTTGAGTACACAGGGAAATTGGCCCAAATAACTATTAGGTACTAGTCTCTGCTAGTAATAAATGCTCTGAAGGCCAAAGGAAGGCATTAGCAGCCCTTGTGCAACTCCCTTAACAGGGTGTACACATGTAACTAATTGGAAACCAGTAAACAATCCTGGTATTGAAGCCCAAAGCAGATAATCTCACTCACACTACTTCAGTCATTTTCTTCTCATGTGGCTGACTGGAATAAAACTGCTAAAATACTGTTTCCCTCATGCAGAAAAAGATCTAGGGGATATAATAGATCACAAGCTGATTAGGAGTTAACAGTGTCAAGCCATTGTGAAAAAGGCAAACACTGCACTAAGCTGTGCAAACAGGAGTATGGCTTGCAAGACATGGGAAGTAATCCTGCTCTGGTCCAGCCCCAGCAGGAGCACCAGGACTGGTGCTGGGGCTTATTCTCCAGCAGAGATGCAAAGTGCCCAGAGAGCATCCAGAACAGAGTAGGAGAATAAACAAAGGTCTGAAACATCACTGAACAAATCAGATGTCCATAACCTAAACAAGAGAGTGGGATGGCAGGGAAACTCAACAGCAGTTTGCAAATTCAGAAAATCATAAATTCATAAAGGGATTGTATGCGTGCAGGCTGGGGAAGGGCCAAAGGATTTGTGATGGAATTTGCAAGCCTTCCCAGGCAAAGAAAGGGTTAACATAGGCATTAGCAAGAAAGCAGCTGAGAAGGCACACAGCTGCAGGGGATAAAGCCACTGGGAGAGGGCTCTCAGGGGACCCCTGAAGGAGGGGGCTGAGCAGCCTCTCAGCGTGGAGATACAGGCTGAAGGGATGGGGTCTGCGTCCTTTCTAAGAGATTCTAGTCTTATCTTTGGGCAGGTAACTGGCCTCCATGTTAGTGTTTCGTCAGGGCGTTTGATTCTAAAATCTTTCTTTGGGCCCACAAAAAAGCAGGGTAGGGTGGAAAGGGTCTGGTTTTCTTTTTCTTTGTAATAGCCCAGCAAAACTTTTCATATGTGGTCTAAAGTGCAAAGTGACAAATCTATTGAGGTAGGAGCAAAGTAGGATAATTCTTGCCTAAGGTAAAATATTAATGTGCTGTTACTAACAGAGGATTTAAAGTGAGGAGCTGTACCTTGGGAGCAGGGAACAATGGAGGGAGAGAGAGAGAGAGAGCAAAAAGCATCTGGAAAAAAGGGATAAGTTGTGCTATAGGCTCAGCCTCAACAGCTCTAAAACTGAGGAGATCACAGAAGTCTGCATCTTTTAGCCAGAGGGAAAATATCTCAGTTGGCCAAATTTCAGGGGGCTTGGAAAATGCTGCAATATCTAGGCTGGATATTAAGAAATTTTTCTTATGGGCAAAGAAAGCAAGGACTGCAATAAAGTGGCTGAGGATGTTATGAAGCCTCACAGACCAGTAGGTGTTTGTGAGTTGATCCTGTCTCAGGATGCCAGGACCAGATGAGCTTCTCAAGTCCCCTTCTGCTGTTTTGTACTGTAATGAGAAATATTGCCCCCCTCTTGACTTGCCACTCAACTGTGACATTTAATGAAAATAACAGAGCATTTTGGAAGCTCAAAGCATTCTTTGAATAGAAGTGGTTTCAAAATTTGCTTTGAGCTGAATTTTTTTTACCTATTCTGTTGAATGATCCTTTCAACATAGTGTGTTCTGGAAATACTTCCGTACTAGAGCTTGTAACTTCAGTGACAAATGTGTTAAAAGAACACTCCATACTCACTCATTCTACCTTTCCAATAAAGATACAACCAAATTAAGTTGCCCACATGCTCCACAACACAACAGATTTGTTTGTACAGATGCATTTATACCACCCCAGTTACTGTTTGAGCTTTTCAAAAAGAAACTAAGCCCAAGATTACTTGGCCTCAACAGCCCCCTGATAGCCTGTACAAGCAGTCTTGCTTTATCTTCTTTTAAACTCCAGTGAAATCAGCTGAGATCTGCCCTCACAAGTCAACAGGTCCGTGTTGTTCATACCGTGAGTCTCTGTCATTTTAGAAATGACAGTTAAATGTAAAAAAACAAAACCAACTTTCTAGATATTATGCTTTCCCATTAAGATGAGGAAAATTTCCATTTGATAGCTAAAGCCTCCAGAAATTGCAAGTCTTAGGTTCACAGTAATACTCAAAAGATTATTTTGTCGGAAATAAAAGCTAAGCATTAATTTGATGAGAAATTACTGAATTTGCAATGCTTTTAGCTGTGAGGACTGCTTTATAAGCTGCCCCCCACAATCTGAAAAATCTTTAACACAGAGCAGTTAGAAGTAGAAGTAGGATCAAACCATCTTTGCTTGCTTCTTAGTGAGTTTGTTGTGACAGTGTTGGGAGATCTCTTTCCATTCTGAAAGAGATTCCCACATGAAAGTGGAATGGGCAGTGAAACAGTTGACTATATTTTGGAAACTATTTAGTTTCCCAAGTTGCCCAAGGACACAGAAATGCCTGCTGCAATTTCAAAAGCCAGTAGGTAAGAACTCTCACAATGGATGTTAGCTGCCTAGGTTGCCCTGACAATCCCACTGAATAGGTTCCACATGCTTGTGGGCCTTTCAATGTCTTTCCAAGCCCACCCCAAACGAAAATCACATTCTAAGCAGAAGTTTGAATTTAATTACTCTCTGTGGTCAGCTACATAATATAACTTAGAAAACATTTCTGGTGGGTTTGACTGGTTCTGTATTTTCCTCAGGGAAGGCAGCAAGGGCTTTGCTCTGCATTTTGCTTTGCTTAATGAGGCGCTGCCCCTGACTAGGACTTTTGTTTGGTTTAGGGTGAGTAAAGCAATACTCTGCTACACTTTCTTAGATAAAGCGAGGCACACAGGCAACATAACAGTGCCAGCAGCCTTTGTCGCCAGAAACAGGAATGATCATATTTAACAGTGCTGTTCATGGAGAGATTAAACTCGGGCTGGACAGTGAGAAGCTGTGCAGATAATTTGAAATAGATTCCAAGGGTGAATTACTGCTTGGCTATCCTCCTCACCTCCTCAGTTCTCCGGTTTGTGTGCCAACCAACATTTTAAGATAACTCTGCTCTGTTTGCTCCTTGAATTGTCTGGCTGTTTAACAGGCTCTTCAAATAAACAAGGGATAATCTCAGGATTTTGCTTAACAAAGATTGCTTTGTGCAAATTTTAGAAATTCTGAATAGGTTGTTGTACAGGGCCTGGTGCTGCAATCCCTTTTAGCTGTGTATACTTTCAAGGGAGTAAGTGGTTGCACAGCCATAATTTCTGTTAATAAATGATCAATAATACTTTCCAGTATATTTTGAAATGCCTTCCAGTATCTGAAGGGGCTGACAAGGAATTTGGAGAGGGACTCTGTCAGGAACTGCAATGACAGGACAAGGAGTAATGGATACAAGTTGAAAGAGGGGAAATTCAGGTTAGATAGCAGGAACAATTTTTTTACTGTGAAGGTGGCGAGGCCCTGGTACAGATTTCCCAAAGAAGCTGTGGCTGCCCCTGGATCCCTGGCAGTGTCCAAAGCCAGGCTGGACAGGGCTTGGAGCAGCCTGGGACAGTGGAATGTGTCCCTGCCCATGGCAGCGAGTGGAACTGGATGAGCTTTAAGGTCTGTACCATTCCAACCCCTCAACATTCCATGATTCTGTGATAATGGCATTATTTCCAACAGCAATTTGCCCTTTTCTAAAGGTTATTAGAAACTTTTTTATTAAAAAAGCACTGAACACAGTAGTTCAGACCAAGAAAAGCCAGACTGGAGAGATTAGAGAACAGTGGCATTAACATTATCATTCTCCAGGAATATGTACAATGAAGAACTCCAAAGCGAAAAATTTGTTTCAGTTTCCATAAATTTCAGTTCAAGCAGGCTGTCATACCTCAGTGTGGGAAATAATTGTGAAAAAGCATTGTAACTCTGCTGAAAATTTACAGGACTGAGCTTAGAGAACAGGTGGGGAAACGCGGGCAGCATCTATCGAATCAGCGTGAGAGGGAAGACGTGTGCGGATGTTTTAACAAACAATTCGATGAGTGAAGGAATGGGTGTTAACGTCTTGAAATGAGTCTTAATGTATCCATTTAAACTTCAAGCCTCAGGTTTCCCACAGAGCCTTGACAGTTTCACTCCTGAAAAAGACCAATGGGTCGGCACAAGCCTGAACTTCTGAACTTTTTTGGGAAAATGACATGTTTAAGGGAGGGAATACATGGCAGGCGATTCGGGAAGGCTGTACCTTTCTAATACCTCAGCGTTGGGAAAGGAAGAGGGCAACACGCGGCCGAGAGTTTGGGATAAAAGGAGGCTGCGTCCTCAAAAAAACACCTCGAGAAGAGAGCAAACCCCAGGGGCGTGCGCCCCGATGGCCTCTCTCCCTTTATTCCAAAAAAGCTGCGGGAGTCCTCTATCTCCTTTGTGGACACTGGTTTTTCATAGAGTGATTTTCCGTGCGGGTGTCTGCGGGGCCGGGGCCGGG
>VYXD01010098.1:588704-748660 GCA_013397195.1 Hylia prasina | reverse complement strand
TGTGTATTATCTGATAATATGTATGATAATATATGTAAAAATATAAAAATATAATAATATATATGTATATATAAGGCGTATATATTATATATATTAAAATTTTTATATGTGCGCACTTATGTGTAAATTAAACACATAAAGTTAAATATACAACATTTATCTCTATCTGTGCCTATATAGCTATATGAATAGAGATATAAAAATATAGAAATATATATAATGCTCATCTGGAATGTGTGGAGTTCAGGGAAATCCAAGTAGTGTCACACTGCTCAAATCCGGGTTTGATTCATAGCTGTGTTTTAAGAGTCATATTTGACTCAAAGGCCATGAAACTCTTCTCTGTTGGATGCTGCTGTAAATCAGCCTCAGCTAATGAAATGGTAATTCTGACTCAGGTCACTCAGATGATTTGTAATGCCAAAAGCACATTAGTTGCAATTTATGTCCCAAGTGCTCAAAATTACTTTGAGAGAACTTTCCACTCTCTAGTTCACTATTTTGGTAGCAGTCTTCAAATACAGGAAGGGCTGCTGCAAGCAGAACTAGAATAATCATCTGTGCTGGGACTGGGAAGTAGGAGCTGGAATAAACTAGCAAAAGGACGCTGGGAAAATATTCTAGGTCTCCCTTATGGCTGTTTTTAGTGAGTGCCTTAGCAAGGTTGGTGTTCATCCCTGCAGAGAGGCTTTGTCAGCAATGGCAGAGCTGTAGCTGATCTTGTTTTGAGACAGAAGAAGCAAACACAGTTTCTGGAGGTTACTACCAGCTGGTGTTTTTGCTATGAGACTGCACCTGTATGTGGAATAGTGCCCTGGTTCATGTTTTTCTCCTCTTTAAACGGTCCAAGGAGATTGAATTCTTCTGATACAATCACATGGCATTATAAGCCAATTTATACCTGCCCAATTGCAACTCTTAAGCCAGGGTACAAATCTAGTAATGAACAAGGGACAAATGAAAGTCTAGATTTTTGATTTATCCTCAAACTAAAACTAAACACAGAAAACCAGTGAGCTGAGCAAGAGTGGTGGAACCTAAGGAAACTAGTTTACAGCATCAGCAATACTCTGAGGTGTTAATTCAGTTGCTGAGTACAGTTACTTGTGTGGATTTGTTAATTTTTCAGGTTTTACACAGAAGTATTATCAGCAGTTCAGCTCTGGGCCTTAGTTTGGCAGGTGTCCAGTTCTATATGGTGGTTGTGGTTCTGTGGAAATAGAATTTGCTCACAGTAATGTTTAGGAGCATGTTAATATCTTACAAGCAGTTCAGTTCAGAGCACCTCAGTGCCATCAGGTATTTATGGGTTATTTTATATGTGCTGCCCTTAAAGCACTTTTTTCTGCTTTTAGTTCAAGCTAAACAGCGAGGTCAAAAACCATCTTGCTGTTTTGTACTGCTGCCCTGACTTAAAACAGGAGTACACCACGGAAAAAAAGCAAAGAAGTTCCAGTTTTCAAACCAATGACAAGTTAGTTGGTGATGGCTTAGTCAAAATTTTACTGAGTGAATCAGAAAACAAATTGAAAAATAACTGATTTTTCTGGATGTGCAAAACTGCACAAGTTTATATTGTCATTGGAAGAATTGTGGAACCCTTTTTTCCTGAATGAATATGTTACATTGGTTGGTGTGAATGTGTCAGGTCATATTTTAATTGCCATGTCCACATAAAGAATATTAAGATCTTGAGTAAATTGAATATAGTACTTCAGAATCTCAGATTTTTGCTACTTTTTCGTCTCAAAGTACTAATCTGAGACAGTTCTGAAATAATCTTTTTTGTCAGTATGTTGTAGTTATTGGGTAATCAGTTTCACTTTTTTGTTCGTTTGTTTCTCCCTATTTTATTTCTCTCTCTAAAACACAAGTCAAAGGCTTACTTTGCTTAAATTTTTAGAGAGCTTTTGGCCTACTTCTTTTAAGAACTGTTCCATCATCCTGCCAAAAATCATGAGGTTCATTCATTTTAGATGTTTGCTGTTTTATTTGGCTGTGA
Source organism: Hylia prasina (assembly GCA_013397195.1). Classification (NCBI taxonomy): domain Eukaryota; kingdom Metazoa; phylum Chordata; class Aves; order Passeriformes; family Sylviidae; genus Hylia; species Hylia prasina. The sequence goes on along the minus strand of VYXD01010098.1, from coordinate 746,658 downwards.
AAAGTTGTTAATCATTGTACCCTGCACAGGACTGGGTTGTACCTGTGTGTGCATCCTTCAGTGTCCAAAAATCTGCCTTCTATGTCGAGTGCTGTGTGTATTTACATGATGTACATGTGTTCACATGGTACTAAATAGTGAATAATTCAATTTCAGTATCCCAGTATTTTGTGTCTTAGGATTCTCTCCTGCTCACAATAGGAACAAATCCTCTCTTTCTTCCAACCATGCCTTTGTGGCTATCCCACATAATGAAGAGTTTAAGTTGTGTTTCTAGGGACTTCTTGAAACTGTCCCATGAGAGTTTTTATGGGTTACTTAGGCCCTTAAGTTCCCCACTGAGAAGTAATTTTAACAGGTGCAGACTTGGGCTCTCCCTTTGCAAACACAGCCAGTGTATCAGCGGGCTGGTTTCTCAGGCCTTTGCATGCTGTGGAGGAAAAGTGTTCTGTTTTGAGACACTGAAAGAATTTTGGGGGTTGTTGGCTTTTTAGGGATAATTAGGTCAACGATGAGTAACTAAGAGATGAAGCCCTCCTCTCTTGTTTCTAACCAATTTTAAAATATTTCAGGTATATTTTCCTGCTTTGGGTGCACAACTGAGCCAGGAGGTTGTAGGAGGAAAGCTTGCAGCTGGAGTATGGAACTACATCACAGATCAACTTCCAATGTGCTTTAGAGCAGTTGTAGGTGGAATAATTTTTAAAAACTTGCCTGCAGCCCAAGGGTCCCGCTGCATATGTGAGCATCTCCAATTAGACTTGAAGAGAAATCAATGAGTAAGGTGTATTAATGGAAGACAAAAGTGAGCAGTGTCTTAAGAAATGCAGGAACACTAGAAAAAGGTCAGGGTGGTGTTACAGATGTTTCATTTGTGGGTTTGCTTCAGTGGTCTCTCTTGTTTCCTTGCACTTCCACCAAAAACCATCTTGTGGAACTTAATTTATAAAGAAGCTTGAAAGAGAAGAAAGCTAATCATATATTTGTAATGAAAATAAAGGTTCTTTGCCTGCTTTTATATTTTTAAGATGCATTTTTTGGTGAAAGTCAGTTTCAGAAGGATCTGCTACTTCTCCTTTTTTAATAAATATATGTACGTAAACAAAAATATGCTTCCTGACATGCATGTGCCTCTTTGTTTTTTTGTAGTCTATCATTGTGCCTGTTCACAACAGTGAATGCTGGTTAGATGAATGCTTAAAGTCAGTTTGGGAACAAGATTTTAAAGGAACCATGGAGCTGTCAATTTTTAATGATGCCAGTAAGGTGAGTTTCAAACCTGTAAAATACCATCCAAGTAAATACTGTCTGTGACAAGAATTTTTGGTTTGCTTCACCATACAAATTAAAATAGCTGCATCTAAGTCATTATTTTTTCTAGGATGGTTCAGCCAAAATAATTGAAAAATGGAAGATCAAGTTGGAAGAAGTTGGTGTTTCAGTCATCATTGGGAACAACAATTCCCCTCAGCCTCGAGGTGGTATGTAGCTTCATAGTGATTTTGTGAGAGTTTGATTCTTGTTGCAGGCACCTTCTGGTGTTTAGTTTGAAAAGTGTTTTTGTAGCCATTTGCACTGGAATGGAAAAAAACACATTGTTTTCTAGAGCTCTGTTTGAAAACTCATTCCAGTTTGAATTTGGCCCTGTTGCTTTGGGCTCTGTAGAATTTGTTTATATGTTCAAGGAAAGAAGAACTTGGCTTAGCACTTGTGTGCTCTACTCTACAAAAGCAAAAGAAGTTTGTTTAATTGTAGTATACACAATTTTATTAATGTTTCCAGTTTTATTGTGGCTTTCTGATATCTGATTTTTCTTCAGGAGATGGGTTTTAAGAAAAAAACAAATTAAAAATTTCTTGCATAAAGATTTTAAAAGTAAATGCATATCTTCCAGTCCAGTGAAACAGACCCTGAAAGAGGAAATAAATACCTTTTTGATATTGCTTCAATGACCAAATCAAAACAGAGGTTTCAGAGGTTTCGATGTGAGCTAAAAACTCTCCCTAAGGTCCCAAGTATCCACTCAGAGGGCTAAAACAATATATTTAGTGAGCTGTCAGACAGGTGTATGATCCCCTATTCATTTGCATGCTCATATGAATCACACCCACTGCAGGAGATTACAAACAAATCTCTTTAAACAGATTGTCTTTTGCTTGTTTCGGTTGGTTAATGTTTAGGGGGTTTTAGCACAAAATCTTCCTAAAATGTAAAATAGAAATAAAAGTCCGTTGGTTTTTGGAGAAGCTGTTGTTGAGTGACAGTAAAGGTGGAAGATCATGTCTGTGTTCAGCAGGACAAAGGAAGAACAGAGTGCTCACATTTTGTGCTGGGGCTGTGTAACCAACGTTTCTGTCATTCTGGACTTTGTTTTTTATGAGTAGACAGGTAGGAATTGTTACAACATTGCTTCCAAGTTTGTGGCTTTGAAGTTATCTCTTAAAAGTCACGCTTTGGAAACACTATAACACAAAATTCAGTCAGTTTCTGTTTTTTCACTACACGTGCTGTTTGAAGTGGAAAGAAACTCAGCCTTATCGCAGTCTCCTCAAAATGATCTTCTTATGCAGAAGCCCAGGTCTGTGTCAGAAAGTTTGAGTTTCATCCCCTGTTGAAGCATGCAAATAAGTTGGGAGTTTGTGCACTGAATTCATCTGCAACCTGGTGGAGGCCCCTGGCTTTATTTACTGTCATTCCTCCTGACTGTAGGCTTTACATCTGTTTTTAAGTAGCTGTCAGACGTAGCAATACTGAAGTAACACAGTATAACCTTTCCTATAAATATTTTTAGTATTTTAATACCTCTAGCATGAACTGGTGTTGTTTTGACAGTGCAGCTTGTAATACTAGAACTATTGGGCTGGAAATGATGAAAGGCAGAAAGATTTTTAGAGGGAATTTTTCTCTTTTGGGCACCTGATACAGCTGGAGTTGAGCAATGTCAAGAATTATTCATAATCCTGTAACTTTTTCTTCCTTTTTCTCCTCCCCCTACTGTTGGGTGATCAGTTTCCTTTCAAAACTGGCTTCTTTTAGTAGTTGATGATAAGAAACTAAGTAGGTTACAATTTCTTAAGTCAAAGAATAATCCCAGAGGTTGTTAATTCTGATACTTAAGATAGTTAGCAATGTTTTTGCTAATACCATCGTGTTGTGTAACATATTTTCCATTTTTATAAACATTTGCTATGTCTAAAGACTTGTTTCTACTTGAGTGTTGTATCAATTGTGTATAAACTAGGTTTTAGTTTGCCAGAACACACAAGCAGGATGGTTTTATTTTTAATTTTAGAATTCTGATGTCTGTTCACCTTTGCACTTCAGGAAACTTGAACCTAGAACTGAGTTCCAGTTGTGAATTCCATTGTGCCATTAGGGATATATCTGATTATTTTTTGGTTTCGCATGCATTTGTCAGTGTTGGAGTAGCTGGAGATTGATCTTTAATAAAGAACAGGTCTTTAATAAATTGGGGGTGGGAGGGGCAGCTGTGCACTATTTAAATAATAGTGCGAAATGCATAATGCTGCTAAAAAACAAACCCAGGCTTATCCATGTGGAAGACACTCTCAGGTCACCATTCAAACAAGGACATCTTTACTTCATGGCTGTTAAATTTTAGAAGCAGGTTACTTGAAACCCATAGTATTTGTTTGCTTTTGGTGATTTACTTTCATTTTGTTAAGGACTAGGTACAACTGGAAGGAGGCTTGCCTTTAAAAGAAGATGCTTTGGTACAGAAACAATGTACTAGTCAGCCTTCACATCTTCACCTATTTACACAAGATTAGGATTTATTTCTGATTCTTTTCTAACATGTAAAAGAAAGGGGGAGAACCTAGGAAAAAAGAAAGGGTCACTTGCCTAAAAAAAGGAAACCTTTTTCTTTCCAAGAGTGAGGAATGTTAATATCTCACTGAGGCTTAAGTTTTTACGGCTGTAACCATAGTAACAGGCTCTTTTCACCAAGTAAGCAGGCCTTACAAAACTCAGAGACCTGGCACAAACATTTCATTTTGTTCAGTAGAGTAATATTAAAGAAATTTTTTTTTCTCGTGCCAAACACAGAATTTGTTGTGGCGAAAGAATTTTTAATACTTAGTTTTTTCCATGGGGGGTTATATTTACCTTCTTTATAATTAAAAAAATACATGTATTTTCTTCTCTCTCTTTCCTCTAAAAAATATCTGGCATATGAAAAACTTCAGGATATTGTTGTCTTAAACATAGCAAGAAATATTTTTCTACTCTCTCTCATAACAAATACTAGGTATTTTGTGATTTTATTTAAAGTGGTCGATTTGAAGATAAGATCAGAAAGGTCACTTGCCTGTATAATTGCCATCTTGTAGTTGCCTTGAAGCCTCCTTCACTCTTTTCTTACATTTTTTATTCCTTGTGATGCATTATTATCCACTGAAGGCTGTTGAAATACTTGGGTGTATTAATGACAGCACTGAAATGTAAGTCCAGGCCTCTTTACAGCTGCCATGGCTTCTGCTAACACTGATTTCTTTGATGCTGGGCAAATTTAATTCTGCCATCGTTTTTGTGCTGTTCTTTTACCTCTTGCTTTACCAGGGACCTCCACAGAACTGGGGGTTTGGTGCTTTGGCATGTCCAGACCTGCTGACTTGCCTCGGTTGTTTCCCACTGAAACTGCTCCTGCCAGGATCCAGCTCTGCTGCTGTGGCAGCTCCTGTCTTTGCCAGCTGCTTTTTCACTGCCAGCAGGAAGGAGACTGAGAGTTACTGTATAGATGAGATTAGATATTCATAGGTCTGTAAAAGGTAGTATGTAAACATCCTGTAAAATAATAAATCCAAAAAACCCACGATGAGGAGAAGTTGAGGTGAGGATTAAAGTACATGAGAAAAAATAACACAGTTATAAGGAAGAGCTTTTATTAGTTGTGTTCTGGTGGTAGTTGACATAATGTTCCTTGGAGGCAGTAAGAAATGCAGTCATAAGTCTTTTTCTGTACTTGGACAGCTCAGCAAAATAGACAAGGAGCACGTGCATTACAACTAAGGGAACCTTTGAGCCCAGTTAAATCTGTTTCCTGAGCAAACTTAAACTTGTAACACATAAAAAGATAAGAGAATTACAGAACTCTGATTTTTTTCAAATGCAAAATCAGAAACTTTATTGATAATATTATTTAAAATTATTCTGCTCCACTTCATGGTGAGATTTTTTGGCTTTACATTTCCAGTTTTCCCCCTAAAGAGTAAAAACCCTGCAGTATTGCATGTCTTCACAGTGCAGGTCAGAGTGATCTTGCTGGATTCCCTGACTTGGTTCCATAAATACTCCAAAGAAAGCTTAAGTGTTACATACGTGACCAAGTAGAATCCATGCAGCATTTTTCAGACTAACACTGGATATAGTGTAGTCTTTTCTCACAATGCTGCCCAGAGCAAGGACTCAGAGATGAGAATGTTCTTAGGTACACCTTGTCTACCTGCAAAAGTGATCCCAGGAAAGCCTTCCCTCCTTGTGGGTGTATTTCAGTGGTTGCTGCAGCCCCATTCCTTCCTTCAGCTGTGGATTCCTGTCCTTCCTATTTTTCTGGTTCTGCCATTTGTTTGATCCTCCAGAACAGTCATCTCCTTCAGAAATTAAGCTGACAAAAAACTTTTCTCCTTTGGTTCAGCTTCCTGAAATGAATGGGTTGGTAAAAAGATTTACCAAGTGTCAGGAGGTGAAATGTAGGTGCCAGTGTTGTCATTTGTCTGAAGTGACAATTCAGTGTGGTCTCCATTGATGATACAACATGTTATGGTATAAATAAGCCACCTTTGTGCTCCATGTATGTATCTAATAAATAAATCTCTGCTCTGGTTCCCCTCTGCATTACATGTGCCTTTACTGAATGGCACAGGAAGTTTTTGTATTTACAAACTTTATACTTAACAAGCACCAAGGAACAGAATTTTCTGAGAACCCTGATGGGAAGAACAGCAGTTTCTGGTCCTTCTCTGCCTCTTTTATGATTTGCAGGTATTTTTTAGGACTGAAAAGATGAATGTATGTGCAGCCAAGGGTTTTCAGCATCTGCTCTTTGCAAGGGGTTGGCCTAGATGACATTTAAAGGTCCCATCCAGCCCAAAGCATTCTGTGATTCTACAAGCTGAGGTGCTGGATATAAAACCTGCCCTCTTCAAGATCCACATGACATGTTATGTCTTTGGGGAGGGCTGGCAAAAGTGTTCTACTTGATTGTAGAATTCTGGTACTCACTCAGAGAAGGTGACTTGACAGGCATCCTATTGAAATATTCATAATTTACCTTGCTTTAAATATGCAAAAATTGGTACTTTATGTGATACTGATTTTTGTGTTTTCATTCATTTGTTCCTCACTTTATTAAGATTTTAAAAGATGTAATGATAAAAACTCCTCCGTATTTTTATCTTTGCTTCCTCAACAGTTGGATTTGCTAAAAATCAAGCAGTATTTCAGAGCTCAGGAACATATCTCTGCTTTCTGGATTCAGTAAGTTAATGCTTTTTGTCTAACTGGGTTTTGTCAATGTAATCCTTTCCTTTTTAGTGGAGTTGTTGGTTTGCTGAAAGACAAGCTGCTTAAAGGTGTTTGGTTGTTAAATGTGCTGGTTACTATTTATGGCTGTAAAGTTGTATTCCAACCTGTAGAAAGCCTTACATCATTCTTTGATTATATCAGATTTCACAAGCTGTTGTGAACAGGGCTGGGCAGGGTTGGTATTTAGGTGTTTTAAGGATTTTTCTTTCTCACATTCTTCAGAAATTTGTATTGATGAGAAGCTAAGAGCTAATCTACTGGCTTTTTGATGTAAAATAGGAGAGGTCTCACCTTCCAACTGGAATTTTTTTTTTCCTGTTCTTTGTTGGATATCTTCAGTGAAGCCATTCAGCTCACTAACCCCCAGATAAGGATCTCACTTCGTGCAGCTGAATATGCAGGAGTGGTTTCACAAAGGTGCCCAGCTGAGCAGAGGGGCTGTGTGCTGGGAGCAGGCAAGAAGAGCAGGACCTTCAAGGCTCACTGATCTCCTGTAATTTCACCTGAAGATTGATTTTTTTCCCTCTGAATTGGACCTGAACTATGGGTGAGGGTAGTGCAGGATGAACTGGCTGCTGGCAGGGTAGGTTTTCAGATAGAATTCAACTGAATATTATGATTGTGCTCGTTAAAAAGTGTTGTGAGAGCAGATATGTGAACTCTACAGCCATTCTCAGGTTTTAATTAGGGAAATCCTTCAGTTTGCCAACTCCACGGGTGATATCAACTAGATGAAAGAAATATTTTCTGTTCATATGTTAAAATGTTGTGATACATTGTTAGTCAGTGAGGCAGTTTACACACCTAAAATAAAAAAAAGGGAACTCACTTATGATTTGCCAAGTTTGGGTATTCCAGGTTTGGACAGATAGCACATTGCATAGGGATTCTAGGGAGTCTGTAGGATGAGGAATGTGTTCTTGAGCTGGTTGAAGTTATCTGAGTCCATGAGTACATGTATGAGAAATTAATCTACTCTTGTCCCATGGAGCTTCATATCTCCTGTCTCAAACATGTATAGCACGATGTACTGAAGAAAATTATGGGTTAGTCTTTCTTTTCAGATCTAGTTGTTTGAAAATCACTAGCAGTAAACTAGAAAATCATTTCTCTAAATGAAATTCAGAATTCTCGATTTGTTATTTACCATATATTATAATCTTCCTGCTGCTGTGTTATTTCTATTGGCTGACTATTCCAGGAAAACAAACCACCAGGGAAGCAAAATACAATTATTAAGGAATATAACTGGTAATATATTCTGTGTTTCTGTGATATTATCATTAGCAGAAGTTTGTCTTTAATATTATCAAAAATTACCTGAAGTGAGTTGAGGATTTTATGGTTTGCACTGTGGATAAGCTTAGGAGAAGTTACCAAGATTTTCTGTTCTATACATTTCTATTTCTTCTTCAAAACAGAGACATTCTGGACTACTAGAAGCTTAATCTTGCTACAAAAGAAATATTAAATGCCTGGCATTACTTAAATGTATTATCTACTGTCTCTCCTTGTGACTACCATTTTTTGCTGAAAACAGATCAGAGCAAATAAAATGGATGTGGAAACTGCCACCAGTCCAAAAACTGCTCGTTTTGGCTCTAGTTAGTAAACGTTGTGTGATAATAGCTGGGACACAGATGTTGCCAGCTGTTTAACAACTCTGCTTCCACACACCACCTACCTTCTTCATTTCAGTCACCAGGGCAGTATCCAGCTCTCTAGCAAGGAATGTTGATATCAACCTTTTGGAATGTGCTGCAGTAATGCCAAGGGATTGACCTTCAGCAGTGCAGCCACAATTTCAGGTTTGCTACAGGTGAATATGCCCAGGAATGGGGCTGGGGCTGTAGGTGGTGCACATTACAAATAGATAGAGAAATATATCTGTGGCTTTTTGTGCATCCCTGTGTTCTCTCTGTGAAGTGAAATGAGTGGATGAGCATATTGGGGAGCATCTTTGGAAGTGCTGGCTCCAGCAAGACTGTTTTTGCTTGCCATTCCAGCTGGAGTCAAGCTGCTTGTGTTATGTCTCTCAACACAGATTTCTGAGGACAACAAACTGAGAAGAAATGTGGAAAAAAAAGGTTACAGATCTCAGAACTGTCAGAATTTGATCAGCCTTTTCTAGTATGAAGTGGCAGCTGTTTGACTAACAGCTATTGTGGAGCTTTTTGCTGTGGTTGTTATTACAGATTTCACCTCCAAGCTACTGAAGCATTTTTTTCCCCTCTGGGAAAACAAATAGAAAAATTGAAGCTACTTAACAATTTTTTTTCATATATCATGTTTATAGTATGGAAAAATGAGAGCTAATTTTGCAAATGTATTTCACTGTCAGCTTTTCTTCTTCGAATTGTCTGCAGTTATGACTTTATCTGCCAGTTTCATTGTATTGTAGCTGTAGTTTGTCACTGCTGTGGAGTGGTGCCATCTTCGTTAGAAGCATTTACCCACTTGTAGCACAGCAGAACTCTTACACTAAAAATTCTGCTTTGAACTGCTGTTTTCATTGACATGCTCATAAACAGGCCTCTACTTGTCTGAAACTGTATTACTTTTAAAAGGATCATGCTTTCATTTCATCCTAATAATCTGTGTAGTTTCCAATTATTTCAGGTTTATTCAGTATGTCGTTGGAGGGTTCCTGACTGTTAAAGAAGAAACATAAAAATGTGTCCTTTTTTGACCTGCAGTGTTTCAAACCCTGTCATAATCACTTGAGAATTTAACGTGCTTGTTTTAATCTTTTGAAAGGCTCTGTTGGCAATGTATCACAATTTCAGAGATTCTCAGGCAGCTCAAAGATATGACTTTAAACCATGTTGCCACAGTGTCACTGCTTGCTAATAGCCAAAAATGCCATGGGGACACAGATAAATTTTATTCTCCAAAAATGAGGGAGAAGCATACCAGATCTGTTATTCCTGTGAGGGAATTGGCAGCTGCTGACCTGTGCCTTTTGGTTTGGGAGATTGGCTTGTATGAATTAAGTTAGGAATAGTAATTCTTAATTGCTGTGTGCATTATTGCTTAATTTCTAATTCCATGTGTTCCTTGAGGTTCAGTTTCAAACCCACCTTGTGGAGGGGGCATTGCTAAAGGCCTTGAAGGAAGGTGGTTGGACCTTCTCTAACCACAGATGTGTCAGGCACATTCAGTTATTAACAGCTTCTTTTTCCAGCCTCTCTAACTTCCTGGCTTTGGAAGCTTATGGATTTCCTCTTAGTTGCCATTATACATTACAAGCTCTAATAAACTTCTGAAATATTTCTCGTTTCTTTCAAATTAGTCTGTATTTCTTAGGAAATGAAGATGTGATCACAGTTCATGTGTTTCCTTTCTGTTGTTGTTTAACATAATCTTCCTTGGGAACTTATCCTATGATTTAAAAACTGAAATAAGCTGTTACACAAATAGCAGGTGTGTGGATGTAGTGGTGAACTCCATTACCAGAAGACCTGTCCATGTTTCCTAATCATAGTGAGCCCCAAACAGTCAAAATACAAGTGCTTGAAGGCATCATTCCTATCATGGTTTTGTAAAGATGTGCTTGTATTAAAACCAGATTAAATGCCTCTGTCTGGTATGAAATGTTAAAGGAAGAAGCAAACCTTCAGAATCTGGTTGCCAGAACCTCTCCTTATATGTGCTTTCATCTATTCAGTAGTTAGAGGGCATTTGGAATTGCTGGTGAAGCTTTTACTCTTGTCTGGGTTTACTGGCTTTGCTACTGAACACCTTATGAGTTACCTGCTTCACTTGACTGCAAACACATCATTTTTTTTCAGTGATCTAACTATGAGAAAAAAATCAAAGGTGGTCTCCAGTGACCACAGAAAAGCAAGATATGGAAAGGCATATGTCTGCATTTGTTGAATAAATGCACCAAGGTGGGAGCTGCTTCTACAGCAGAAGTTTCCTGACCAACTAATAGGGATGCTGAATTAAAAGATTCCATGAAAAGATTGTCAGGCTCATAAGAACACCACACAGATCTCTCCATGTAGACCTGTTTGTTGCTATGCCAAAAAAAAGAAGGCTGCTCAATGCAGTCAGCTTCTTAACTTTGAAACGTTTTCTTTGTTGTCCCCTTCTTTCTCAGTTTAATTTGGGAGTAGAAACAGAAAAGTAGCTTTTTTTTTCCTTATGATCTTGCACGTACTGACAGATCATTAGTCTCAGGTGATTTGTGGGTGCCATTTGAGTGCCTGGTTCTAGTGAGTTTGATAGTGTGTGGCTGTTCAAAAAGCTGCCCCTGGAGAATTGCCTGGGATCAGGGTATTTCCTTCAGTGGAGCTGCTGACAGGCCACTTTTTGGAGGTCCCAGGCATTTCACTTCCCTGGTTCAAGGAGTTGAACTGAACAATAGCAAAGAAAGATTTTCCCTCTAGTCTGAGCAGGTGCAGGATAAATGAATGGACCATTTGATGAATTGAAAGACGTTGGAGATGCCATATTGTCGCTCAGTGAGTGAAACATTCCTCCTGCTGTTGCTGCTGGTTGTATTTTACATTTAATAGCTGTAATGGAAAGAAGGTGCTGTTCTTGTAGAAGGGGAGTGTATCAGCTCTCAGTCCTTTTTTTCATTTTGAGCAGCCAAATACGAAGGACTTTGGAAAAGCTCTAGATGCTGGGTCTGTAATGTGAGCTTAAGGAAGCATCTCAATATGGAGCTGTAATTAGTGTTTTGCTTTCTGTGAACTTGCCCGTGGTTGCAAAAAGTAGATGTGTATTGTGCATTGAATTGTCTGTTTTGTTTTACTGTCTGAAGTGCAGAAGCACCAATTTCTAAGGGGAAATGATGAAGTTACCACTGTGGAACCCAATGTGGTCCACACAGCTTGGCTGAAGAGGGCACTTTTTGTATTCCAAGTATATGATTGGTGAAGGCATGCATTTATTTAGCATTTATTTTAAATTTCCTTCCATGGGGGAAGTTTCTCCTCATCCTGTCAGCTGTATACCTGCTAGGGGACAGCCATTAGAGGCTTCCTTGTGAACAGAGAAAATTGAATTTCGTTGTAAACTTCTGTTTTGTTAAATTATTTTTCACTGTAAGTCACTGCTGCTATTGTTATCTTCCCTACTCTCACCTAGGAAACAGAAACAAACTAGATATACTTCCCTTTTTTGTATAGGCCCTTTTTTTTTCTGTCTGAAATGAGTGAAAAATAATTTGGAAAGCGTTGCCTGATTACTGACGTTTTGTTCTCAGTTTTAAACAAACAAACAAACAAAAAGACCAAACTCTGCCTGTAGAAACTGGAGTCTGGCAACACATTTGCTGAATTCAATATCTTCAGTGCAACAGCTTTGATAGATTGCATCAGGTACAGTTGGGTAAAATATTTTACCACCTTAGTTGTTTAATACTATAGATGCTAAAATTCCTTTTTTTTTTTTAAGGTGCTCTTAATTTGTGGTACGATCATTTTGGTTTTACTCATTAGAATTTATTTTGGTTTGTAAATACTAGTCTTAAATCCATCTGAGTTCCCTAAGGTTGTTTCACTATAAATACATTCTGTCTCCCACTCCATGGTTTCCTTTCCAGTCATCCATAGTGAAGAATCTGTTGAAGGTGGATTTTGCAGTCACTTTTGTGGTACCAACCTGAATCCAAGAAAGCTGAATGATGGTTTTATCTCATTTCTGTCTGGGGTGTAATTTATATTTTGTTCTTCCTCAACATCCCATTGCTTTATTATAGTATTTGGGATTATGTCCTAAACTATTATATTCTTTTTTCCCCATCTTTCTTTCTCCTTTCATGAACTCATAAGGTATCACAGAAGGACACAGCAGTGCAGTGTGTGTGTAAAGCTGCTAATAAAAAAATGAGAAAGAATTATTAAAAGAAATAAAGGTCATCCAGGGTAAGAGTTCATGGATTTTTCCAGCATTAGAGAACAAAGCTGTATTAATAAAAAGAGGCATTTAGAAGTTTTTGTGGTTATAGTGCCCCCTCTTTAGCTGGAGTTTACAGAAAACTGATGCTCTCTGATAGCCTAAGCCCCAGATCTGTAGATGTGTGAGTTTTGCCAATAGCATCAGACTGACACAGTGTTTTCTTAGGGGATTTTGACATTCCTGTCAAATTGGGTGGTTATGAAAACATGACATTGACCTCTCTGGTGCATAGGTTATTTTAATTTGGTTTGAATACTTTCCATGCTGATTTAACCTTTTTAAATCAAGTGTATTATTTTTCATCTTTGTGAACATAAGAGTTCTCTCTGTTGTGTGAGATCATGAACAGTGAGATCTTTTAGCACAAGAGCATTTGTTGTATCTTGTAAAAGATGAGGATAATGTTGTTCTGAGCATTGAAATTCTTGGCTATTCCTGAAAATCCTGGTGGATTTTATTTTTTTTAAATTCAACAAGAAAACATCTAAGGATCCTTGGCAACTTGTAAAGGAGTGAACAAAGTTAACTTAAAATATATCTGCTATTGCTTGTATGAAAACCAGGTTTTAATTTACAAAAATCAGTCCTTATTTGGCATAAAGAAATAGGAATATGGTTCTTTTTGTGGGAAATAGGGTGCAAGTTTATTGGAACACTTGCTTGATACTGGAATTCTGGTGCTCTATTGATAAAGTGGATTAGGTAGTAAATAATATTGTAGTTTTGAAGTCATGAGAAATCAGAAGGGTTTTTTTGCTCTGTTGGCTTTGAAAATAAGGAACAGCTGTCATGTTAATACTAAAGATATCCTAAATGCAAAATACAGAAAAACAATTTTGACATCATAGTCCTCCCATCTTTTATAAACTTAGGTGTGATAAGAGTCAGTTTTATTATTATTTTGTTTTATCTTTAACCTTGAACTGTATTAAATAGTTGGACCTACATCTGAAACTTTTTTTATCATGCATTGTTTTGATAAAACTATAGTGGCACCTTTATAGCTGAAGGTCATTCAACTCTTCAAGCTGAAGATATTTAAGCACTAATGTATTTTTGTTGTTGACTTGGTGGGAAGTTTTAATGTGGAAGTGGTTGGAAATTCAATATTGAGGGTTTTAATAGGAATCTCAGAGTGATTTCAGTGTGAGGAACTGTTAAAAGAGTGTCTGTAGAACAGGAATTCCGGGCTCCTTTGAATTATGTTTGCCTGATTCAGTTTATTTGGAAATACTCTGAGAAGAAATAGGCTGTGTTAGCTTTAACCAGCATCTATAAAAGACTGATCCTTTAAAAGGGGGGAAATATGGCACCAACATGGAAAAGAATATAGGTAGAAACCTCAGGGGCCTAAATTTAGGGAAGAAAAATTGTGCTGCAGTTTCTATAGACTGTAAAATCACTGTCTAGAAAGGATTTAATTTTGAACAGGAAATAATATAACTTTGAAAGGAATGGCTCCTAACAGTTCAAGGATAGCAAAGTTTCTGACTTTTCACAAAACAACCTATCTTTTTGTATGTAAATAAAACAGATCTTTATGCTACAAGTGGAAGAAGTATTAACATGAAATTTAAATCTAGGTGGTGTGTTTTAAAGCCAGTGTCAATGCCAATGCATTTTATGAGTGTGGGTACTTCCCTTTTTTCCTTAGAATTTTCTCATTTCACAAGTACTAGTTTTTGTGCCCATGAAATATGACAAATTTTTAGATCTAGAGACCAAAGGCATTTAATTTTCAGTGGAACAAGGTACAGCCAGATTACAGAGAACATTCCCTCATCTTGCTATCTCAGATCTCATGGCTTCAGCTGTGGGTAGTTCCCTCACACTGCCAGTGCTGCTCTGGGAGTTGTGAAAGAGTTGGAGAGTTTCTTGAGAAATGAATGTTACATGTGTGGGTGCCTGTGGACGTGTGTTGAGATCACAGCACCATTGTCACGTAGTAGTTTTGATCACTTCCAGCTCCAACAGCATCGAGTTTAATCCACAAAAACTGTGAAGTCTCTTAATATCTGTTCCATTTGCATTTCTGACTGCAAGCCAGTAAAATGATGTTAATTTAGCAACATATTCTAATGTGTGTCAGTACTGTACTGTGACCCTTTTTATGTTCAGTAACAGTGTGCTATTTATTCCAGGATGATGTGATGATGCCACAGCGGGTTAGGCTGCAGCACGAAGTTGCCATTCACCACCCAAACAGTGTGAGTACTTTTTCCTTGTGTGTATTTCTGGGTTTTTCTTTGACAGAGTTCCGGATACATCTTTAAAAGGATATGAAAATTTCACAGTGGGGCTGGGGAAGGCAAAGCAATAACCAGTGTATTCTTTTGCTTTAGTTTTAATCCTTGCACTGAATGGGAGCTTTGATTGACCTTCTTTTCTTCCTTTTATTTTCTCTGTTCAGAAAACCAGATCTTATTACAACAGTGATACTCTTTTGCAAATAAGTATATAGGTTTGGCTAATGTCTGTAATCTAAAGGAGAATGCCTTTTTTATGTAGTCTTTCAAAGTCATGTGAAAAGCTGCAAAGGATTGGCTACAGTTATGGTTTATCTGCTTTTAATAATTAAGAAACTGTAAACCATAGGGAATGTATGGGTTGTAACCAGTGATGAACTGGCCTACAGTTCAGCTGATGTTTCTCTCTCTGTCTGCCTGTAAAATGAAACATTATTAGAATTTCATTCTTTATTCCTGTGAAATAAACTGTCAGGAATATTCTGTGAGATAGTTTTTATTGGATCTATATGATTCTGGTTTTTATGTGATTTTCTGTGATTAGGGTCAGTGTTTTTTAGAGAGAGTTTGTGCATATGTTCTACTTATCCAAAGATAATATAAATTTAAAAAAAACCCTACTTGTTATGGCAGTTAATTTATCAATACTATTGACAAAGATATTCCTTTATAAAATTGAAAACTGGGTTGATATTTCTATCACCAGTATTCAGCAAAATCAGCCTTACTGTTTCCACATCTCTGACAATTTTCTCTAGTGATGCTTATTTCAATGTAAGAGGCTTCTGGAAAGCAAAGGCTGATTGACTTGGTCTGTCATGAAGGTGTTTCCTGCAGATATCTGAACAAAACACAGTTTTAGGATTATTGTTCCCTGTCAACTAAACACTTTTTGAACTCCAAAACACACTTGCTTCAAAGTAGAGACCATTGCAGTCTTTTTAGCTGAGGAATGTCTGCCAAACAACCTGCTGCTTAGTGGTGGGATGTGTACCTGCTCATCACACCACCTGTATTAGGGCTCTTCTGACATCTGGTAATTCTTACACTGGAATTTATTAAATGATAGCTTTAATGGTACCTGAGTAGCAGTTAACCTAACTCACATTACAAACACAATAAGAAGATAAATCAAAAGTTGGTTTTGGTCTGATATCAATCAGTTAATGTAATTCTGCAGTCAGATGCCAAAAAACCAGAAAGGCAAGTTGATCCAGTACGCTTGTTTTATGGAAATTAGTGCTAAGAGCTGTCATATTTCTTTCTTATATGGCTTCTACAGATGTAAAGTAAGACTTTTTAAAATTAAGCTAAATTCATCTAAACAGTTTGTAGTCTTTTTAGAAAGCACTTCAACTGTTTTCTTTATATTCTGTTGTACTTCACCGCCTAGCAACCCTCAGTATGAGCTATAAAATGACAAACAAGTGATAAAGAGACCTGAGTAGACTGAAGGGTTCTAAGCAGCACAAACCTGTTATGTCATGTTCTAAATTCATGTGAATTTATGGTCCTGTTTCAGTCTGGTACTTGTGGTGGCCTGGCTTTGGCCGGGTTCTGTCATTTCTCAGAAGGAAGGGGTAGTGGGAGAAAGAGAAGGTGAGGAAAAAATTGTGGGTCAAGATCAAGGAAATTTATTAAAAGCAAAGGATCCTCTGGTCAGTTTGGATCAGCTGCCATGACTGCCACTCCAAGAGCTTGCCCCCCCCAGCCTTCTGGGGAGGGGGAATGTTGGAGAGACAGCCTTGGTGCTGTGGGAGCAGGACCCAGAGCACTGGTGTGTTAGCAGCACACAGCCCTGGGAGGGCTGGCGTGGGCAGAGTTAACTCCATTTCCACCAGACCCAGCACATTTTCCATGTCACAGGTATAGAACATGTGTGGGATGCCTGTGTGAGGTGCAACCTCCTGGGTTAATGTTGGATCTTACACAACTCTAATTCAAAAGCCTGAAGGAGAAAGGGGAGGAAGCATGCCCATCTTTCTGGTGAGCAAATAGATCAGTTTGGTCCAGAGCCCCTCAGTAGTTCTGACACAACTTTGACAAAAGTTTGCCTGGTCACAACTCTACTGACCAGTGTCAGGGTGGACTTTTGTTCTTAAAAGAACATCTCTCTGCTGTCCTCAGAATAATCATGCCATTCAATTTTCTGGCCTTGGAAGATGGTTGGGGATATTTGAATGAGGTTTTGTTCTGTATTTGAAGTTCTGGCCTGGCTTCAATCAGTCTGATAAACCAGAGTAGGTGGCGGCGGGGGAAAAAAAATTAAAAAAAAGAAGAAAAGCAGAAGGTTGAGAAATGCCTGTGAAGCAGTGAGCTTTTTTGGTTTGTTCCTGAAATTCTAATTTGCAGACTTGCACTTTCCACTGTTTTGCAACTTCTCCTGGGGGAAAAAAAATACTTTATGCTTTTTAGACTTTTTTAGTCTCAATATACTTCCAGAAATTTAATTCCTAACCCTAGTTCTGCTGATTGTTAGTGGGAGTCAGATTTGAAGACCAGAGTTCCCAGTGACCCTGATATTGTAGGCTTCAGTCTGCTGTTGTTACTATAAATCTACAGGTAGGAAAAGTCTCCAACTTTCCCCACCAAGAGAAATCTCCAAGGTCCTAATTAATCCCTGAGGTTCTTCTTCTTTTGTATTACTCTTAAATGCAAATTTCCTTACTCTGACATGAAGCCTGGTTACTAAACAGCAGAAGCAAAGATATCAGATGCCCCTGGGATCCTTCCAATGAGTTACTTTTTAAAGAAACCTGTGTCTCCATCTCTGAAAAAGTGAGGAGCTTGCCCCAGGTTCAGGTACTGGAACAGGGCTGAGGTAACAGCAGCAGCCTTTGTGTCTCATTTCCAGGATCATAGACTCATTAATTGTGCTTTGAAGAGCAAGTTAATTTCTATTCTCTTAAGCTGTTCTTATCTAGAACACTTTTTAAAAATAAGACTTGTAGGGTGGAACTGGTCTATCCTTGGAAATGTTCAGAGTGGAGGATTTTGGATCTCAAAATACAAGTCACTAATTCATTGTGCTTTTTGTTAAAGCATGACTGCTGTCACCTTGTCCTCTGGTGACTGTCACCTCTAAATCTCCCTGACATGAATTCTGTAAATAGACACTCTCAGAAGACACAAGTTTTTGAGGCTCTGTGTTTTATAATACAAATTCTTAAGTTCTGCTTAAGAAATAAAAGGCTCAGTGCAAATCCCTACTTTTAGCAGTTGTGAAGCTCAGGGACATCATACTGTTTTTGTTTGTCCCTGGAAGCTGCATCTATCCCATTTATCCCGGATAAGCCAGGTGTTGTTTATTTACCAACCACAAAACATGTATGCTTTGTTGGCAGTTAATCAATAGGAAGATTCAAGATTCAATTTCCCTTCATTCTGAAAAAATCATGCCTTCATAGCTTATTTTGTGTTCTTCTGGAGGAGCTCCAACCTAGTGTTCTTTAGAACAACTTTCTAAGCTTGGAGTAGCCCAGGAAATTATTTCCCAAACCACACGGACTGTGTAGTCTTTCACTCTTCCTCACATTTATTCTGTTGTTTAATTTCAACAGAGTGTTACCCTCTGAGAACTCCCAAAGCTTTTTGTTTCAAGGAGAGAAAGGGATGTCAGTTTTATCTGCTCCATGGTTGCCTTGGTGGATGCTTCCAGTGGGCCCTGCTCTGGGCATGCTGAAGGAAAATCACTGGATCTGGGAATGATCTCGGAGACACTGAGGAACATTAAAGAGCTTATAAAATAGCTAAACTTTTCCTCACTGTCTCCTACCTCAGTGAGAAAACAGCAGCTGGAGTGAGAATGTGGGCAACAGAAATAACATTATTTCCTTTTGTTTTTTCTGGCTCAATAGGAGGTGAATCAGTAGTAGTGTCACAATGAACACCTTTCTATTTGTTGTGAAATTACAATCCTCTTTCTCAAACAGGTAGCATACCTGGGCATGTGAGAGAACATGAATATACCATTTGCATTTCTTCAATGAGCAATTCTCACTATTTTGCATCTCTAAAGCAGATTTTTGGCATATTCTGTAGCTTGGCTTTAGAGCCAAGAGCAGCGGTGCTTAAAGGCATTTTTATCTGCTGCATTATCTGCCTGTGTTAACCAACTGCCTGAATTCTGCATATCTTTGATGGTTAATGTGACTCTAAGATAGTTGATGGGATTGAGTGAACTTGAACAATGCCGGGCGCTGGTGGCTCACAGACCTGTTCACCTGCTCTGGGGGAGCTGAAACAAATATTGCACAATCGGCCAAGGAATTGGAGAAATCTGCAAATGAGTGAGAGCTGAGCTGCTCCTCTCTTTAAGGCACAGCTCTAGGCCAAAGGCATTGGCTGTTTCCCTCCCATCCCCACTGAACTTCACAAATTAACTATATTTAGAAGTTAAGAGGATTTTTTTCTTTTGGTCTGGAAACATACTTTTCTAATTCTAAAATTTATAATTTATTTTTTTTTTCATGTCACTGTACTGTGTTGTTCTGCTTGTTTGGACCTGTCACACCTTTCTGCCACATGTTAGAAAGCAGCAAGATTGTTTTTTCCTCCCTCCTTTAGAGAGTGCTCTGCTTACAGAGAGCACTAGTTTGAGTCATATCTTTCTTTTCTTGTGGCTAAAATGATCAGATCCATTGATTCTGTTATTTTGTGGTGTAAAAAGACAAATGAGTGTATGTGAGGTTTTATTAAACTGCCATAAAGCATAACTACATCATGCTGAGTGTTACATCTCTGTTCTCCATTTCAATTCAATTTGGTACTTCTATTTAATTTTCGTCCTTCCTGTGTTCAGCGAGGTTGTTGGTGATCCCTGATTCTGTATCTTTAATTCTGAAGTCCAGGTGTTACCATCTTCCCTTAAATGCTTTGTCCTCCATTTGTGGCATATAGCTTAAGAGATTTTCCTTTGATATTTGCTTTTATTTTTACATGAAGTCGATTAACATAATCTTTGCGTAGAACTTAAATAATCTTTTTTTTCCTCCTCAGTTAATTTGCAGGGCTCTCTTTGTGCCTCCCTTACTCAGCATGTTTGAGGCACACCAGTGTGTGCTGCCCGGGCCTGTCCCAGCAGGCACTGCCCGTGGAGGTTCGTTTTAATAGAAGAATTAATTCATACAACAGCTATTGAAGAGACATTAATGGAGTGCTGTCACGTTTTGTATGACAAATCAAATTTGTTTGCATCAACCTGTTAGCTGGAATTTGCTCCACTCAAGGGGCTGAGTAGATCTGAAGAGGCTCTGGTCTATCTTTGGTATAGACAGAAGGGAAAATGAGATTGTATTCCTGAGGTGATCACATGCAGTTGTTGATTGTCNTTTCTTTTTTTGCACTGAAGAATATGAAAAGTCTTTCTTTGACAATGTGAGAGCATTATTCTTACATTTTTGGTAAGAAAAACCAACTGGGCCTTTCCATGTGTATCATCCAGATCTGCTGGAATTCAGCTGTGTCTTTGCTTTTTATTAGGCAGCTTCCTTACGGATTTTTTCTATTTTTTTTATTTCTGAAAAAAACCCACAGAGCATTTTCAGAGTCACAGTGTCAGTCTAGGTCTGTTCTACATTTAATCAAATAACCCAGATGGAAAACAGCCCAACTGACACGACTTTGTAATTAAATTTGTGTTTAAAATGGCCTCCACATGCCAGTAACCCCATCAACTGATTGTGATTACTGGAGTTTGATATTCATGGAAGTCTGACTGTAATGTATTTCATTCATGTACACATATTTCATTTTTAAAACTATGTCTGAAACATAAAATGTTTGAAAATCAAGAGTCCCTCCTCCTGGTGTTCAGGCATTTTGCTGAGGTGGTAACTACTGCAATCCAAGCAGACTTTGTGGAGCTACAGACAAAAGAAATTGGTGTCTCTTCAATGATATTTACTTGAAGTTTTCCCCAAAATGTCACGTTCAAATTTCATGAATTCACAAGTGTTACAACATCTTTTTAAATCTTCCTGTGTTTAAATCTTCCTGAGCTCAGCTGGGCTCATTCTGATTACACTGCCTCCATTTCTTGTTTTTCATATAAATTCACTAAAGAAAATTCAGACTTCCTTGGTTTTTGATTACTCTCTTTTTATGTGCTGAAAATAAACGTGTAACATCCTTTTGTGGACTTTGGACTTGAACTAGTGTCAAGTAGAATGTTTAACAGGTGTTCTTAAATATGGATTGCCCCAAGATTGAAGCATCTGTGGAAATGGATATTCATCTGACCCTAAAGCCTTCTTTGGGGAGTCAACACTATCAACAGATTTTATAATTTTTAAAACAAGCTTTAAATACACCAGGGTGTGTTTTATATATTTACACCTAATGCAAATTACCTCACAGGTGTCATGTTTTGAAGAATAGTTTCCTCCCTTGGAAATGATTAAGAGAGGAAACACATTTTACTACCTTCTTCCTGCAGTATATAATTTTGGAAAGAATTTAACCACATAAAAATATTTCTTTAGTTTATTTTTCCTTCGTTTATTTTTCCTTATTAATTGCATTAAATGGTGGTCACAAAATCTTTCTTAAAGGAAATTACTGCATAAAATTACGACAACAAACATAATTGAAGTAGGGTTTGGAGACAGCAGAGGTGACATCTATCTTTCCTTAACACAAAAGATGTGGGCTTGATTAACTAAAGCTGCTCTTAAACATTCAGGATAAGGTAAATAACTCTAAAGAGCTTTTTATTTTAGGATTTTTCTATCTGTGGGCTTTCATAAAGAGGCATATTGAGGAAAAAGGTGACATGCCCTAGAGATAATTCTTCCTATTTTACTTGTTATTTGGATAATCTCTCTTTTCACAGAACATTATCTAGGATCAGATGTTATGATTTTTCTAATTAAAGCATCACTAAGTACTTAATTGCATTCTCTTCAAGGAGGTTTACATCACTGTCATATTTCTAAAATGAAACACAACACTGCACATTCTTCCTCAGAGTGTAGAATGAAGTTTTGTTCTTTGCATAACCTTTGAAAGTTGCATTTATGTTGTACAGAAAAATCGTGGATTATTTTCTTGCTAAAATGCATATTTTCCCAGTACCTGTTTCAATAATAAAGTTCCTTAAGAGAAGATACATTCTACGAAGAACTCCTGTGTGTGTTTGTACATCCAGTGCCTACAGCCTTGTGGAGAGTTTATGCTTTTCCCTGTCTTTATTCATTTCCTCTTTTTTAAAAACAAGGGTGGAAAATACTGGAATAAAATTGAAGACCAATTATTTTTTCATCCTCATTTCCTCTTTAGTACAACGGATGGGTTCTGACCCATAGGCTGCCTCCTGAATAAGGAAGATTGATTTTGGCAAAGGAAGTTGTAGTGATTAAAAACACCACATCTGCAGAAAACGCGTTGGTTTTACTTATTGCCAACTCATTTAAACTTTGTTTCCTCTCACCCACTTCCTTTTCCATTTAAATGTGCAAGGGGAAACACAAAGCTCTAAAATGACACAAAGAAGAAACATCTCTACCTGAATATTGCATTTCAAAACCACTGGTGAAAGTTGGAACAAGTTCTGACGTGTCAGTGACTGGGTATGGAGTGCTGGGCTTTGCACATGGCAGATATGGGACTGAAATACTCTTTTTTTCAGTGGAGCAGTTTTGTACCTCACAGGACAGTGGCTATAGGTGACTCTAAGCAGCATTTGGTAATGTGTGTAGTAATCCTGCCCAGGTCCTCTGAACATGAGCATAACTCTGAATTTACTGAATGTGCTCTTTGGATTTTTATTTCCAGGCTAATGTCACCTGGATAACCTCACAGTTATTTTTACTATTTTTATTTGTACTGTTTTAGTTGAATCTGTTGTACTGGCTTTAGAGTTCTCTAAATCCTGAAGAGGTTTTCAATGCAGTGGCATAAAGAGCATGTCTGTGACATTAATTCTGATAATGTTATTTAAATGCAATTCATTAACTCCACTCCTAATGGTGTGAAGTGGTAGAGCTATTAGAGAGGAAAGATTCAGGTACCTAAATACAGACCTATAATGCTATTTTGCCTCCTGAGACCATCTGGACAGGACTGGTAGATACTGGAGGCTTTTGGTGAAGCAGTAAATTAAGCCAGGCAGGACTGTAGGGCCACAAACTGATCCTATATTTGGCCACTTCTTCCCTCTTTTTAAGCCATTTTTATTTTAAAAATTTACTTGTATTGCCTTTCAGTGTAGGCATTTGTTGGTACTTAAGATAAACCCCCTTTTTTGTGCTTTACTGTTCTTCCTATTACTGTTTCTTGCTGCCATAAAGGATCAATTCTTTTGTATTTTTTCCAGAGACACCCATGCTGATTGCAGTTAAGTAAAAAGCTAAATGAGCTGTTACCTTTAATATATTTAAAAAGTAATTGTCTGTCTAGAAAGCAAATTACCTCATTGCTGTTGTAGCAGAAAGGATTGTCATGATTTTCTCTCCTGATGAGAGTTTTACTTTTTCCTGAACTGCCATAATCCTTTGCTATGAGCCAGAAATTACCTTTATTCTTTGTTCGTGTTACTGCTTCCTATACAAGTAATATTAATATTGTATTTCAGCAAGTTTCCAGTTGCATGGTTTAATCTAGGTACAGGTATATGCCACTCTACAGCATTTGTAATAATAAGAATAAACTTGTCTAGTTAGATCAAAAAGTTGAAACTTGGATGAACTCTATTTTTCCATAGAAACAGATACTCAAAATACTGAAAAAAGTATTTCTAACGCAGAGTTTCTTGTACTTTCTGAAGGTCTGAATGGGTGTAATATAGGCTAGAAAGATTTTTATCAAAGTATTTTAAATATTATGAGAGAAGCAACAGTGAAAAACTTTTCACTTCAGTTTGAAAGCTCTAAGGAAATGTTCGGTGAAGTGAATATAAAACCTCTCTGAGACATGGAGGAAATGGAACCAGTGCTGCCACACCTTACACAGGGGAGCTGGAGGAAGCTGTTTGTACTCTACATAATCTGATTTTCATTGTATGAAAGGAGCTGGTTACATGAGCTGGGCTTTGCAGATGCTGAATCAAAGGCTCAGCTTGGTGGTGTTTATCTTGCAACCACAAGTCAAAAATCCCAGTCACGTGTCAGAGTCCCACTGGGAGGGGAATGGTACAGCTCAAGTGCAGAAAGGTGTGGGATTTGTTTGGCTGAGGATCTAGAAATAAACTTGATTGCATCGTGGCAGTTTTCGCATTTGTCTGTAAAACAAACTTCTTAAATGATGATAAAAGTGGTGAGTGGTGCTGGTTCTGAACATGAAAAGAAAGCAGGTCTTAGGGCAGAGGGGAGAGCAAACGTAGCACTTCTTACAGCATGTTAACTTTGTTAATGACTATGCAGCTCTTTTCCTGTTGTGTTGCAAAGATACATTTCCAAAGATTGTGCTCCAAATTATGGCTAAATTCAATGTAACCCACTGATTTTTCTCACTGCAATACCAGGAATTAAATAACGACTTTATTCAGTGAGGATTTTTCCTGATTCTTTTTTTTCAATTCCAAAAGGCTCAAAGCATCTTAAGACCTGCAATACAGTAAGTACAGAACCAGTGTTAATGAGCCAAAATCCAGAGAAGTAAATTGGAGCATGCAATGGAATTGTCTGTGTGGCTAGATGGAAGGAGGGAATTTTGTCTAAGACTTGAAGTCAAACTCTAGAAATTACAAACAGTGATGTATAATCCAGAAAAGAGCTGTTCCAATTTAATAGCAGTTCTTCTGTCTGCCTTCACCTCTCCTTGTGTGTGTACAGATAATTGATCAAAGCTGTTCAGTTTTCTCTTCAAGTGTGAGGAGTTGGGATTTGAACCAGTTGTTCTTTGGACTTCAGGGAATTACAGTCCTTTAGCTGAGCACCTGGATTCAACATTTGCTTTAGTTTGCTTAAATTACCAACAGCATTTATGAAATTATCAGTCTGCTCAGAAATTAATATAAAAATGTGAAACTCTGTCCTCTGCTTCTCATTTAAATTTCAAGCTGTCAGGAAAGAGATGACTGCACTTCCTGCTTGGCTGTAATTGAAAACAAGGTTTTCAGAAAAACACATTTGAAATTCTCCTTTTTAATCTCTCACATTTTGAAAGCTCTTTGAATTTTGTATCTGTTCAGCTTCACTGTGACCCTTTAAATAAAGAAGCTAAGTTTTCATCTTGTGCTGCTATAGGATAGCTTGAGATATAAAATAAAGGCAATTTTCCCCTTTTACCTTTTATGCAGTGATTTGTAAAGTGTCTTTGTAAGTTAGAAAAACCTAGGATATTCAAGAAAAGGCTAAGGAGGGCTTGATTAATGAGCACTAGAAAGAGTTATTTTTCTAAATAAAAGTCCTTGCAGCACAAGATAGACAGACACCTGACATGACTTTTGCAGGTTTTTACCTTCATGGTGTAGAAACATTTCTATGAACTCTTCTAATTGATATTCAGTTTAAAAGAATTTTAGCTTAACCTTCTGAAAATACCTTAGTATTACTTAGTTGTAATATGAGGGTTAAGTTAGGATGAGGATTGAGGTTTTCCACAGTAATTTGCTGTTGTCATTGAGAAAATATATCCAAGTTCAGAGACATTCTGGTTTATTCATATGGGACAAGCAAATAGCATTTTCTTTTTCTCCATGCTTGTTGTTTTGATTGTATTAAATCATGCTCTAAATTGTGATGTTTCATTGCCAGCAGTCCCCCAGCAAGATCTTCTCATGGTGTTTTTGTTCCCACATCAAAAGTATTCACAACTGCTCATGCAGAGCTCTGGCCTGGCTGCTCACATTTCTCTGCAGTTTAAAGCTCTGCAAACAGATACCTGGAAAGATTTATGAATGCTTAGGGTGGAAAATAAACCAAAGAAGTTTCCCACCTGTTCTTGAACAGAACTTGATTATTGGAAATGAGCGTTCAGAACTGTGGAGTTAGTTCTCAGTGGACAAACACATCCTCAAACACGTCCTGATCAAAATCAGGAAGAGAAATGGAGAGTTTCAGTATGATGAGAGTGCAGTGGTTGGTCTAAAACAGTATCAGCTTATTTTGCATAAATAATTAAGTCCTGTGGTACCCTGAAGGTTTCCTGTAGACTGCAGACTTTGGGAGGAGCAAACAGCAGAGTTCTGTCCAGTCACACTCCTGGGGTTCTCCTCAGCTTTTTCCTTCTGTAATCAGTTTAGTGTTCCTATGAAATTGCATCAATATGCAGATACAGGTAACATGTAATCCTGCTGATATTCTCCAATGCACCTACTGGCATAATAATATTAAAATTCATATTTAACCTCTACAACTACAGAACAGTATTAGATAAGGAGCTATTGCTCAAATGGGAGTACAGTGTTTCAGTGACCAAATCAAAATGAGGTGTCTGCACTGTTCTGCCATTAACAAAACAAATCAGAATATGTAGGGGATTTTGCTTATTGTCTATTAATTAAAAGTAATGGGGGGTATTATAGATTATGGGACTGTTGGCAGGATTGTCTGGTGTTACTCAAGTTCCAATTTTCATTTGCTGGAGTAACTTTTGGCTGAAAGTTTGCATTCTAGATGTCTGCCTATGGAAAATTACCTTTGAAAATTTCAACTAAAATGCTTCAAATATTCCCAAGAATGAGATTTTTGGAAAGATACTCCTCAGTGTTTTCTAGAGACCTTTAAAGTCTATAACTATTTAACATCTGAACAGAGCAACTGTACCATATTATCTTATGAACACAGAAGGGGGCTAGTAAGATATGTGTATCTATATATATAGATAATCTTAATTCTTGGAGTTGGCATGTTTTGAATGTTTATTTTGAGATACTGTTTTGTTGCCACATGGGTGCACAGCAGCTTAACCTGGGGGATTTGTGTCATTTTGCTTTAGATTATTGGTTGCCAAGTCAGAAGAGAGCCAGTGGACTCTACTGAACGATACACTCGCTGGATCAATAACCTAACCCAGGAGCAACTTCTTACACAGGTATCTTTGTTCCAGCTGTGCCTGAAATTACAGCAGGAAAACAGAGTGAGAGGCTTATTTGGATGGATTTTTTTAGTCATAAGCAATACTTGATAGTTTATTAATGTGATCAGATTCTCCTGTTTAAACATAATTTGTTGAAGAGAAGCCAAGGTTATGGTGCCTGTGATCATTACAGAACAATGACCTCACACTGAGTGAGAATGAAGCTTTCAGGTTTGGAGTGAGCCCCACGTCTCACTGCTGCCTCTGTTAACTACACATGCTTTCATGTTCTAAAATTATGGTTTTCTTTTCAAAAAGTGCATTTGAATACAAAAGGGGGGAAAAATCAATCCTGAGAATGAATCTTCTCCCACCCAAGGTAGTGACCACTCCTGTATCTGTTTAAGTTTTACTTAGGATCATTTTAAAACAGCAGTTCTTCAGGCATTAAGCATTGGGCTCATTATACATTGTTTGTAAGTGAGATGCATCTTGTGCAACGGAAGATGACAGTTTTGGCATAAAGAATGGTTGTTTCATTAGGCAGGAGGCCAATGCTGAACTAAAATAGAGACTAAAAGAGACTTTGGCAAAAACAAGTGAAGCTGTGGAAGAAATCAATCCAGCTTGTGGAGGAATGTTGTACAGAATATAAGAAATCTAATGGATGGTTTGCAGGAAACATCCCAGCAGGCCTTAAGATCCAAGTATTTGGGCTTGGGTTTTGGGATGCTGTGTTAGAAAGACATTTGGTTTTGATTTCCTTGGATTTAAGTGGTTGAAAAGATTAACATATCCTTATTTGTTAGACTTCATTATAAACTGTGTTGTGTTCCTCTAACTCCAAAAAAACACTAACAGGCCCTGCTATGGTCACTGCAACACAAGGAGTAATCTACAGACCTTGTTTTAAAATCACCAGTGGTATTACTGCTCCCTGTAATTCACCAAAGGAAAGTAATTACAGAAAAAGTTACCCAAGGAATATTTGGATTTGCCTGTGAGTGTGGCATTGGAAAAATTACAGATTTAAACCAGTGTATTTATCTGATGTCAGCATCTGGATCACTGTGCTGGTGAAGGGAAAGAAAAGCTTGAGGATGTAAAAGCTTGTCCTACACAATCTGAAGTGTTTCATCTAAATGGCCACTGGATCTTTGATGAATTGAGTGGAAAATTAAAATAAATATCCTGATTTTGAGATTCTGGAAAAAAAAAATAACAAAACCAAAAAACCCCCTCATTTTAAATAAGATGAGCATCAATGTGTTCTGGAAGAGATCATTTAATATTGTGTTTCTAACAGTGGGATGCAAATATGATGACCTGGGCAGTCCCTTGCAATCTTACACACTACAAATACTTCTTAAAGCCTTAATAAATGCATTATTTTTACACATAATTTAGAGCCACACAATTTACAGGTAGATTAGCAGAACCTGTGGTACTTACCCACGAGTTTAACAAGATGAGCTTTATAGATTCACACTATTTTTGTGTTCCTCATTATTTTTTAATGTGCTACCCCTTCTCCACTAAGTTTAATGGAAACAGAAGTTCCTCAAAGACAGGAGATTTCTGAGAGTTCTGTGAATGGTTGAAGTTTTGGAGAAATTGTGCTGCACCAGCTGTGTTAGCTGTTGTTAAGCACCACAGAATCCCATTGGAGGGAGATTTTAGGTGCCCAGTTATCAAACAAGCTTCAGCTGTGACAAAAGCCTGGGGCAGCTTGGCTTTTCCAGCTTTGGAGCTAAAGGAGCAGCTTGGTTCCTGTGAGCATGAGGTACTCCAGCTTTTGTAATCTTCTGGTTAGAAATTCAGGTAGGGGGATAATTATTTTGCTTTTTCTTACTTAAAACAGTATGGGGCAGAGGAGGAATTGGGAGTAAAAGCCATCTCAGCTGTACTCTAAGAACCAGGATATGAATCAGTTATCTAAAGGCTCACTCATCTACCCTGATAGATCCTATGCTTTATTTTATGTGCTTTTTAAAAACTCTTTTCAGTGCATAAACCCCAAAAAGTTATAATAATGGACCTGTGCTAATGGATTGGTGGAGTCTCTGAGAGGAGCAGCCCTTCAGGGAGTTCAGGAAAATTTGCTTTAATTTACAGCATGTCTACAACAGATTCCTTAGTGAAAGCATGTTTAGCTTTCTTTAGCTGTCTCTGTACTCAGTGCCCAGCTCTTTCCAATCACTTCTGCTGCATTTCCACACCATGCACGTGCAGATTATTTCAGCTGGAAACTGGGAAACCGAGCAACCAATTCAAAAAGGAAAACCAGACAATTGTCAAGATCATGTCATGCCCTATCATGATGTTTATGTTATTGATCAAATAATATCCTGTGGCACTGGATTGCTCTGTTGGGCAATGCCCAAAGCCAGGTTTGGGAGCTGTGGTTGGAGGGAGATGTTTTGGGATGTGCCTTCAGACACCTCTGTGCTGGATGCTGGCTTTAAACTGCTTGAGTCAATAGCAGAGTTTTGGATCAAATGTCCATCCACAGTCCTCATGCTGAGAAGATCTTTCAGTACAAAATGCTGCCAGCATTATAACTTTTCCCTTAGCCCTGGCCTCTTGATGCTTACTCATCCATTAAATGTTTCTCTAAACAATTATACTGTAACATTCCAAAGATACTTTATGGTATGCGTGAAATTTCAGAATATATACCCCAGAGAGTGTGGTGGGAGTGAGAGAGTACAAAGAGAGCATGATAATGAAAAAGCCTACATTTTAAAAGATCAATATTTGCTTCTCCAGTGTTATCTTCTGCATAAAGGACAGGTGATCAAACCACACTTTTATGGGTATACTGATATAAACCTTAAATACATGTGTTGTGGAAGACTTGCTCTTTCTGGCCCAGAGTAAAAAAACAAATAAAAAAGGATAATTGTAACTGTTCAGTAAGTGCAGATCACAGTGACAGGTACAGGAGGAAAATGAGCAAACAAATTAAGAGAACTGGCTGTTTTGATGTTGAAGTAAGCGGAAAAAAAATGGAGATTAAAACTAATCTGACAGGATATCTGAGTCCAAATTGTGCTTGTAAATGTGACTGAAGTTTGATTGTGCAGCCCTTCTTTTACACTGGAAATGTTTACTGGGCTGTGTAAGTGAAAAGTTCTGAATGGTTTTAAGGTTAGCTTAATTGCACAAATATTTATGCAAGTCATTTTTAAGGACTGTTGCCGACTGTAAGTAAGAGAGCTGAGTTCATGTCCCCACATCTGTTAAATCACTGCTTTAGGTTAGTTTAGTCTCTCAGCCTGTGAAATATTCTGTTCGGCCTGAAGCACAATCCCATTTGACCTACCATTTTTTCCTCCTCAAAAACATTTCCATCCCTTCTTGTGGTTGTTCACTTAGGAAGCAGGCAGCAAACTTAGAGTGACTCTTGAGGAGACTCCTGCCAAAAGGAAGGGCCTGTGGGTGATAAGGCTGGATTATCCTGGTGTAGATAAATAACTGTCTGAAAAAGCCACAGTGATTCTGCACAACTGTGTCTGTATGACTTCCTGATACATGCTGGACTTTGCAGGTTATCTTGGAGCTCTTGGTGTTGGATAAAATCTGGAAATTGTCACAGGTGATTTGTAGTTCTTAGCAACAATCTCTGCCAACCGACAGCAGAGCAATAATTAACATTTCATAGCACACACCTCTCTGTGCTCTAATAGGTGCCTGTAACGTTTCCCTGACAGCTTTAAAAGCTATGCTTTTCTATTTACTATGTCTTCCTATATTAGAGTTTAATCAATATTTGATAAAGATTCATGCTACAAATCAGCATTTACTACAGCTGCTCAATTTGGCCATAGTTCCAGCACTGTGGTGGAGTCAGGGCATGTAGTTTATTTTAAAGGCAAGAAGAACCTGACAGCATGGCTGGACCTTTTCCCTAAATTCAGGGCACTCAATATTCCATTATCATCACGTGGCTCAGTAGGGAACTTCTCAGTGGTCAAAAGCTGGTAGGAGTAGATTGCAAGTAGGATGAGTTTTCCAGGTGGGCCACGGATTGAATGTCTCTGGCTTACAGCAGCTGCTTTGTCTACCTGCAGACAGAAAATTCCACTTTATTAGTGCTTGGGTTGGCTGTCCACGTGTCACAACTGAAATAACAATCAAGGCAGCAATCTGAAAGTAGATGCAATGCCTGTTGTCTGGTTATGTTAGTAAAGGCAAAAACTGGCCAGAGGGAAAGGCTTTCTTACTTAAGAATGAATAAAACATGAAAAGGCTGATTGAAATCCCCTCCATCCTCCCCCTCCCTCTTTCCCTCCCCCATCTTTGCCACTATTAATGGCTCACTTGTGTTTGTTGTCTTTCAATAAAAAGATGCTCAGCACTTCCTTGGGATTTTTTTTGATCTCTGTTTCTTCTTCCTTGACCCATATTATCTAAAAATATGGCATTAATAGTGAAGTCCTGATGTCTTTTTGTGGAGTGGAACAGCCAAAGTTACTGGTTATTACAGCAGATTCCAGCAGTTTGTATGGGATTGAGCCTGTACCATATAAAAAAAACCCAACTGGCTGCTTCCTTTTGTGGTTGGTTGATCCTTGTTCTCCTCTGGAGGAGAATGAACCAAAGTTTCACAAGCTTGACAGTGTTTATATTTACATGTGAAAATACATGTCAAAGGGTTCATGGAATTCTAGAAAGTTTAATGAGAAGTGGCTTAGCCACATCTGTGAACTCAAAGCACAATTAGAACTTCCCAGTGAGGCTTTATGAAAAGGCAGCTCAGGGTCACATATTTTGAACTTAGAAACAGGTTTGCTGGAATTCAGAAATGTATACAGGCTTGTGCTTTGTGTGTGTGCAGTTTTGCATGAGTTTAAAGGTGTCCCATAGGGGAAGGAGTGTTAAATAGCTTGTATTTTTCCTCTTCATATCTTGCTTGATGATTTGCATGATTAAAAAAGGCTGGAATGTGGCTCATAATACGTGGTAATGTTAAAATGGAACAGAAATATTGTAATATAGTATAAAAGGGACTTGTGATTACAATAAGTTTGACTTTATTCCAAAATGTTCTTGATGAATGCAGCATTACAGCATGACGGATTCTTGTAAGGCAGAAAAAGCCTGATATGACTTTGATGGACGTAGAAATAAAACTGGCAGAAAGCTATTTCTGTGTGAGCTCTAATTTGTTCCAGTTGATTATATTTTCTTGTATTTTTAGTAATTAATGATACCAATAAGGAATGCAACCAATTTGCATCCTAAATGCCACTTTTATAGACCTTTGATGTAGGAGATGGACAGGTGGTGCCAAGTGTAAAGGAAAACTGTCCAGGATTGAATTTTCAGAAATGCATAGTTGGCTTTCCAAGTTATTATTGCCATTTATGTCTACTCAATACTCTTGAAAACTACTTTGAAAAATAGGGCAAGATGTTAAAATAAATTGAAGACCTATTTGTTAATTTAGAGCTGCAGTTAAAGACATGAATGGAACTAATTAATAACTTCCAGTTTCTGAGTGCTCCACTTAATTTTTGTTTGATCTGCCATATTTATCCTGTTGATGTGCTTGTGCTGACTTCCAAATAAACAGCCCTTAAGCCTCACTTTGAGCTTCAATATCATTGCCTTTTATATTTAAGGAACTATACTTTTGCCTCTTTTTGAAAGACAAAATCCAGTCTTTATTTTAAAGTAATAGATAAGATATTAAGTAGCCCTAATTTTTTTTTCCCCTTTCAAAACAAAAAGCCCATTCCAGCTCAGTGGTGTTTATTTTTTGGTTGGTTGTCCATATGTGAGAGCACAGAGCTGATTCACCCTTCACTTCTGTAATTTGTTTTCTTTGAATTTGAACATCAAAGTGCTGATTCCAAAAAAAGAAGGGAAATATTTTTAATGTGGCTTCTACTGTAATGAGAATCATGGATTTCAAACGTATTTTATCTCCAGTGCAGTTCCCTCTTGTTGCCTTATACATAAAAAAACCATTTCTTTGTCTCTTGCAACTGTGCACTGAACAGTTTTTCTCTGTTTTAAAAATTGTGTATGAGCATGAGTTAAGCACATTTTATCTGATCTGTCACTCAATATTTTGTTCCTTAATAATTTTTTATACTGACTTCACCCTGCCATGTTTGACATTTGTCTCCACGGTAGTTGTTGCTTTTCTGGTTTTTTAACTACTTAAGGAAGCTGTGTTTTAAAATATTTACATCCACCATATCCTCTCACAAGTATTAACAATATATGTTATACTATTATGTTTGAATTTATATTTTTCCTTTCTGTGTTGTAAAAAAGCCAGATTCATTGTCCAATCTGACAGCTTTGGAGTGTAAAAATCTGGATTTAATGAGTAATTCAGTTTTTATGTATTTTTTTCCTTAGTACGAGTGCGACAAACTGGGACAGGGGATTTTTATTCTGTTTTTATAGTCTTGGCCAAACGAACTGTGATTAGAAGCTCTTGAGCTGGAATTGTGCAAATAAATTACAGTGAGGTTTTCAGCGTATTAGCTTGGATCAGTGTAGTGTGAACAGTGTGTCCTTTTTCATAAAGAATGGATATTTGTCTGTGCACTTAGGGCAATTTCATCATCTTAAATGTGAATAGCACATCCAGTTCCCCTGATGCCTTAAAGAACCTCAAAATGAAACAACACTCTTTAGAGACAGCATCAAGGTAGGAGGTAGAATAAAGGCTGGTCTCTACTGGAGGCCTCCAAGGGGCAGGTATGGAAAATGCCCACCCCTGCATGGAGTGAGCACAGTTTGATAAGTTTAGCAAATTAGCCTGACTGACAGAAATCCCCAGTCAGGGACATAAGTGAGGAGGTAATTCCTCCTTGGTTCAGCCCTGTTCTGAATCCTCCCCCCTTTAGGTAGGAACTAAACTCTGTTTATGAAAATGTGTCTCCAAGAGCTGGTTTCAACCTTGGCTCCCCGAGAGCCAAGATAGGAAAGGGGCCTTGGACCCCCAGC
This sequence comes from Hylia prasina, assembly GCA_013397195.1. Classification (NCBI taxonomy): domain Eukaryota; kingdom Metazoa; phylum Chordata; class Aves; order Passeriformes; family Sylviidae; genus Hylia; species Hylia prasina. The sequence goes on along the minus strand of VYXD01010098.1, from coordinate 713,026 downwards.
TTGGAGCCTCTGGAATGTATTTTGTCTTTCTGTTTGTCAGGGTAGGGAAAAGTATTGGGCTAGCTACAAATAGGCTACAGATCTAGTTATATATGCAGAGAATATAGAGAATATATAAAAACAAATGCTGCTGGTAAACAGAGTAGGAGAATTTAGGAGTTGCTGCAAACTACTGCTTTGATTTCTTCAGGACTATGACAAAGAAAAAGCAGATGTTACTAGACTTCTTTTTATTAGACTAATTTGATACCATTCATTGAGGGTGTTGAGTTTACTGGAGTGTATCTGAATCATGCCTGTCAACATAAAAGAGAGGTGTTCAGAAAGTTTGTATAGTAAAAGGAATTATTATTTTCAGGTGTATAATTCCAGAGAATGCCAAGAGGTCTATATTTATTTTGGATAATTCTTTGCATACCTATACTGTAATAATGTCAGAATGAAATAAATATAATCATGAACATATGAATCTCAGGGTCATGATTATTTTATGAAGTAGAAAAGACAAATTGCAGAAACTGCTTGCTGTCTAGTGAATGGTTCAAACTATACTTAAAAAAATGTTTTCGTCTTTATAACTTTGGGGGATTTATCCAGCCACAAAAGACAAAATAAGTGTGCTGTCAATAATGCAGCTTGTTAAGCTTGCTTTTTTCCTTCTTTTTTTCCTTTTTTTTTTTTTATTTTGGTTGGCTGGATTTTGGGCATTTTTGATTTATTTACATCAGACTGCAAATATTATACAAATGCTTCTGCCTCTGGTTTGATTTTTTTCTTATCTAGTGTACATGTTTTAAACCCCTTTACTATGTTCTGTTTTAAAAGCTAGTAGAACAGGCTGCAAGTCTGTGCTTAATATCATCTAATAGTTTCTGACAATTGAGATTTATTTTAAGCATGCATTCCAGACTTTTATTTTTCTGAAACCCATTGGTTTGATGCCGTGTAGTTTTGGGGACTTTGGGACTGTGTGTGCAGGTCTTACACTCTGTACTCTTACACTCTGTTTTCTTTAGTGTGTTTTGTTGTTATGTTTCATTTTTGCCATGTTCTTCCACTGCAACTTTTGGAATTGGTTGTTCTGGCTGTGACAGCACTTGACAGCTTTCACTTTCTCACTTCATTCTTGGTTTCATCTCTTCCCCCATATAATTTTGTCTTTCCCTGATGCTTCACAAAGGAGCCACAAGTTCACCACATCCTTAATTGCCCATTCATTTTGCAAGGAGCAGATTGCTTAGTAGTTTTTAATGAAGAAATTGAAATGTAACCACCCATAAGAAGGTAGCAGAGGAATAGTCATCTTAATATTCAGGAGAAAACAGTTCTGTGTTCATGAAATCCTCTCACAGTCAAGCCTCAGAGGAAGGAGGTAAATTGGTCACCAGGTAGGCAATTGTATTTATAAAAGGGTTTTAATGTTTCTGAGAGAAACCAGACTGTCCAAGTGCTCACACACTTTTACACACTTCACTTGGAGCACTGCCAGGCCAGCAAGGTGAGACTGAATCCAAGCTAGCAAGAAGCAAATGAACTGTCTCAGCATTTACAGCTGGGAAAGTGCAGGGAGATCTTAACTCTGTTATCATAGAAGCCAGAAGGAGAGATAAAGAAGTCATTACTGTGGTCCTGGATGTGGTGTAGACACTAAAAGAGGCATGTTTAGCTTTATGTTCTTGATGTTCTGTTCCTTCTGTGCATTTCCTGAGTATTTCAGCTGAAGGAGAAAAGATTTTTTTTTTTCCTAGTGTTGTCCTATATACAGCCAAGAGTCAAGCTCTGCTTTGTGCTGGGGTCAGTTGAGAAAATCTTACCACGTTATGTTCCAGCCCCGGAAAAGTGTCTGAGAATCACATTGACAAGGGCTGACTGCCCTTGTGATTTGTTCTTTAATTATTTCTCCTTCCATTCTTCTGCTTCTCCTGCTCAGGAAGAGTCCCATTGCTAATGAGGGCTGCAGACAGGCTGATGTGCATCTCCCTTTTTCCATTCTCCTCTCCCTTTTAAGCCAGGCCTAGTGACCATCTAAAACTGTAACGTGGCCATGTCCCTGGAGTTTTAGCCATACCTTTCATACTGGCACTCTTCTAGAAATAAATAGATGAGTCTGTGATTGTGAAAGGAAAATAAATTAGACACTGCTGTATTCAAATGTTTGACAGTCTTAGAACCCCTGGTGGCTCACTTGAAAGAGCAGGAAAGCAGAGGTTTCACATGGCAGTGCTGCTAAGCTGTCCTCAGATGAGTTTCTTCTCTGAACTGAAACTCAGGTTGTGCTGAATGTGTCCACTGGTACATCTGCATGCTCACTTTTTTAGGGCTGAGGTGTTTGAGTTGAGGTTTGTTGTATTTGGCATGAATCAAGCAGTCAGAGGAATCACAGCTACCTCTCACAGATGTTGCTCCCTCCACCAGTGGGCAGGTGCTCCATTTCTCATCAATATTTGAAAATAATGTATTATCTCAACTGCCAACATTTATTTGGCCACCTGACTTTAGAAAGGAATAAGCACCACCATCAGCTTTTCCTACCTACCCTGAATTCCATTTTAATGGCATCTTTCAGAGGAATGCAAGTCTTAACCTAGAAGTCAATCTTCAGAATCGGAGATCGCGTTCAAAAGGAAGAAAAGAAAAACACAAACCCAACAGCCTTTGGAGTCAGTAGGAGAGATTTTTTGTGTGTGTGTGTGTCATGAAATTATTCATAGCTGTGCAGAGCAGATGTTGACAATTAGGAGAGAACAGAGGCTGGTCTGTGGTCTCTGTTTCACGTGGGTAGATGAAGGCTCGAGGCAGCGGCTATTTCCTGTCAGCGCGAGAGCAGGTCCTGGGGGCTGCAGCCCAGGCAAAGTGTACAAAGTCACTTTTGTGTGGCCTTGGTTCTGTCCCTGGGCTGAAAGAATAATGGTGCTAGGAGGCTCAGTGTTCTGCTCTGAGAGATCTATGTCCATTGATACAAAATTACGGGTTGAAAACTTTTTATGGATTTTGTGTTTCTTCACTAGATGTTTGCCTCCTCCTTTTAGAAAGCACAGAACAGCTGACCCTTTCATTTACTGCAGTAATTACCACTGTGTCATGTCACATTTTAATTCTTTTAGCTTGAACCATGTTTAAAGCACTGTCCCTCCCAAATTTGAATGTATTTTTACGCAGTAACTTAAATGGGAGCAATTTCCTGCGAATTAGAAATGATGAAATGTTATCCTTTTGCCTTCAGAGCCATTTTCTGTAAAATTCTGATGGTTGCAGGTGACCTGGGGCACCTCTGCTGTTGACAGCACTGCTTGGCATACTCGTGTAAATAGGGATTTCCCAGTAGTTAAAGGATTTTTTACTGTAGCTCATTTTGTCTCTTAACTGAATGGGCTTGTTGAAGTAAAGACGGTGTTGATGCTATATTCAATGAATTCCCATTTTCCTCTTTGCTGGTAGAGCTGTATAAATAATAATATATTAGTGATGCAAAATTAGAAACATTTTTGTCTTCCAATAAGTACTTCTGATCTTCAAGTTTAGCAGGTGCAGGCAGTGATGGAGAAATCATCCCTGGTCCTTTGGGAGGCCATGGTCAGAGGAGAATGAGCAAAATCAGCTTAGTGGAAGGAGGGGAAACTTTGTGGACCTGGTTGCTACTCAGGATCCGAGAGATGGTTTGTAGAATTTGAAACAAACAAAAAAATTCCAGTGTTCTGCCATACATTAAATTCACTCTTTCATGGCTTTTATAACCAAGCTGTAGCCATGGAATGTGAGCACGTTAATGTCAAGTTCCAGTGATTGGGTCTGTCATCCTGCTGCTCTGTACAATGGAGGATGCTATTGAACACAAATAGAGCATTGATAAAATGACAAAAGCAAAGCATAAAAATATTTCTTAAATGGCTGAAACAGTATCTGTAGTAAATACATGTTTTGTTATTCAGGAACAAGAAATTATTTTCTGTCTGACAGGACAGCATGCATTTCACTGCTGCCTGAGATCTGGGTCCCTGTGATAAGAATCTGTGACTCAAAGCTTGGGTTGTTGGGCTTTTTTTTCATCAAGTAGGTAACGTGAATAATTTTAGAATAAAGAGGAAGGAAGAAATTACATGCCTCAGTAGCAAGCATGTGTTCTCTGATACTTTAGTTTCAAGTTCTGTATTGAGGAGAGGTGAAGTCCAAAATCGCCTTTTATAGCAGGATACCAGGTGCAAGCAGCGAGACATAGAACTCAATTCAACTTTCTCTCCAGTGAAAATTATAACACAGCTTCAGCCTTGATGGCAAACTGCCACTGCTGTGGCAGGGCTTGTGCTAATTTGGTAGGAATAATACATAAGCAATGCTCGTAGATACAAATTTTTAGTTTAAAAGTTGCTAATGCTTCCAGGACTGGAAGTCCTGGTGAAGGAGAACTCTTGGAGCAGCCCCAGCCAGGGCACTGACACCCTGAGCCCTCTAGAGACAGGACAATTAAGGATTGTAATTAACAGTTTCTGTAAAAATGTAAAGCTACCTGTGTCAGGCCACATACTCAGAATAGGTTATGCCAAGGTGTTTACCTGCAAATTACCTGAAAACTGTCCATTGTTTCATTCTGATCCTGTATCAATAGCCAAATATTTGCTGGCCAAGTCAGAATCTTTCCACAATTCCAAGCTGAAGAGTTGTTTTGCAGGAAGGCAACCTGATGTTTCCCCCCCTGTGGCATTGGACTTATTGTTGCTGTCTGTAGAACCTGGGATGGATAGCCTGAAGTGGAATCTTTTCTCAGTTCTGACCTCTTACCAGAGAGCTCCATAAACACAACTAATAAATTTTACAAGGAAATAAACTTCTTTCTAAAACCAAGCTGTGAAGCTACTGCTTCACATATTCTGAAGGCTGTTTGAATTTCCATTTGGGATTTGATATATTTGGTTAATTTTTTTCTTGGCAACTTTGGTGATTGTAGAATGTAGAAATGTCACCACCATCAGCAAACCAAAAATGTTACTGTCTGTTTTTAATGATAATATAAATAACAAGCATTGGCATTTTTAACTTCTGTCAAACCCTTTTTTAAAGCAAAAATATGTTATTTGGGCTCAATATCTGTGACTATCCATAATCATGTGTGCCACTGGCAAAGACAAGTAACTTTTCTACCTTTTATGAAAACCAGAGCCTTATTCAGGCACAGTTTTCATAATTACCTTCTAAAATGTGCTTTAATTGTGCCTGCCTGAATTTGAGATGCTTTGCCAAGGAATTGTCTTTCCATGCCCTGTTGGGCAGATGTGTGTTTGTACTGGCATTAAGTGCTGTTAAATATTTGCTGTTATTGCAGAGCTTCTCACTGTCAGGAATTTACTAATAATGAGGGCTCTGGATTTTATATGTGTCCCCATATAGGCTGTGTATGCAAATCTTGTGCCATTTATAGTGGTTTGCACACCAGCTGGTTTAACTTTGGGCATCTTTTGACCACAACTTTACATTTGTTGCTGTTAATGAATTTTAAAATATTGCATTTAGGAAAAGTGCTTCTTCTTAATGTTTTTGGGCAATTTTACAGGGCTGGCACTGATTCATTTCAAATAGACTCCTGGTAGATGTGCTTGTGTTAGCATGAAAATTTAATGCATTTTTTTTTGTTTTGTTTTTGAAGAGAAACTAGGTAAATGTTGCTTTCATATCTTCTATTTGTAATTTATCTTGACAATTCCTAGTTGTGCTCTGCTGTTTTTCTTTCCTCCTTTACCAGGTTTCAAGCCTCTGAATTTGATCTTTTAAGTGGATATGTGTAGGTTTTTATGGAAATTTGTATGTACACAGCTGCTAGAAAATAAGAGAGCATGTGCCTGTGAAAAATGACTGATTACCAAATAAGCCTCCCAAACTGAAGTCTGGAAAAAATAGGACTTTCCAAACAGGCTAGAGGTTTATTGGAAAGGAGGAAAGCAAGCCAATTTGAGTACTTTGCACAGCTGTTTTAACAGAGTTATTTCGTCCCTGTGATTCTATAAAATAATTTGATGCCAAAAGTAACACATAAATTTTTTAAAATTTGTTTTGCATGCGGTCAAATTTGTTTTCAGGTGGTCAAAAACTTCTGCATTTTGGAACAAAACAACCAAAAGTTTAACTCATCTTGCACTTGTAAAATGCTGCAGCTCAGTAACAAAGATGTTTTCTGAATCATGCAGTACACATGAGACTTTCCTGATCCTAAGTAGCATGAACAGACACATTTTGCCCTTTCTAACTGCCAGGTTGGGGTTTTAAATTTTTTTTTGCAAACAATGAGCATAATAAAAATCTTGCTTTAAATAGAAGGATGATGCTTTTAGATTCTTTCACAAATTAAATACCTGTACTAAGTGAAAATACCATTTCTTGGGTGTAGATAAGCAGATCCTGCTTTCATATTTCTGTGCCTGTAGGCGCCTACTTCTTGATTTCCACCATCAGAAATGTGTAAGGAACATTTAATAACACACAGGCTCCAGTGGAGGGGATGAGAGTCCTCCCATCCATGTGTTGGGAGGTATCTAATGACAAAAAGAACACATTCTCGAGGTAGAAGTGCAGCAGATGCCAAACAGCTGTGAATCATCTGGGCTCTGTTATGGAAGAAATGAGAACCTTTAAGCCTGAATTGAAGGAAGATTTATTTGTTTGTTTGTTTGTCTTAGCACAAAACTGACTGGTTTAACCCTTTTTCTCCACTGCTAATTGCAGTTATCTACTTACCCTTAGTTTAATAAAGATTTCTTCTGGCTGCCTGTCCCTCTTAAAGCCCTTCAAATTATATCTCATTAGAAGTCAGTAAAAACAAAGTGGCAATTTAGAAGCCAGATCCTGTTTTGTCCTCGTTAATGTCCCTTGACATTAAGTGCCTGTAAGTAGCTGACCTTCACACCCAGCAACATAAACAGCCCCAGTAATACCCACTTGTGCCTGTCCAGTGCCATGAGGCTTTTGGTCCTTTGACACCCAGGGGAGTCCTGCTGCTGTTCAGTCCCATCATTTTTGTGGTTTGCTGGCCTCTGCTGCTGCCTCTTTACCTTTCCCAGTCCATTTGGTTTTTCCTACTTTGGCAGATGATTTTTTTTGCATCCCCTGCGTTCATCCACTTCTCTCCATCAGCCACACTCCCTGCCAGAATTCTCTGTTCCATCAATAAAGGCATATTTTGGAATGCAGTTGGACAACAGAATGCCTCTTTTTCCTTGGCCTTTGATTGTTTTCCATCAGAAATGAATAGTTTTAAACCTAAATACTTCACCAAGCATGAATGGCTTTCCCTCTCTCTTCCTGACAGCTTCTTTATGCTGTTGCAAGGTCCAGCAGTCTTTTTGGTGAACTCAGCATGTAATTTCTGAGCCCTGATGCACAAGTGCTCTCCACACAGACAGAGAGCATTCCTGGGTGCTTGCTGTGAACCTTTGGAGCATATCCCGAGTTAATGGAATGGTTTGCTCTGTCCCAAGGAGAGTGAGGCTGCCAGAGGCCAGGAATGGGATAAGAAATGTGGCGTGTGTGGGTTGGTTTTCAGATTCAAAAGGATTGGGAAGCTTACTGGAGTATGAAAGTCATCCTGAGAGATATGGGAGGGGAGGGTCTGAAAAAAGAGGAGCTCAAGAAAGGTAATTGATATGCCCAAGGCTAAGGGGAGAAGGCAAAATTAACAATTTAATGTTAAATTAAACCAGTTAAAATTAACTGGTTTGTCTACCTTGGAAATGGAAATTGCCAAATCTTTTCCTGTCTCTTGAGAGTTTATTTTTCATGGCTTATTCATGAACTTGGTGAGCCATTAAAAGAGCAATATTAGCACTCAGACATTGCTTGTAATGGTAAAACACCATTGGTGAAAAATGCAGGTTAAGGTTGGAACTAACAGTGTAATTGTTTCTGGATTAACTGCTCTTGCTTATCAAGTCTGACACTCAAACTGCTGTTGTGTCCCTTGGGAGCTGAGGCATGAAAACTGAATGAGGGCGTTTGGGCAGGAGCTCCCCACACGTGTGGATCAAAGGGACTGGCTCTGAAAGCCTCACTGACTTACTGGCACTGGGGCACTTTGTCTCCAAAGGCAGCTTGGAATTCTGTGTATGCAGTGTTGTTATGAAATTATTATTGACACTGAACAAAGGAATATTTTTTCTGTTTTTAAAAGGATATGAATCAAAGTTTTCTGAGTTTCACTAGTATTTTTCATGAATGCAAATGTATCAAAATAAGATTATTCAGTGCTTTGCCTACTTTTTTAGCTTCTCTTAAGATCCAAGTTAATGTTGTCTCTGTCCTTATTGCAGAATCAGTCTGACTAACATCATGGAAGAACTGGAGTTTCTTGTCTTTTAAGGCATGCATTTTAGTAGTTAGGACATTTACACAGGACACATAAGATTATTATTAAACACAGTAGATTCAGGGCTTATCTGACTTTTTTTTTTTGCTGGCAAGACAGTTGTCGCAATATTAACAAGTATTGTGTATGCTAGAGATTTTAGGAAGTGCTGTCTTACTGGTTGCTGATTTATTCTTAATTTAAACAGTCTGTACTGTAAGGTAAGGACTTGGACTTGATGATCCTCGTGTGTCTCTTCCACCTCAGGATATTCTCTGATTCATTTAAATAGAGATGGACTTGCTTTGTTTGCATTTCCTTGATCCACTACAGGATTGGGTCTCAAGCAGTTCTTTTTGTGCATCAGAATCAAAGGAAATGCATAATGCTACTCAGATGCAACAACGTAAACAGTTGTTTGAGAGAATTTTAGAGAAGCCATGCTACATTTTAAGGTGGTCATTACATGACAGCAGCTGGAAATGCTTATTTTCCTGGTGTTGTATTATGAAATAATCAAAGCATCACTTTTTGAGTTATTTAATGAGACGAAGCATTAAAACCCTACAAACAACCCAGCAGCGTTGTCAAAGCAGATGGAGAAAAACAGTCCTTGAGGCTGTGCTGCAAAGAGCTGTGTGCTTCATAAGGAGGAGTCCAACAAATTCAGCACAGCACAGGGAACATTAAAAACTACTTCTTATTACTAGAAAAGCAGAGTAGCCCCATCACCTACTTCTGTGGCAGAATGCCCTTCTGTTGTTCCTTTCCACCTGCTATGAGAACACACCAGCCTGTGCTTTGGAGAAAAAGTCCTGCTCCCCTTTGCTCAGTTGGATACCACAGCTGACAGAGGTTTTAGAAGGTTTTTCATCAAGCCAGATACTAAAGCCAATCCTTTTTGCTTACAGCTTAGAATCCTAGTTTCATGTAAGTCAGTAAATCTGTTTTTTCGGAGTCTCTGGGCACTCTGATCTTCCTTCCAGCCTTCTCACCACAGACAAGCCTTGAGAGGTTACAATTGCACTTGTCTAAGGAAGAAAAAAAAGATAAAGAAAAATATTATTCTGATTCGTATAGAGCCAAGATACATTCTGATGATTACTTGGGGTCTTTAGAGAACCTAACACAGTTCAGGGTATTTCTGGGTCAGTGATTTTTCTATTTTGATGGTGGAAAGTGTATAGACATATGCTCCAGTGCTTTTATATTGTGTTTGCTTCTGTTTCCTCACAGGCTTTTGAGAAAGAAGCTGAGGGATGTTTGGAGAGGAGGCTGAAACTTTTCTGTGGAGTTGACATAGTTAGGCACACTAATAAGGACTGATGATAGACAACTCCCTGAAAAGGAAATGAAAATGATGTTTATAGAGCCCCACAGTGTGTATTTCCAGAAGAACTGAGTGAGAGGCAGAATGCAAGAAGATGTAACCACAGGCAGGTGGGCTTCTCTTTTTGCCACTGGGCTTTTTGGTCATGTCTGGTATCTTTGAGCAGTTGTAGAAAAAATGAGATGAGATTTATGTACTTCTCTGTCTTCATGATGGGGAATTATGGATGAATTCTAGCTTGTTCTAAAATTGTAGCTTGTTCTAGTGTGTGTTGTATCTGCTTTTTGATGGCTGGGCTAAAATGTGCCATTTCTAGGTGTTTTATTGAAGCAGATATTTTGGTGAAAGCAGTTGTCACAGTACCCTGAGAAGTGTGTAGTGTTCCCTCTCTGTTCTTTCCCCCTGCAAATTCTTTGTTCTTAACTTTTGGTTTTATTTTTCTTTAATTTTTGTGTATGGCATAAAGAGGAGGGAGTAACATGATCAATTTGTCAACAAGTTTAATAGCTATATAAATATTCACTCTGTGTCTCTATATCCTTGTTCTTTGGCTTTCTCATGCAGATCCCTGCATGGCAGTGTCACAGAAGTGTTAGCAAACCTCAGCTACATTCCACTGGGGGGTTGATTTATGTTTCACATCGTGGCCAAAGTAAAGAATGAACTGAAACCAGAATCCAGTGCCATCTACACTTTGGATGTGGTTTTTGGATTGTAGATCTGCGTTGCCAAAAAAAAAAAAATCAACCCAACAAATGAACTAAAAAAGAAATCTTGCAATAAATTAAAACCCACACTCCTAATTCACTCACTATTGTGTGATTATACAGGAGCTGGCTGGACACTTACAGTGTGAAAAGCTAAAAAGAACTTTTCCTTGTGAGATCTTTCCAAATGTTTCCCTCAGCTGCTGCTGTAACAATAAATAAACACAGGACAATAAAAAACAAGGATAAAATGATGGAGCCTAAATCCCTTAGTTACAAAGTTTATATAAATAGCTAAGACTATTCACAAGAGAAGGATTGTGAAAAAAAAATCCTCTATTTTTTAATAAAGGTGCTTCATTATATGTACAGTACAACCCATTTTGTAAATAATGACATGTAATCTCTTCCTGAGAAAAGTATGTGATAAATCTTCAGAAAATAGTAAGCCACTGTACATAGGAAAAGTACAGTCTGTGCTTCCAGGGCATTTCCCAAGATAAATTTACCTCATGAATGAGGTCCTTAGTTGTTGAAAGGAATCTAAAATAGAAGACACATCGAGTTTTCCAAGTTGAAAGCTCCATCAGGGAGTTCATTATTATGCACATAAGATCAGCTGCTCCATGGTTTAGTCCATGTGTCAGCATTTTTTGTGTAGTAATGTTTGTCCTGAATTTGGTCAGCTGCATAAACTTAAAACAAATCTGTAGATGTGAATTTGAACACCAGAAGGAAGTGAGGTTTTTTTTAGAGTTTCTTTTTCTGGTGGTCAGAAGCAAGTGGTCAGCCTTTTTGTTCTGTGTCTCAAAAAAAAAGAAGATTAGACCCCAACATATGAAGGTGATTATCAGTGGTAAATGTTGGCCACACTTGGCCACGGTAATAATTATGAAACAGATTAAGAATTTATTTCTGGCATTCAACAAGGATTCAGAATTCCAGCATTTCCAAATTTCTAGTTCTCACAAAGCAGAGTAGTCCTGTCTCCTTGATTTCAGGGGAATCAAACACTATGATGGAATCTGCAGCAAAAGCAAAATTGGGATTAGAATGATAACCTCCACTTTATTCACTTGCTGTATTTTATATATGGTATTAAAAATAAAATACGATCAATCTGAGCTGAGCTGAGGTAATATATAGTTTCCAGATTAGCCTGACTTAGAGCATCACTATCCAGCTGTACTTGGAAATCTGTACACCATGTAATCGGCAAGTCATTTGTTGTTTACAGATGAACCAAGTGCAGCTTTGATATCCAGTATTTTTTCATGTTATTATGTAGAACTATGTTTGTACAGAACTACTGAGTCCTGTCCTTGCTGTGGAAGGCACCTTTTCAGGACTCATGGCTGACAGCAGGTGATATCTAATGTTATCAGACAATTTAGGAGCTGTTACCTCTGTGTGTTCTGCAGAGAAAAGGGCACACCATGGCCACAGGTTGTTTTTCATTACTTTTAAGGCTGTGTTGCAGATACTTTGCATTACCTAGAAATCTGTGAAAATAAGAAAGGTAAATGCATAGGAGATTTCTAGTTAATGGTGATACTGGAAATAGTAGACAGAAAACATTGCAAACTATCTTTCGTTTTCATACAATTGAAAAGCAAACTTGTGTGTGTTCATTTCTGCTCTTAGCTGGTCTAAACAAGGCAGCAGTGATGTTTTTATTTTGTAATGAAGCATCATTCATCATAAAGTTTGTCTTAGAGTAAATACCTTTCAGATTGAGTTCTGTGAGGTCTTTGCTCCTGTATTTAAATGGACTCAATTGCATTTTTAAGCGGCGATTCTTTTGATATTTTAGTTTGCAAAGGTTCTACCCTCTCTTTTCTTCATGATCCCACCCATTTCCTTGCTGGTGTAAGGTTTTAGCTGGCTTCTTGATGAGCCAGTTCAGCTTTTCACAAGGAAAAGAGAAAAAGGTTTTTCTGTTTGTTTAATGGCAAGGTGTGGAGGAGCACCTGTGCAGCACAGAGGTGGGAGGAGGCAGAAACCAGGCAGGAGTTAATGAGATTATTGTAGGATTGAAGCCAAAGGTTCCTGAAGAGCTGCTGAGCTTGTCTAAGAAGTCACTCTCATCCAAAAACCTGACTTCCTGCAGGAGCCCAGCACCCTCCCTTGAGCAATTTCTCTTGCCTGTGTTCTCCTGAAGGAGCCAGTTGGTCTTCCTGGGTTGGAAGGAGATAAAGAGGAAAAAGAAATAATTTTTTTTGCTTGGCTAGCAAGCTGAACTAACTGCTGAAGATTCAAACACTGAGGCTGTAAGAAGGGAAGTCAAGGGGAATGTGTGGCCAGGGGAGAAAGAGCAGCAAATCCTTCTCAGAGCCACAGGTGCAGCTCCACCAGCTCAGGCCCCCTTGCAGAGGCTCACATTGTGGAGCAGCCACAGAACAAGCAGAGCTGATCTCATGGCCTGCTGCCACCAAACAATCCAGCCAAGATCCTCCCTCCCTCTTCCTCTCACTTCCTTTTTTCTCTCTCCCTTTTTGCCAGCTTAGCAAGCTGAGTCAGTCCATCTTGGAGCTGAAGGAGGGCCAAAAGCAGTGCCAGGGAGGGGTGGTGGGTGTGGGGAACATGGGGCTGCCTCTTCCCCTTTTGTCTGTGGGTCAGTGCTGTCCAGCTCATGGTGCAGCACTTTCAAGCAAATCAGCCAGACAGAAGTTAGTTATTTATCCAAATTTCACTCTGCTTTGTCTTGGTGAGTAGTCAAAGTGGTCAGCACCTCTTCCTTGCCTCAAGATGTTGTCTCCCTGTCTAATGTCACCAGGTCCTGTCACTCTCACCCTCTAACACAGTGGTTTTCAGTTCTTATTCTCACCCTAGATACACATCAAGAATCAAAATAAAGCAAGTTTGTTCTTAAAATTACCCTTGACCATTGCAGTTTATCTGACATATCGTCTATGCACATTATTTTAAAGCAAAAATGAAGAAAATTAGATCTTGATCCACAGACATATGAATATAAAGTACTGCTTTTGTTTTAGCATTATATTAATGATGTGAGGGGGAGCAGTTAGGTGAAGGGTAATCTTGATGTTTGCAGTATGTTCAGAGGAAGACTTAAGTCATATTAAAAAAAAAAAAAGTTTAAACCAAGCTAGTATCCATAGTTAAAAAGAAAAAAAGATAACCTATATGTTTCAACTTCCTGTTTAAAAGGACAGTCTGGCAAAGCCAGTAGAGAGATTTAGCTGGGGGGATGATTGCTGGTGATGGTGACTTTTCTAACAGGCTGTTTATACAGTAAGGTACCAGACAAAAAATGACTGGGAGTTGTGTATATGTTTCAGGAGAACACAGAGGAGTAGTTCCTGTATAGCCAGACTTTCCTAGTAATTGATAGTGGTTTTTCATGTCTTTTCTAAATATCATAGGTATTTTGTAGGTGGACAGAGCCTATTGTGTTTCTTTGCTGGGCCTCTGCTTAGGGGCCAGATTTCTCTGCAGTGCCAACTGTTTGTCTGGCTTCACTTTCACAATCACATTTCTCTACAGGCTTCCAGCAAGACACAAGCATCCCTTTCATGGAGAAACAGCACAAGGCAGAATCCAGGGCTGGGGGCAAATGTCTACCTTGAGTTTTAGCCACAGGAGGCTGTGAGGCACTTTCACAAGTGAGATGAGGTAGGCAGTGATTTAACAGAGCATTTTCAGCCCTTCTGCTCTGGCAGTCAGGATGTGTCTGAATTTACAGTGAAACCTACATGACATTTGTCTATTGAAAAACTTCAAAGGCATCACCCACACAAGTGCTTTTCCTTTTCTTTTCCTCCTTCAGTTTGAGCTGATCCTAGCTTGATGTTAGCTGTGGCTCAGGCATTTTCCCATGAGTTCTGGTTCTGTTCTTGAACAAGTAAGTATGAAGAAAACACCTCTAAAAGGGCAGATATCTTTATTAACTACTAGCAAAGGTTACTGCTGATGCAGAGGAATGAAATACATACTCTCAGTTTATCTTGCAAATAAATTGATCACCTGTATGTTACTGAAATAACTCTAGGCATTTAATTGATTTATTCACAGCTAATCCAAGTACATTCTCTTAATGTTAGTTTTACTCTATTCTGTTTACTTCCTACCAATTCCTACATCATGCTTATTTGGCATAGGAGACTTTAACTGCTCCTTGTTAGGAAATCAGTAGTTACATCTGGAAATTTGAGTGATTACTGTGATTTCTCCCTTTTCTAAAGAAATTGCAGTTTGGCTTTAGTTTTGTTAGGGGGTGTAGAAGATGTGTGTGCTCAGTGTGCACTCCATTAGACCAGTGCCCCTGGATTAAATCAAAAGTACATACTCTAGAGAAACTTCTTGGGGAAATTGTAGAGCTAATTTGAAGTAAGTATTTGGGGGGCAAAAAAGAAGTGAAGTATTTCATGCAATAGAAGCTTAGTCTTACTTAACAAAATGGATTTTCAGAAAACGGAAGGGGGGATCAAACTTTAATGAAGTGAACCAATCCCTGCCTTCCTAATCTATGGAATTTAAATTTGCTTGTTTAGAAAGCATAACAGTAGTTATAGAAACATGCATTTAAAAGCACTTTAAGATCACCAGGGCATCTAAGGAATTTGAGACACCTGTAGTCCTTGAATAATACTAATTGATATCTGTGAAGACTTTATGAAATCTGCACAAAAGATAGAATTTTGAGTGGCTTAAACCTTTATTTACAATTCAATACTGACAAGAAGTTGCTGAAGTCTCTCTCCTCCCTCTGGTCTCTCCTCTTTAACCTCTGAATGACTGAACTGGATGCAAATGTATCAGTCAATTAAACATTGCTGAGAGCTTCAAAGGCCCTAACAAAAGTTAGAGGTGCACACTGAAGTTTCTTAGAACTCTTCAAAAATCAAAAGTGCATTATATTTCTACTTGTACCCAGGGTAGTACTGAGCCCAGTGTCAAGATGAAAAATCCAAACAACTGGTTGCAGCAATTGCAGTTCTGCCCCTGCAGGCACTGGGTGTTTTTCAGATGTTTGTGTGTGCATATATACACAAATATATTTGTCATTTCAGGTACACAGCAAAGCTATGGAATATATTTACTCAGAAATTGGGAAAATTTCCCAGTAAATACTGGGGAAATAAGTATTTACACTGTTCTCATTTGGATAGAATAAGATGAAAGTTAGAAAAGAAATAGCAGGAAGTTATGCAATGTAGGTGATGATTTGAAGGCATTAAGTCTGACAGGAGAGGATATTTTCAGTTAGGAACTACTATTATAGAAACTTTAGACACTGCCACTGTGTGTGTCACCTCACTGATTACTGGTAATAGCTCTTGTCATGGTTTTGGCAATATACAAAATAATGCCTTTTCCTCTTAAATGCTGCATGTTTAGAGCAGAAGACAAAAGCACTTATGTGGATATGTGGTTCTTGTTTACTTTCTCTCAGCCCTCTAATTAAATTCTTCTGATTATGTTGTGCAGGCAGCAGAGCATCAGAATTACTGGATATGTTTATTCTGCTACAGAAACTTTGGGTTTTTCCAGTAAATTCATTTCCTCCTCAGTTTTACATATTCCAACTGGCGTTTCTGTGGTTGTAGCGATGTAGAATCCAAAGCCAGGCCTTGAGGATCTGGCAGTTGCACATTCTAATGTCCTTCCCACAGGGAGGAGACACCTCTGCATTTGTGGTCTATTAAATATTGTAGTTGTTCGTGGGATGTGGCTTGACTGGGTTGTTAGAGTGAGTGATGGGACAAATGGCCATATTGGCTTTCATGGGGCAGTACAGGAAAGTTCTGTATGGATTTTAAAATAGTAATTCATCTTGTAAATACCCTTAGAAGCCTTGTTTGGCAGCTCATTGTTTAAATCCTTTAATCTTGGGAATTTGTCATTATGTTAGAATTTCAGCAAAGCTCTTCTCCTACAGATGTGTGCAGTTATTTTAATATCATCACAGCTTGTGGTGCCTTGTTCCATAATCCTCTAAAAAAAGCACTGCTAGCCTCTTGGAAATGCATTTCTGTGCATGACATTTTTAATTTGAGCTGACTTCTTCAGTTTTGTGCTGGGCAAGACGATGGAGCCTGATCTGATTTCCATCACTGAACTGTGGCAGGGAGACTGATGAGCATAACACCTCCCTTTGCAGGGTTCACAACTGCAGCAAAAATTAAGGGTGGATTAAGGCAAGATGCATAGCTCCAGGTGAGGAACTTGAAGATTCACTCCATGTGAATCCCAGGCCAATCACCTGTGAGAAAATGTGGGAAACTGCCATGGGTGGTCAAGGGTAGAGAACAAGTTCCATAGAATCACAGAATCCTGGGATGGTTTTGGTTGTAAGGGGCCTTAAAGCTCATCCAATTCCAACCCCTGCCATAGGCATGGACACCTTCCACTTGACCAGATTGCTCAGAGTCCATCCAGCCTGGCCTTGGACACATCCAGGGGTGGGACAGCCACAGCTGCTCTGGCTCTGATGTGTTGTTTTTAGTGCTGGAGATTTCTGTGGCTCCAAGACTGGTACAGGCTCCTGACCAGGAGTCCTGTCCCTGCCTGCTGGTTAAGTGGATGCAGGAACACTGATGTTCCTGTGACAAGTTGAAAAGGTTGTCAGATGAAACTGGATCATGTTTGTGTGGCTGCCTCCCCAAAATGTGTGTGTCTTACAGAGTGAGTGAGCAGATGAGAGCACCGTTCAGTCTTGTCAAGTTCACTTGGGGCTTTTCATCTGCTTGAAAATGCTTTGAATGGAGACAAAGAGTGGACTTATGCAGGTTTCCCATTATTAGTTCTGATGGTTTATCTGCATTTTCAGGTGGGTGAAGCTGATTATTTGTTGTTGACAGAAGGACTGTGTAGGGAACTTGTCCTAACAAGCAGTAATTGTGTGATTAGGAGAGTTTAATAAAGAGGAGGAATTCTAATTCATTCATAGTACTTGGTTTGTTGACAGTTAATGTCATTTTCACTGAATGAAATCTATCAGTGTTGCTTATATTTTCAAGCTATTTGGAAGTGCTGGTATTCTGAAGCATTATTGTTTGCATCTAAGACCTAAGTTAAGACCTGTAGAAATCAGGTAATATTCCTAAAAAAAACCCCAAAACCTTAATTTTAATATTTCAAATTTAGTTGCTTTGTAGTATGATTACAAAAACTCTTTTGCTGAGAAATAATTTGCATTTTGAAAAGGCCATTTTGTAATTTCCATAGTTATGAACTCTTACAGTTATTTCATAAATGAAACTGGACAGCACTGATGTATTTATGGTCACAGATACGTTACCAATGTAACTTGTTTTATTCACACACTGCATTCCTTCTCTTTGGCAAGAGCAGTACTGGCCCCTGCACTTGAAATAGGGCAGTAGAAATCATCTATTACTTTGGGAGGGAACAATACAAAATATAACTTGTAATATACAATATTTCTTTTCCAAGCAAAAGTTGACTAAGAGAAAAATACATTCAACTTATAACTGTTAAGGTAAATATTGTAGATTTCATAAGGAAAAAGTAAACTATTAGTAAAATACAAATGTAACCAATACAGATGTGGTTACTAATCCAGAATCTTTACCCTTTATATATTTATAGCTATGTAGATCCATTCTTTGTCTATTCAAAAATAATCTTCTGATACAGATAATAAAATTATGAATCTCTAATTGTACTCTCTGCCTCCACATGGGCATGCATTAGATAAAATTAAGTTAATTAGTTTTTTACTGGGGTCTATTTTTTGGTCAGGCATATAAATTAACTGTCAAAATTGAGCACTTCCATTTTGTCAGGAAATAATTTTCTTATAATGAAACATAATTTATGGTATAAATACCTGCTGAATCAGGCATTGTAATGCAGATGACCCAGTGGCCCTGTATGATTTCTGAAGCTTGGCCTTGAATACTGGTTCATGCAAGTTCTTACTTAAAAAAGGGAGGGAAGAAGGGCAAACTGGGGAGAAATTCCCACAGCTCCAAATATTTCTCCAGCTGCCTAACAAAGCAGCTTTAACTCTCTGTATAAAGCTTTCTCTAAGCGACTTGGTGGGTCTGGCATAAGTATCAACGTTGAACAAGATTTTCATTTCCAATCTCTTTTCCTGTCTCAATACTGAATTATGTTCAGCGTTTTCAGATCATGTTTGCCACAGTGAGACACAGGGATGCTGCCAAAGCCCATAGGGAGAGCTCTGTATTGATTACTGAGAGCAGACAGACTTCTGACCTGCTGGGATTGCACTGGAACCACTCATGGCAGTGGTTCCTAAGAGAAACAAAATATTTACCTCATCTCTTGAAGTGATACTCTATTAAAGCATTCTCTTTTTAGGTCCAACAGACTGTTGTCCTAGGTTAGGAAATACATGATGAATGCAAACGGTGCAAACAAAAAGTGGGATTTTGGAGCATGAGGTGTGCACTTTTATTGTTGACTTTTTCTGTCATCAGCATATTCCTGAAGCATTTATTATGATAAAAGTAAAAGCACTTGTCTGATTGGTAGCAGTAGTGCTTGTAAGTGAAAACACTCATGGCCAATGGATCTTTAGATTCAAAATCTTATGGTGTCAGCTGGGAACAGAACTTCAACAATTGGGTCTCGTTGCTGCAGGTATTTTCCTATCCAGAAACACAGGTCATGGCCAGCCTGACATTTCTGAAATGTGTCCATTTGGCTGTGGGATGTTTGTTAGACAATCACAGTTAGGGTATTTGTGCACAATAAGTGAAGCACAAGATGATGTGACCTCGTGCATTTGTTTCAGTAGGTCAGTTAAGTGATCTGAAGGACCAAATGGTTTCTCCACTGCAAGAGCCTTTTCTTGTCCAAATTTTAAAGAGATTGGAGAAACTGAGCTCTGCTTCTGTGATGCTGTCACAGGGAAACTCTTCAAATAATGAAGTGAATGCACATCCAGAAATAAGCTTTTGATTGTATAAAAGACACATTTGTAGCTTTGTGAGTGTATTTTGCTTTCAGGCTGTTGGAACTGTCTGAATTCTAGAGGTGGTTATTTCCTCCCCTCTGCTCTGATTCCTAGCTGAGACTTCTTTGGCTTCTTTGTGTTGTTCATTTAACAAGTTTGTCCCTCATAAACAAGATTGTGGCTCCTATTCCAGCTCTTACTGCCAGGAAGCTTCTTACAAAACATATATGATTAAACATGACTAACCTAAGTCATTAACATAACTCATAACATTAACATAACATTAACATTTACTTTCTTAGAAGTACAAGACAAGAAATGATGGGGGCCTTTTTCCCCATCAGGATTTACTATCCATCTTTTCTGTGTACCTCTGCAGTCATGTGCAAGTATCAGCTCTTGAAAAGACTTGAAAAAAGGCATCAGTATTGGGAATGAATTATAAAAACTGTCAGCTTTTCTGTGTGTCTTTCTTCAAAGTATTAGGTACTGATCACTGGGAAAGCCTGGTTAATCTGCTGAGTGAGATCAAAAGGAAAAATAAACTTCAGTTCAATTTAGTGTTGCCTGAGATTTATGGATCCTGTGCTGCTTGTGTCTGGTTTTTAACCTGTAACTCTAGAATGTGGCAGGCTATTTTCTCCATAGAGGTCTGCTTGCTGTCTGCTGAAACACCATTTGGGCAGCAATGAAGTCAGTGTAGCAAGGACAAGTGCAATTTCCCCATCTTAGATTCTTTCCTGTACGAAATGGTGAAAGGGAAACTCCCAGGAAATAAAGTATGAAATAGAAAAAGCGACATTTGAAGGGATACTGTTGTGGGTGTCCTCTCTGCAGTATTAATGTGTAGGATTTTTCTTCCTGTGGGAAGATCACTGGTTCAGTTGCACGTGAATGTGTTCTGTGTTTAAGGCTCTTGTTACAGAAGATGTTCCTCCAGTAGTAGGGGCTGTGTTTGGAGCTCAGCTTGGTGCACAGCTGCTCTGTATGAAATAATTGACAGTTCTATAGCCCAGTTGTTTCATTGCTGTTTCCTGGAAGAGACAGATTGGGTTCACCAGCTTAATCCCCAAACATGTGGTCTATATTCAAATACAAAATGAGGCGGAACTGTGAACAAGCTTTCTGTTTGGTTGGATTTATTTTGGTATATGCCAAATCTATATTCTGTGCAAGTGCCTCCCCTGGGAGTTCTTCCTAAACTGCTACTGTGACCCTTTTATCAGACCAGTATCTCAGTAACTCCAGCCAGGGGAGGATTCCAGGCTAAACCTTAACCTTGGAGCAGATTCCATTGGGAGGCAATGTTTATGGAAAGAAAAATAGAAACCTTACTCATCTCCCCTTTCTGCTTTCTGTGACACGTAAACTTTGGGAGAAACAAGCAAATGTTAATGGCAAAAAGTAATTTTTGATTAATGATTGAAATTATTCTCTTCATCTTCCATGTATTGGATGAAATCTGTAGAGGAGATTTTTGATATATTCTAATAGCCTCTACAGCTGGGCAAAGAGGGGGGAAAATGTATTTACAGGTTTCTATTTGTTGTAGCCTAATTTAGGAGGGATTTAGGAAATTCATCAATAAAAGAGTGTTGATTAAACTTAAAGCAAATCCACATGTTTTAGTCTGTAAGTGCAGACATTTACAAAATAAATTGGTATATCATGTTACTTTTGTTTTCTTTAAAATGACTTCATGTGAATTTAGACTTGAGTGTGGAGTAATGAGATGCATTAGGACATGTTGAAAGGTATTAGGCATGCACACAACATCACCTCCTTTGGGTTGTGTAGATGGGCAAAATTTGGGGTATTCTGAATTGTTGCTGTGGTGGGACAAGCTGATGAAAGCAGCAGATATTTCTTGTCATAGTCTAGTTTCTTTACCCATTCAAAATCTGAGGTTTTCCCTACTTAAGGCACAAAAGGAAGCAAAGCTAAGCAATTGCTTTTCTTGCTGTTCCCAGCCTTGTAGATTTTTCAGTCTTATCTACAATTTTTGGGTCCTGCCCAAAGGCCTTTCACAGGGTGCTTTCATTTCCACCACCTTCCCCTCTGCTCCATTTCCCTCCTTATCTCTCCTCATTTTGCTCCAGTTATCTGTTCCATACTGAAACTTGAATTTGATTTGGTTTTGCTGGATACAGGTCAAGAACCATCTTGAGGAGATTTTGGCCACCTGCACCTGAGCAGTGTCTGGGCATTTTTGGTGTGGGGCATCTGCAGAGGAGGCTGAGGACATATCTTGCAGAGCTGAATTTTAGTCTTATCTTTGACGTTTTCTTTTGTAATTCTACTTGTGATTATGTTTCTTTTCTTCCCAGAGGACACTGATGTTTTATCTTTTCAAACACAAAAAGCAAAATTTATGTTCTGTTACCCAGTGATGCTCTTTGATCAGAAGATTGTGTTAACAATTTCTCTTAATTTTGAGACCAAGAGAGAAATGCCCAAGGGTGACATAAATCATCCATGAGTTCCAAGAGCCTTTCTTTTAAGCAAAGAATTTTCTCCCTATAGTATTGAAACTTGTGATCTGTCATCAGAATGCAAGTTCTTTAACTGAGTTTTTCAGCACAGTGTTGTGTCTTTTGCTGAATTTAGGGGAAAGCTATTTACTCCTCCTAGCTGAGGACAGAATGTGTAGTCATGCTTTTCTTCACTGACATTAGCTGCTAACAAAACAGCCTCAAATATTTGCAAACACTCAGAACCAGAGCAGCCTCAGAGCACTGCCCTTCGGTTAAGAAGTTTGTTCAAGTACAAATCAAGGTGTTCTGGGTCTGGCTGGGCTGCAGTTACCTTTCCTCACAGAATGCTCTTCTGCTCTGACGTCTGGGCTGGTTTGGGTACCACAGCAGTGGAAGAGCCAGGGCTGAGCAGGGATTTCACATTCCTGCAGCCCTGCAGGGCTGGGAGGGGACATGGCCAGGACACCCGACCTTGGCTTAGCCCGGAGATGTTCCTACACTGTGATAAAAGCCAGTGGAAGGAAAGGGGGGGCATTGGTTATTAAGGCATTTGTTCTCCACAGCAGCCTCTCTGTGTACTGAGGCCCCAAGGAGCAGCCAAACATTGCCTGCTGCTGGGAAATGGAGAATAAATAATCTTTTTTCTATTTTTTAATTTGCTTCCATGCTCAGCCTTCACGCTTTTTTAAAATTTATTTAATTAAACTGCCTTTATCTTGACCCATGAGCTTTTCATCTTGTTTTCTCCCCCATCCTGGTGAGGAGGGAGGTGACAGTGGCTTGGTGGGCACCAGGGTCAGTTTTGCTGCACAGCCTTGGAGCTGTGGGACTTGGGCCAGTGTCTTTCAGGACAATTCCTCCTGTTTATGAAAAGCAGCAAAAATGGCAAAGTAATGCTTTGCTCCAGCTGTTGAAAATGAATTACAGCACAGGCCCACACAGTAGCAGAAGATGCATTTCTATATTTCCACAATTACTGTAAAGCTGTGGAGTCCATTTGCTGTCTGAGGGCTCAGCCAGGAGCTGGGAAGCATTAACTGGATTGGCTGAGACTGGTTTTGAAACTGCATGCTCAGGAATAGCTTCCAAAGCAGAGCATAAAGCCTTTCAGTCTCTCCTGCTTTAGAAAGCTTTGCTTTCCTGGTTTTGTCCAGGGAATGGTCTATTCTGGCTAAATGGAAATATTTAGAACATGAAGGACATTCCTGACAAGATTATGTTTTTTAATGTGAAATGGATTTGGATTTTAAATTCTTTTGCTGTTTTAAATGTTGATGTTTAGAATCGTGGTTGGATTTGTGAAGCAGCTGCTGTGCTGAAGTTATCCTGAGTTTGCAGCTGGCTAATGAGAAATGATGTTGATTTGGACAATACCAATTACTGACCTTATTAGTCTTAGCAGTAGTAAGTCTGTCTTTGCAAGAAAAGAAATTATGTCTAGAACAATATAGAATGACAAGGTGATTGTGACAACAGGTGATAAGACTGAAAAAATGAGTGAAACACCAAGCTTGTCAAAAATCTGCATTGTTTGATTCAATCAAAAAGAGCACTGACCGAGACATTTTTTCCAAAAATGAAAGGAATGAAATATGCTTGAAAAGCAAATTTTTGTATCAGCATTCATCACTGAAAAGCTTCATTTGAGATTTAAAAGTTGGTTCCCTCTAAAAGTAACATCTGCTCAAACACTGCAGTGTAAAAGAAACTTGTCTCTATGTACCCATTCTGCTTTCATTGCACTTCTGATTTATGTAGTTTAACGCAATAAACATTGAGATTAGTTTTTTGTAAACTACTACCAAAGCTGGAGTAACTTGCTATTTCTGTAAAGTGCCATGATTAGCAAAAGCACGAGTTTGGGGAAGAAAGTATGGTGGGTTTTAACTTGAATAAGCAGGTTTAAATCACTGATAGCTCTCCTGATAATACTCTGTGTAGCTCCAAAGATAAACTACCACCTTAAGGTACAAATGTTTTTAAGTAGAATTTTGTTAACTAATTCCATAGTATTCCAGCTTGCATTAGTGTACTTCTGCCAGAAATACTTAGATCATGACATTGATCTTAGAAGTTTCCTTTCATTTATTTATTTCAAGTTTTGTGAAGAGGTGAGAGGTCTCGTGGTGCAGCAGAAATGAGAGAGTCCAGGGATGGTGGTTGTTGCCCAGCAAATGCTGTATGTTCTTCTGAATGTTTGACTTTTAGACTGAACAAAATTTAAAAAGAATTCCAAGCCCAGAACAGCTGTGACAGCAGAGGAAGTTTTGAGTCTTCTCCATTTTTTTTCTTTCATTACTTTTTATTTACTTGTAGATCTTGTTATATTCCTTTCCTTTTTCCTTCAAAGGACATCTGGTTTGTTTTGTGTTACCTGGAGGAAAGTCTCAGGCTGTGAGTGACATGAGAGGCAAACTGCTGCCCAGTGCCATCTCATCCATGGTCCCACTGCTGTGGGAATAGGCACTCAGGGAAGATCAGGGGTGGGGTGGGATGTCCAGTGGAGCCCAGTGGAATTAACAGGGCAAGAGCCAAGGGAAAGGATGTGCAGAAATGTATCCGGGCTGAAAGCTTGGAAGTTGGAAGCTTTACAACTTGGAAATTGAGAATAAGCCCAGCCTGTCACAGAAATATCCAAAGTAATATGATGAGGCTGAGTAAAACTTGTCCAGTCATCTTTTGGTGGTGATAAAATGAAAGTGTCTGTTATTTTTTGACCAGGCTTGCCAAAGTGGTGGTCAATCCTCAGAGTCTTGATGAGACATTTGGACAATGCCCCTAAAACCGTGTTTTAATTCAGCCCTGAAGTGCTCAGGCAGTGGATGATCATTGTATGTCTGTTCCAGCTGAAGCAGTGTATTTATTCTGTTTTGCTCAGTGTGTTTGAAAATGGGAGTTTTTTAATTGCAGCAGTGCTTTAAAATATTTATACTTCCTTAAAAACTTCAGGTATGGTCTTGATGTCCAGATGACTTGGGGTTTGGACAGGTCATTGCAGCAGAAATGTTTCTGTTCTGGGTATGTTTGAGGACGAGTTTTATCCCAGTAATGAATTAACGTTGCTGACTCCCTGATGTGGCCTGGGGGACACCAGACCTGAGCTAATGCACCTTCTCCCCACCCAGAGCCCCTCTGGCTGCCTGCAGGGCACCTTGCAGGTACAGCAGAGGTCTAGGATGGATCAGAAGTACAAATATCCCATCCAGTTCTGCACTGGATGCAGCAATTCCACTGAAGTCAGCAAAGGGAGTCCGGATTTTCACTGATTTAAGTGGAAACAGAAACATCTTCCATTGAATTAAAACACTGTCCAGCTGCTTGGAAACATGTATTAACTTTACATTTTGCAGATACTGTATATAAACCTGGTTTATATCTTTCCTAAGTGGCAGTTGGTATAAACACAGCATCGTGGCACGGTATGAAACATGTGAGAAGTTCCCCTTGGAAGTGGAGGGAAGAGGTTGTTATTATAATCAGCCCAATTCACATTAAAGTGCCTGAAGTGTCACACTTGCTGCAGTGCTGAGATCTTGGCACACCTGGTGCAGGGAAGCACCCAAAGCACACGGATGGATTATGGAAGTGTTTTTCCCTTGGTTCCTCTGGTGCTGGCAGGTCTGATCTCAAAGGGAGGTTTTGCTCAGCCTGGAGGGTATTTTCTTTTCTCACGCCCATGGCAGTTGTACAGTACAAAAAGCAGCAGTAACACAGAGCACCACGTTCTCTACACCTTCCTAGAATTAAGTTTTCTCATGTTTCAATGAAGCAGCAAAACAAATCGAAATTTTGGCTGAGCAGAACAACTTTTCATGTCCCATGAGCTTTAAAATGGTGATGTCTCCTCTTCATTTGCATTAGCAGGAGATACTTGCCAGTCAATGTTTTTCTGTTTTGGAATGGTGTTGCTGAGTTTGGAGGTTTGAGACCAGAGAGCTGCTGTTGGAATTCCTCCTCTATGGCTGATTCCTCAGTGAGCATCTCTTCACTGACACAGACAGGCTTTCAAATGCCTCGTGGGTGTCCTTTTTCACTGTGTTAGTTGAATTAACAAGTCCTGAAGGTATTATACCTCTTTAGTTTTATCATCTTTTGGCAGTATTTGAAGTTGTTTTTAGGGTGGGAGGGTTTTTTTGTGGGGGCGCTTTTGTTGTTCTTGTTTTGTTTGTTGGGAGTTTTTTTGGTCTTGTTTGTTTTGCGGTTAGGGGGGTTGTGTGGTTTTTTGGCGGTTTTTTGGGGGGGGTTTTTTTGAAGGGGAAGATGATATTTATTATCATGAATTTGACTGTGTGGCTAAAATGCTTCATCTGATTTTGGGGAGATCACAGCTTGCTGCTCTTCTCCTGAATTCAAATTAGAAGTGGCTTGATTGCTACTGCATATGATGTGAGTAACCATCACAACATAAATATCCATCTTCTATAGATGAATTAGCCTGTTTTACAAGAGGCTCATTATTTTTCATCCATTTTTTCCTTAAAAAAAAAACACCTGCTTTTTTCTCCTTCCAATCTCAAAACAATTTTTCTAGGGCAGAATAGCACATGTGCATGTGTGAAAAATGGCTGTTCATAAATGTCTCAACCTGGCTAAATATTTAAACATATGCAGCTTGCCTGCATACATGCTACTGATGGAATGGTTTCCTGAATCAGATTAAAGGATTATTTCTGAGATTTTGCTGATTTTGGAGCTTGAACTTCATGACTGCCATACAAGGATGCTTCTGGTTCTATGGTTTATTTTTATGTAGGATCAGCTTCTGAAGTGGTGCAGTTTTGAAAAGGGCAGAGATGCCCATTTGCAAAAAGAGGTTATAGTAAGTATTTGATAAGAAATAGGTTAAGTTTTGTTGATACACTGACTTTACTTAATACAAAACTAAGTTGGATAAATCCTTGTGGGGAAATCTGATTTTATTCTTTTTGATCTTTTGTTGTGCTGCCACTGCACTGGAGTTTTGAAGCTGCAGTTGTTTGTCCCCGTGATAAACAAGTAGCACACACAAAGTTCTTGTTTCTAATTCTGGGCAATCTGGGGCAAATTATCTAAGCTTTTATCTAAATTCTGACAGGGAAATAATAATTATTAAGTATTTTTAACCACAGTATTTCTAAGCTACGTTGTTATGATGCTTTTTTGTGTTACACCACCTTTTCTCAGAATTTGTAGTTCAGAGACCTGAAACCTCATTTAAATCTTAATCATTTTTAGCAGGATGTGTGAGACAAACAAGGGTGTTTATGTTGAGTGACCCATGGAGCTCTCAAAGATATAAATCACAAGAGCTGCTTAGTAGATCCTTCCCAGCTGGTGCTACAACCACGTTTCAGTATAGCCAAAACTGCTGTTCTGTTTTCAAATTTCAAATTACATTAAGTACAATCGTAGCATCTGCATCCTCCACTGATTTTCAGCTTCTTGGCAAATGGAAAATCAACATTTTCTTTTCTGATTCACTTGGTTTCCTTTAGATAGTTATTAATAGGGGGTTTTTTGATGTTAATAGCAAGACCCTTTGCTTTATTAATGGTAGATGCTGAGGGCCATATAGAAAATATCTATTGTCTTTTTGGTGTGAATATTTCTGCAGGAGAGGATAAGAAGATAATATTAAAAAAGAATGTAAAAAATCTTTTTCATATATGTAGCACAATTGGATTCCTCTTAATTCTTTGAACATTTTGGCTGCAGTTTACTTATTATCAGATTCATATTGTGTGCTGAAACCACTTTTTAGAGATGATTTCCTAAAAATATGATTTCATCTTGGTGGAGAAAATAATCCCATTGGTTTGAGGATAATTATAATAGTCTGATTATAGGGATGTACAGCTACACGAGGCTCAAGCAGGCCTTTCAAAGGTGCCTACCTGAAGTAGTGGATTTAGAAGCCCTCTGGAGCTCCTCTGTGTTCATTAGAGATGCTGCCAGGGGTTCAGCTGCCCCATGGCAGAAACTCTCCCTTGTGGAGAGGGCTGCTTGTCTTTTATTTCCAATTTGGGGTGAACCTGGACTCTAATCCTCGTTATTGTTCATTTTATGTTGTCCCAGTGCAGTGTGGCTGCCCTGATAACTCACACCAGCCTCTACTTGGAAGATCTGAAGCTATTCATTATCTCCTTTCTTATCCCTGAATTCTTTCAAAATATTTTAACATAATGGCTAGATTGAATGACTGTCTGAGCAGTAACTGCTCCAAAGCAGGGACAGGAAATGCCAAGTTCAGGGAGGATTTACTCCTGGATGTCAGGAGTGATGCACACCCAGGGCCCAGACCCAGAGGTACAGTGTGACTTCAAGCTGCCCAAGCTCTGGGAGTCTGGAAGTTACAGTCAGCCACAAATTAATGAAATGTTGGTCATGTTTCTGGCTGGGAAGCAGGGGAAGAACCTACAAGATCAGATCCCACATATAAAGCCATCAACAAATTATTAGAGAGGCTGAAACAGGAGAATGCAGAGAGGAGGGAAAAGCTTTGTAGCGCTCTCAGCTCTGGTTTGTCTCAGGCTCTTACAGATTGATGGGCACTTAATTTCTATCTCTGCAAATGCTCAGGGTTGGTGGAGATCTGTCTTCTGCACTGTTGAAAAACAAACTCTTGTAAGAGACCACTGGGTTCTGGACATGTATTGGGTCCCTTTCATTATCAAAAATGTAGGTCTGTGTAAAAACTGTTGCTGAGGTGATGAGGGTTTTTTTTACTCTCAGTATGTATCTATTTCATTGTGAGAAAGTGATTGTGGGGTAGAAGATTAGAGACAGTGTGCAGAAGGCCAAGACCCTGAGATCTAAAAAATTCCGCCTTGTAAAATCTGCTGTTACAGTTTCTGCATTAACAGTGACATTTATTTTTTGAAAATCCATTTTTATTTCCTGTCTTTTCCTTGTTCTCCAATTCACAGATTTGAAGGGTTGCAGAACTCAAATCAAACACTCTCAAGGCACTGGAATGCATTTGGTGCTTTGATACTCCCCAAAGACTTGTGATATGATGGAAGACATGAGGGAGAGATTTAGGGTAAAGTTTGCTTTGATTTCCTAAAGAAAACAATCTACTGTGGCAGCTGTTAATCACATAATCAGAATCTGGAGTTTAAGATCTGATTTAAGTTTTCACTTTCTGCCTTCGCTAAAGGGTAAAAGTCTATAGGGGAGAAAAACACAAAAGAAATATAATTTGTATTGGAATAAATAGAGTGAGCTTGCATGAATATTTACTATTTCTCCTGTGGGTCTTTTGCATGTACATTAGCACACAGCTGAACTTCTCAAATTCAAAAGTGATCTTCCCTACAGTCTGATGCTTGTTTATAAGGTACTTGTATTTCTTTCATTTAACTGAGGGTCATGTGTCCCCCCATTTCCAAGTTGCATAAAACTTTTATAGCACAAGCTTTTATTTGAAAAAGAGAATCAGTGAGCATTAGTAGGAAGGCTATGTTACCCTCTCTGATAATCCTGAACACTCAGAGGTATTTCATGTTTCTCTCTCCAAATACCTGCATTTTAAAATTTTCTGAAGCTGAGATTTGCCAGGAGGTTTGCTCACATTTCAGCTGAACATAAGTTCTGGGAGCTGGTATGTAAAAAAGTTTCGTGTGTTGCATTTTATGGGAATTAGTTTTCCCCTTTGCTAGCACATTTTGTTAATTGTCAACATAGCATCATGCACTTTTAGAGCAGAATAGTTTTAATTTTTAGCTACACACCATGTAAGGAGTGTTGATATTGTCATCTGTTAAATGCTATCTAATAAGTCACAAATATGAAAGACAAATTCAGTTTTCATCTTGTGAAAATTCTAAATGTCCACAAGTCAAATGGAAGGGTATATATATATATTTTTTTTACTTATTTTACATCAGCATTGGCCAGTGTTATTTCTTAGCAGATTTCTTGTTTGTTCTAATCACAGTTTAGGGCCTGCCAATATGACTTTAAGCAGATTGTTTTCTTTCTTTTATAGTAAAACCTCAGCACAAACAGCAAGCCAAGAAGACAACCTCTTGGTGCAGACTGCTTTATTTTACTGGATGGAGTCATTCTTCCATTGTAAATACTTGACTCTTTAAATACTGGAAAATCTCCAAGAATTAGAGAATCTTTTTGCAAAGGCCACTTTTAGTAGTTTACAGTCCAAAAAAAAAAAAAAAAGCTGTAAGACATGCTAAAATCATACAGGCTGCTTCCTTTGCATGCAGCTATTGTTTTGGCTTCAGCAGTAGGTTAATTCATCGTCATTAATAGGGAAAAGCTCTAAAATGGTTTAGAAGAATGGTGCTTGCTCTTGGGCTTTCAGCTACAAAACAGAGATATTCAGCAGTATGGTGGGCCCTCAATTATCCCACACAATGGGGCTGGCAGGAGCTGGCTCACAAAAAGCAAAGCCACAGCCAATTCAATCCATAGGAATTGGACTAGAAACCCCAAGTTAATATATTTACTTGTAGCAAGTCTGTAAACGGTTTTGCTTTCAGCGGGAAATTTTAAGAAAATCTAATAACATAGGTAAAGAATAGCCTGCTATATGCAGTCTTTACCCAGCAATTCATTCTCTGTGGGGTTCTGCTGTGGCCAGAGGTGTCAGGAGGAGCTGATGCTCTGTTTTTCATTGCACATGGTGGTTTCACTGCAGAGACTTGGTATGAAAATTTTATTTAACATAGGGAATACTATTTGTAAAAATTTGATATTTTGGTATAATGGTCACATAGCTGTAAAGAGGACTGTTGTATTTTTCTAAAAGTGAATGGCCTGGTGAAAAGCACTCGAAGTGCAATAAACTGTGAGGAACCAGGGAGGCTGTGACAGCAGTTCAGCCAAATTCAGCTTTTCTCCCCCAGCTTTCCTCCCATTGCTGTGCCCTTTGCATTAAGAGAAAGCATCATCTCATAGCTCTTCTCACTGCTCTGCTCTGTGTTACTGCAAACTGTGAGACATTCCAGCCTTCATTCAGGCTTCAAATCCAGAGGAAATCACGGGGAGCTGTTGGTCATAAATTTTCCAGCAGCAGGAATACCTTCTCAGAGGTGCTGAATGCTCTCTGCTTTCACTGGCATTAGCAGTTCTCAGGACTCTCTCACTCTTTTTGATTAGTTTTGTTGCTTAGAAGAGTTTGGGATTGTGAAATACCACTGACTTTCAGTCAGGTCTGCACCAGAATTGCTGTGTATCCATGAGATTTTCTGCACAGAGAGGCAAGGTATGGTTTATTTCAATAATCTGCTTTTTGCTGCGCTGGATTCTGGCTTCTTTAGAGAAGGATTTTCAGCTGCTCCTGAAGCTTGCAGTGATGAGGTGACACAGGCAGTTATTTGTACAGGCCTAGGAAAGGGTACAGCAGTTCAGTACAATATAAACTAACTGCATGGAATCCATACCACACTGGCTGTTTAGGTTCCTAAAAGCTTAATAAAGCTCATTGTAGTTATTTTCTTTTGAAAAATCTCCTTTGCCCTGTACTTTCTTTGAAGTAGGAAGAAGTTTTTTTTCCTCTTCCCTACCCTCTGTACCTCTTCTCTCACAGTAACACACAGACCTGATTCTGGATGTAAACCTGGTGCACTTCTGTAACAAGGTCCTGGTACATTCCTTGCTGAATTAATGCACAGGTATCTGAACACATCATTGCTTCAAGGTGAGGAATGATGTCCTTCAGTCTAAGGTCTGCCTGCAGCTTACAGGATCACTGTGGCCCTCCCCATGGGATTTGTTTTTTCACTTTCTAATGTGTCAATGTATGCCTCTGAATATTAGAAAGGTTCATTTATCTCAGCAGAGGAGATTGTGTCTAATCCTTGATTTGTGTGGATGTAACTTTGAAAAATGCTGTAGCATAACTAGAATTAAATGTGTGGTGTATTTTGGGAATTAGCTCGTTGTTTTGGAAAGCAGTCTGGGCCTGTGATTAAATCTGTTGCTTTTCTGAGCTGCCTGGTTTCCCCTGTGAGTCCTGCAAGGCACAGTGATATCTGCTG
Source organism: Hylia prasina (assembly GCA_013397195.1). Lineage (NCBI taxonomy): Eukaryota > Metazoa > Chordata > Aves > Passeriformes > Sylviidae > Hylia > Hylia prasina. The sequence goes on along the minus strand of VYXD01010098.1, from coordinate 681,298 downwards.
TGATAAGGTTATTTCACCATCTGCTTGTCTGCTTTTGTCACACTGCTGTTAGACTTTGATTTGCTGCTTCAGGAAGGAGAACTTTCCTTGAGAAGTTACTGTAAACACAGAAATGCCTTTCCCTCTGCTGGAACTGAAATTTTGCACTGAATGCTGCCATGATCTGCACTGAGCATCAGTGGGAACCAGAGTTCCATGTGCTGTTGACAGCTTTGGAACGCAACAATGAAAGTCACTTTATCAACTCTTTGTATTCTTTAGATTTATTTTCAGAGAATCTGTGTAACAGTTGGATGCAACTCGATAGCCAAACAGTGAACAAGAACAAACCAGTTCCAATTACTTGCTACTTGATCCTTGGAATAAACCCAGATAGTTATAAAAGTTTGAAATAGTTTAGTAAATAGATGCTGAAATAGGAATTTGTGCTCATCATCTGGAGATGGGTTGCAGTTAGGTTATGACAACACTGCTCTTCAGGAATTCTAAACCTGAGCAGATTGATAACTGAACCTTCTGGGTTTTTACATGAAATATTCATATATTTAGAAGTTTTTTTACAGCATACAGTGTACTGTAATTAATAACAAGTATTATTAATAAGCATTAATCTTTCAATCCATCTGTGTGTGAAAGGCTCACAGCAGGTCCAGCCTGCTCTCAGAATACTGAATTAATTCCTCAGGGATGTCTGTAAACTCACTGGTGTTCCAAGGTGACACAAGACATTTGTTAAGCACAGTTGGAGAATATTTCTAAGAAAACTAAATATAGTTCATGGCACCATCATTCAAATTCTGCTTTTGATTGATTTTCAAGTTAAGACTAGCATGTCCTCTTTGTTTCTCTCATTCCAGTCCATGCAATCTAAAAGATTTATGGATAAAATCTGGAGTGTCAGTTTCACAAAGTGAGAAGTTGCAGTTTTTATCACAGAATAAGGCAATTTCACCATTTTTTAACACCTTGGCAAGCGTTTATGACAAGAATAGAAGAAAAAGAAATACAGAGGAAACTTTCCCATCGGACTAAACCAAGGTGAAATATAGAATTTCCAAAGTGCGGAAGGTTGAGGTGTTTTTTTTTTTTTTTTTTTTCTCTTGAAGATAAAATTTCAAAAGCTCTGGAAGGTGGTTTTCAGAAGTTTGGCAGATGCCTCAGTGTTTCAGAACAGTTGTTAGGAGTTAGTGTTTTTCCTGGCTACTTCTCCTCCCATCAGAGTGGGTATTCAGAGGATACAGTTTTATGTTACAGCTGGACTCATTAACTGTGGGCAGTGACCAAAAAGGGAGGGCTTGTTTTCCTCTCCAGAGCTTTTCCTTCCCTCTCCAGTGTGTCAGTGGTATTGCTAGTCTGACCCCATGGTGAACTGATTCAGAGAACTAAGGCTGTAGGAAACTAACACTAAAAAACATGGAAAATAATGGCTTTTTACTGATGTAGTGCTCTGATCCCTCCTGGGGTCAGGCCAGTGCCAGTGACTGGGATGTGTAGTCAGAGGCAGGATGAGTGGGAGAGCTCTTCAATTAATGTAAATGTGGTGTGAATGTAGATTTCTAGCAGTTTTATCAGCTTAAAGATTATTTCTGGATTATCTGCTGAAAATGAAGGTTTTGTTCTCTCTGCTTGGTGCCCTGTTTTCCTACATCCTCCTCTGGGGTGGCACCGCTGATTTATGGTTTGTTGGATCAGGAGATGCAGCTGAAGGCTAAGCTAACAACAACAACAAAGAATTTCAGCCTCACAAAAATTTTTCTGACATAGCAAGGGACAAAGTAGTGTGAATTTGTCCTTCGTGACAGCAGCACAAATGAATTTGTTAACCTAAAGTTACTTTTGATGTTGCACTGTAAATATTCATGTAGAAAAAGTTTATTTGCCAATTCATTGACCCTCAGCTGCTGTGATGTGCAGGTTTAAAGACTTTCTTGAAGGATAAATCCTGAAATCATGTGTGGCATCATCAGTCTCTGTTTTGCCCATGTGATTCTCCTCTGGTATCTCTCCTGAGATGGACAGTGAGCCATAGAACACTGCTGGATTTAGGAGAGACGTCAGTGTGTGCAGTGTGTGATGGTCTACTGTAAAATCATCATCTGTGTTAACATGAGTGGCTTTTGGATGTTTTCCCTCAAATGTTTCAAATCTGTTCTCTCTGGTTCTGTCTGGTTTCACTGCAGTATCTGTGTCAGTGGAACACACGTTATCTGGGATGGTTGGGATGGATGCTCTTGGCAGGTGAGCACAGCTAATTGCATGGAGCTCCATCTCTAAGGTGAAGTGCATTTCTGTTCTCTGAGGGCCCTGACAGCTCTGAGGAAATGGCATTCTGGCCTCTCCAGACACATTTCACAAGTACCAATGGGCTCAAGACTCTCTTTTGAAGTTTTTGTTTCTTTCAGAAATGAGATTCAATGCAATGCCCTCTGGCCTGGCTTTTCTCCTTGCTGCTGTTTTCTTTTGGGATTACTGTTTGGTCATTGTTTGGTTCAGGCCATACTCAATTGCCCTTGTAATTAATGTGGAGCTAATAATCATGTACTGAGTAATCACTGGCTGCTCTGCTTTTCTGGGATTGTTTTGACTCTTTCAGTTCCCACTGACTCTTGGGGGGAGATTTTTACATTTAACAACTCTGAACTAGAGTATTTCAGCTCTGGGCAACCTGCTGATGTGCTGAGGCACATTAGGTGATAGGATTGTTCTGACTAAATATGAGTGCCTAGGATTGAAGTGTCTGGATGAAAATGAGTCACTTGGGATCCCTTTAGGGACAGTGAAGTTCTGTCACTGTGCTCCTGGAGCACTGTGTGCTTCACCCTGAAGTGGATGCCTGTAAGAAAAGTGAGACTAGGTCATCTGTTGAATTTTGATTAGATTTCTAATTGGATTAACTTGGACAATTGATTTAAGTGCCTTTATTTGGTTTTAAATCCATATTTATCTGTGTAAATGGTAGCTGGCAGACATAAGAGTTTCTGGAGCTCTCTCAGGCTGACATCAAGAGGATCACCTTAAAATGTAGATGCTGAGTTGCATGTGACAAATGTACACTCATGCTCTTAGTTTAAGAATGTACAGGAATATTAATATTACCACTGTAACCTGCTATGGAATTGTCAGTTTACAGGATGAGCATTGTCATTTGACTGACAGGAGTTGTGTAGGTGGTTTCTTCTGCCTTCATGACCCAGGGTGTGCTCTGTAGTTTCTGTGTCACTGCTGGAAGCAGGCACGAGCTCCTGCCTTGACTTTACACATTGTGCTTGACAAGTTCAGTCTCCTCTTTGCCTGGACACTTCATCTTGTGCTAAAAGAAAGAACCAGTTTACCTCGTGTAATCCATGTTCTGGCTTATTTCACAGTTGTATTTACAACAAGTTTGTTTAAAGCTTCAAAGACCCATTTGTATAGTTCTTGGCTGTCACAAATGAAGAGATGAACTTAAGAGTTGCTCCCTTTTCTCTACTTAAAGCTCTTCCTTTCCAACAGCCTTTTATTGTAGGTACCCCTGGGTAGCAAATCCACAGTTCTCAGGTAATGTTTAAAACAAACTGCATTTTACTTGTCCAAGCTTGATTAGGATTTAAGTGTCTTTGGCAGAAATAAAAGATCAGTGAAAGTTCATACTTAATATATGAATAAGGAATATGAAATGGAAAACAAAGTCAGTGCTCAGCAATTGTAAGGTTCAGTTTAAGAACTTGAACTTCCCATGATTCTTCTCAGTTACTTCACTTCCATATCAACATCTCCATTATTGATAAAGTACCAACTGCAGTATCATACTCTAAATTTGGAAAAACGTTTTAAGTGCTCTGCATGTGTTGCAGCTTGGGAGAGAAGAGAAAGGTGATGGAATATGAAGCAGGAACCAGACTCACTTTTTGGGCTGTGGTACCTGGGAGATTCTGCTACACACTGCACTTCCAACACCAAGCACCTGCTGAATTTCCAGCACTTGCTCTTCTCAGTGCTTAAAATTGCTGAAGGTTATACATAGGCATCATTTCAGGTGAATGTGTAAGGTCTACTTTGTTTCTCAGCAGTTGCTGGGTTTGACATTTTGTTAACTGACTGGATTTTTTACCTCTTTCCTAGGTATTCACCTCCCATGGGCCTACTGTGATCATGCCAACCTGGTTCTGCTCTCGAGAATGGTTTTTCCATGTGGGAAGATTTGATGAGGGTGGAAAGGTGAGTGGTGCAGGTGATCTGCAGTCCAGGAGCCATCCCTTTGTTTAACAGCCTCTGAAACCTCTCTGCCTGTTACTAAGGAACAAAAGGGAAGGGGTGTAAGTGAAAACTGAGCTCTAAAAAACATAGGTCATACCATTTTTTAAAAAAAAACCAGTCTCCAACCAACTAAAGTTGTTTGGGAATAACCCTGGTGATGGAAGGACCAACCTGAGATTGACATTGTAAAGCATCTGTTGTATGTGTCAGCAAACCTGGAAAAATTAAAGGTTTCAGATGCACAAGCTCCTCTTTGGTCCCTGGAATAGATGCTAAAACCAGGTGAGCCCATAGTTTTGTTATGAACTATCCTTGCAACGTGAGGTGGGTTCCTGAAAGAGGCTGGGAGGGAAGAAAGGTGCAGAATGGCAGAGAGATAAAAGCACGTTCACCGAACGTGCAAGATTTAATCCCTGAGAGGAAAAAAGAAGGGCCATAAAATACTACAACTAAAACTCATTTATTCACTTGCCTCGTGTACTCTTGTCCATCTTAGTTCTTGTGCTTGTCCTTGGAAGATTTTAAGTAGCTTCTCCTCAGGGATCAAGGACTGAGAGGTTGCAAATTAAATACCTGTGGTCTCAGAAATGTTCTTTCCCTGACTGTTAGGTGTTCTTTCTCTTTATGAATTTCCTGTTGAGTTCAATTTGATTGCTTTAAGCTCATCAGTGTGTTTATGGAATAAAATCCATGGATGTCTGTTAGCAGTATTTATTGTGATGGTTGAAATATGCTGACAAATAGATCTAACTTGAACACATTTGGGTCCATTTTGTGTGGTTTGGTTCTGAGAGGTTTTGCTTCCAGTGGTTTTGGTGAGATTTTAGGGCTAAAATGGGTGGTTCTGATTTTTTTTTTTTTTAAGCTTTCATTTGTTAGCACTCTAAAAATCTGTTAAGGCTATTTCCTATTTTATTACTTAAACATATGATGGTGATTAGTATTTTTTTATAGCTTTTAAATTAAGCCCTTCAGTACCATGCAGTGTGTATATATATATATACACACATGTGTATGTATGTATGAGGATATACAAATATTATCCTTTGGGCTGCCAAAAAATTATAATTATAAAGAGACAGCAGACAGAGAACTGAATTGTTTAAAGCAGTGAAAAGATTTGCCCTTAATTACATGGTGGGTGAGTGGAAGAGCTGGGAATGGTGCCTGGCTCCCAATACAATCCACATTTGCTGACCCATGCTCTTTATTTCTTTTTATTACTATTTATTATCATTGTATTTTCACTCTCTGAAGGATGTTTGACTTCTTGAGTGTTGTTAGTAAGCTCCAGAAAGAAAGCAAGCAAGTTAAAGCAGCAGCAACAATAGAACAGCAAGCCTAATGATAAAGTTCAAGAGGTTAAGTTAAATAGACTATTGTTCTGTGCTTTTTGCTTTTCATTTTGGTTTTTTTTTCTCCTTGTTTTGTTTTTATGAGTTGGGTTTTTTCTATTTTGTTCTCTCTGTGTAATTGTGTAGGAACTATGCCACTGGTTATTCAGCTGTAGTACACTGACAATCTTAATCCTGATGATTTTCCAGCCACAATGCATGATATGTCCCTCTAGTTTTAAGAATTACCAGTGATAAGTTGAACATATTGTTTGTCCCTATTGTGAAGTGTCCAACATGTCTAAGCTCAGCCCTGGCTGATGCAGAGGACCTTCAGAAAAATACCCTGTGAACAGGACAGATCTGAACAAAGCAGTGAAGTCAAACCTTTGTCTTCTGTGGGTTTAGAGGACACAAAATCAACTCTTAAATCTTGAGCATTTAGTGTTGCAAAGTATTTAGCATTGCTCTAACTCGTTCATTTTCATTTGAAAAGAATCCCTTTAAGGCCAAGGAAGTTCTCTGTGTATCAGCAGAGCTGAGAATGCTCTGAAGGGTCTCATCCCTGTGTGTATGTTCTGACCTGAGCCAGGATCTGTGTTAATCTGATCACTTCCATCTCCATTTTTGAGTTAGTGTTTATTAATGAGACTTGTGAGTGTCATACTGCTGGAAGTAAACACAGGAACAGGCCAGGAAATCTCCATCTTTTGCTCCACTTGCTAAACTGTTTCTTGCCAAAAAGCTGCATTTCTCATTTGAAATTAAATCCAAACACCTGTTCTTCATATTTCAGCGCTTAGGAAAAAATGGGTGGTAATTCTTCCATGGGAGAAATTGACTTGATGTTTGTGGTAACAGAGTGGGTGGATTGATAAAATACAAATAGATGTGCTATGGTGTAATCCTTTTTTAATTCCAGGTAGATATATGTCTCCAGCCATTCAGGCTTTAGGTGAAAGGGGGTTTTTTTCAATTTTTTTTTTAATGAAGTTCTTTCTGATCAAGATCTGCCGTTGTTGGAAGTGTATTTCTTTTAGGTCCAAACAAAATAGTATCTTCATAAATGGTCTCTAAGAACCTGACAGGTTTGTTTCATATATTAATTAACTAAAATGATAGAGGCTATATTTATGCAATCTCTGATAAATTATCATTAAAGCAGGAGTACTGAAAAGATTTTAGCAAGCTCTGATGGTGTTCTGAGTCTGAGATAATACAATGGAAGTGGTCACGAGCTTAACATTTCAAATAGTATCCCCTGCTGGAAGAAGAGTCACAAGATGAACCATATTTTTGACTTTTTTTTAGGAAACTAAAAGAAAATAACCTTTTAAGCAATTTTGGGTGAAGAGTGCAGTACTTCCTTGTTGAAAGAAGTAGCATCACTTCACTAAACCCTTCAGAACTCCCATTTGGCACTTAATGTGTGACAATACCATGGGTGGCTTTGCTGCTGGAGTTTTTGGTGTCTCCTAATAAGTAGCACCATTGTTAAAAAGTAATAACCATGTCCAAAAGCATCACAGAAAATCGTGTGGAGGAAAAAACGCCCGTGTTCTGGTCTCCTGTGAAAAGCAGATTTTGAAGCTGTATCATCTGCTGGAGTGGGGAACTCCCCAGTCGTGTGCAGTGGGAGACAACAAGGTCCTTGTTATTAGTGAAGAAAAGTTATTTTTTCATGTGTCTGACAAATGCTGAGTACAAGGAGAGCTGAATAAATGAGCATTGCTACCCTGCAGGCTGCACGCCATGCAAGGGTGGAAAATTGCAGTCTTGGCTCTCCCCAGGCAGAATTACTCTCAACATCACAACTGTTACGTGCCAAACTTGTCTCTTTCTCTAGAATTTTACCACAACTTGGTTCCAAATTTCCTGTCACCCCTGTGTTTATCCTTCCTTTTTAAGTGTATGAAAACTGAAAATGGAGTGACAGCCTTAAGGTTCTGAGCTAATCTCAAAGTGTAAACAGGGGGGAAATTATTCTTAATGAGCCCCAGATGGAATCGTGCATTGTAAACCACCAGCCTTTCTGAATACAAAGTGTGCCTCCAAACAAAGTGTCTGGAGCTCAGTTTCATTCTATTTTTGTGATAAAAGGTCACAAAAAACATGGACTGAGGAGGTGTCAAAATATCCTTTTGAGCACAGGAGACTGTAGGCCATGGTGTAAAGCTCTGAGGTAAATGTAGCTGCTAGGCACTCACTGATGCAATTTTCCATGTTTCTCTGCCAGAGCACACAAATGTCATTCCCTTCAGAAAGGCAAGTGGTTATAAAAATGCTAAAAGGCTAAGTAGGAATTTGGTTTTTTGGAACATGAAATAAAATACTGTCCGTCTGTCAAATAACCTGTCAAGTTGCTTTGGGGGAAATCAGGATAAAATACAGGCATTACTGGGGGGGGATTTTTGTTTGTTTTTGGCTTGATATAGTTAAGGCTGAACAGAGATCAATATTTGATCTAAAAAGCAGAGAAAAAGTGGTGGAGCTAGTGATTAATTACACTTTATAGGCTGTTTGAAAATTCACCTCATAACCCATGTCTAATTATATTTTCTGCTGGTCTGTTATTAAATATCATTTACAATTTACCACCTCTCTTCCATTTGACTTCCCCATAATCTTTGTTTAACTACATTTCTCTGTGCCAAGACATTTGGATGAAAGCAACCTTTTGGAGTTTCCTTTAAGCTGTTATTACCCAAACAATGAAATAAAAGCCAATGGGCTCCAGGTCCTATAATCAAGGCAAAATGATGGAAAGGCATGATTTGGATTAGAGCCAAGAAATGAAGTGACAGATCTGCAGAAAGGGAGACTTAAGAATATCTTGGGTAATCCTGTTGAAAAGCTATTAATAGCTATTTAATTCTTTCCATTCACCAATTTTAGGCTCCTCTGAGGAACTAAAGTGATTTTACCCTGATGGTGCTGACTGGTTTACACAATGTGTACCAAGTTACAGCCCAGTTTTCCTGGATGCTTCTGATCAAAAGGGAAGGACCAAGCTTTTCCAAACCTGAAGGCTTTTTTCCCATGTGGATTGATGTATTTCTCCTGTCATGTCTGCCATTGCTGTTTATTATGAGTGTGTGTATTCATGGAATAATGGTAGATATCCCATTTTCACCAGTCACAGGCTGAATCTCCACTGGTTGTGCTCACAAGGATCTGCCACCTCTGGCAGAGTGCTGTGAGCTGGGAGAGGGCAGGGAGTCAAATGTGACTGAGGCAAGGCTGAATAGAGATGGATGAGGAAGCTGGGACAGATTGATTCTGTGGCAGAATCTCTCTCATCTATTTGATTTAGCAGTAAAAGGCAGGTTTTATATTTGTATATGCTCTACAGCCATGTGGTGAAGTGCTGCTGTTGGTCATCCCAGGGCTACAGCAGGACCTCAGCAGGTGTTAATGGTTACAGCATTGCACAGGGCATCACTTGCATTAAAACTCCTCCAAAAATTGCTGATTGTCCCTACTGAGGCTCCTCACCATTACTGATGGTGGAGGTGCAAGAGCTGTAGCCAGAATTTCTTGTTGGGAGATGCTTGAACCTCTTTGAAAAATGTTGAGGTTGCTGCAGTTGGAGCCCAGTTTGCTGCCAGGAGTGAGAACAGGGGGCAATGAGAAGATGGCAAGAGAAGGATCATAGATAATTGATCCCTGCACAAGGAGTTACTTTCACTCAAGTTAGGGTTCTGCTTGACACCCCATGGTGTATAAAAAACCAGTCCCCTCAACTGTACAATCATCAGCACAGCAAGCAGTACCTGCCCAAAATACTGGGTTAACAAAAACCCTTCCCCTGTTCAGTGGGAACGGGATAAAGTGAACTATGATTTTGCATTTGGCTGGTTAGAGCAGAGCAGGGGCAGGCTGTGCTTTTCCCTGGGAGCTGTAATTAGTTTATCCCTTTTTGCAGCAGAGGATGTGGGGTTGGGTTTTGCCTACAATGTGGAAAATTCTGCATGTAGTCCAGTAACATGTAAACTGTGCAATTTAATTGTATTTATTATTGCTGAAAGCTATTGATGTGGTAGCCTATTGCTGAAATGCTGGGTTAGTAATTGATACTTTTAGCTGTGGATATTAATTTTCAAAAAATACATTAAAATATCCCTTTAGTGGTTAAACAGCTTTTTCTTTCAAAGCCGTGTTGTTCCACAAAGATTCCTGGTGTTTAAAATGCCATCTGGATCCAATAATAGACCTCAGCTGGGAAGGAACTCTTGTATTGCAGCAAACTTACACGCTCAAGAGCCGTAGGAAGTCCCATCCCTGCAGGATCCATAACACAGTCAACATCTTTCCTCTCAAAAATGCGTGGCAGTGCTGCTCCTTTGTAATGTGAGAGGCCACTGCTGAGCAGTACAAGGCACCTGCTCCTTCCTAGGGCTGAGTGCACTTTATTCCAGAGAATTTCTGCCACTTAAAGGAAAGCAAAAGAGCCCTTGGAACCAAACAGCGTTCTGAAAGATCCTTTTACTTCTGCAGTAACTCTTCTTAAATATACATATTAATGGTTGTCTTGAATAATGGGAATGCTTGTCCAAAAGAGGAGGAATTGCTGGGATGTGTGTGACATAATTATAGATCTGAATCCAAATCTGATTCCTGCAGCAAGCTGATATCTGCTGCACTTGTGCCCTGAGACATGGTCTAGAGTGTGACCGGAAAAGAGAAAAAGGTTTAAACTTTTCTGCTGGCTCAGTACTTCCCCTAAAGTCCACAATAAGGAAAATTAGAAAGGGTACAAGATAAGTGGAAAGAAATTGATTTTGTGGGGTTTTTTTTTATTCTTGGTGACTGTGGTTGCTGGCTGCCCCCCCCCAGCTTCTCCCAGATTTCTTTTGTGGCTTTCAAAGTAGGTTCACATCAAGCATAAATTGGATGAGGTTGTCCAGAAGTTTTCTTCTGCGTTGCAGCTCTTAAACCAGAAGTCAGACAAATGCCTACAAAGGCAACCAATAGCTGCAGATAAGCTGCCCTTGCTGAGCAGCCAGAGCAGAATCCATTTCATTCAGAATGCGAGAGTGTGGCCCAAATCAGTGTCACACATGAGTCAGAGTGAGGGCAGAGCCCAGAGCTTGACTGGATTCTCATTTCTCCCCAGATACACATGTTCANTTTTTTTTTTTTTGTCTTGTTTCTCTTCCACTCCCACCCCCCTCTGGCTACTCAGCCTGGTGGGTATGAAAAATAGTCATTGAACTGTATTGCTCTCATAACCAGAGGGCCAGTCCAGCACTTTAATTAGAGAATCTCATTTTCTTAATTATGGAAGAAACTCAGAAGCTGTAGTAATAGGGAAAAATTGCAATTAATATATTTTTTAACTTGTACTCTTATTATTTTTCTGTGTTGAAATAGAATGGTTAAAATTGAGGTTGAGGTTTATGACCTGGTTATTCATCTGTGTGGTATTGTCTACAGAAAGAAATGTATTTCAATCTCTTCACCTTCTTTTCCTTCTCAATTTTGTCATGTTATCTTTCAGCTTTTTATTGTTTCTACACTTAAATATTTTCTTTGACCTACCTGACTCTATAAAAGGGAGCTTTTTAGTCTGGTAAAAACCATGTGACTTTTTAAACACTAGTATTGCAGGGAAGAAATATCTGTATTTAAACATGAAAAAATGAAATGTTCTAGTATTCCAGGAAGTTGCAACTTTGCAAAATGTAAATAAATGCTACTTTTTAACCTTCTGGGTAGGACTTTAAAGGTGGATTTATGCTTTCATATGTCACAGAATGGAATTGAGTGCTATGAGCCATATAATTGCCCTTCTGAAACTGCATCACTGATTTTTAAGTGGAAAATGTTGAAATGATTGTGAAATCCCTCATTTTTCCTAGTGCCTGCTAGATCCACAGTTGCAGGAGCTTTTATCCTGTAGTGCTTTCAGCAGCAGTGGGTACAATCCCATAAGGATGAAGTTTCAAGAAAATATATATATATATATATATTTTCAGATGTTGCCTCATTCTGAGGTTGCCTTTATTGCAGTTTTTATTGAAGTCTGTCATTATGGGGCCTGAGTCACCTTTCCTAAGTAGAGACCAGTATTTGTATGACAGCCAAAGAAAGGAGAATTCCAGTAAAATGAGGAAAAAACACTCTCAAGTCACTGATCCTTTTCAGTATAAACTATTTCATTACGTGGGACTTTAGGCTGCACAAACTGTTTAGCAGCTGGGTTTCTTTTTCTCTTGGATTCACCTGCACCAAGCTTGAGATCCCTGTCAAAATGAGATGATGTTGATTTTCCCCCCTCTGTCCTTGCAGTCAGCTGCACTTCATTTTTAAATCATCATTCATCAGTGTTAGCTGTATTTATTTCACAACGCATTAGAGGAGTTCATTGGGACATACACAAATAATATTATAGAACCAGAGATGGGCTTGAGTTGGAAGGGAACTTAAAGATCATCTTGTTTCACCTGCAGGACACCTTCTACTAAACCAGGTTGGACACTTCCAGTCCACACCCTCCCTGGGCAACAGAAAAGTTGTATTTAAATTGTATTTATGAATAACAATTCTGTCCAACCATACTCATTTGGCAGAAAAATAAAACGTCTTCAGCTGTAACTGCATACTGATATAACAACTGTTTTCTGTTGCAGGGTGTCCCAGAGGATTTGTTGTTCTTTTATGAACACCTCCAGAAGGGTGGTGGAGTGTTTCGAGTGAACCATTGCCTCCTGCTCTACCGGTACCATCCCCAGGCTGCGACTCACTCTGTCCTGGAGTAAGTTGTGCCTTCTGGGAAGATTGAAAAGTTGGTTTTATCTTGGATCATTGGGGTTTTTAATTAGGATTTTGAATATGTAATATCCACGGGTTTCGTTCTCAGGTTTTTTGCCATATGAACCGTAATGAAAAAAATATTTTTGAAGTGTTACGGCTTGATTTCAAAATCAACTGCCTCAATATTTAAACAGTAAACAGAAACTTGTAATACCAACAAAAATGGTCTTTTGACAAAAAAAACCCCAGAACCTTTAATCTGATAATGTGCTGCCTTTACATATATTATTTTCTTATTTTAAAGGGTCTAAACCACCAAAATCAGATAAAAAGGTTTGAAAATTCCCTGAGGATGTTTAGGAGTAATTATCTCAGGTGCTTCCTTGTAAGCTGCCTTTGTTGCCTGCTGCCTTTCCTGGGCTGCCCAGCCCCTAAAGGTGGTTTTAAATTGCTGATTCCTCTACATGCTGCAGCTGAGCCAAAGCTGTTCCTTTATCTTATGCATTGACATTAATAAAAAAATTACATGAGTTGTACTGTCCTTTAGGAGTCCCATGCCAGAATCACAGTGGTAATTAAGCAAACTGTTTTCTTGCTGATTACTGATATAAGTACACTTTTGTCAGTCCTGTTTTTGTGGCTTTGTAAAACTGAACATTCCTGTGTACATTTTTGCTGTCCATGCCTGTATTGTTGGATTGCTGTACATAGTGTAAAACAAGTCCCATAAATAGCACACTCATGGTTAATGTCACCACAGATCTTTACAAATGCATATAAATGTGCATATCTATATAAAATCATTTAACTATGAAAAGGTCATTTAAACAAATAGCACATATGATTTTGATTTTGCAAACAAGCAGGAGATAAATTATTTTCCTTTTTATTCATGTTGAAATGTAAGGATTTTTTTTCCCCTCTTTTACTGGGTGATCCTTCTGGCAGTCAGTGACCAACTTTTCAGCCACGCATTATGGGATGCTAAGAACTCTTGGAAGCCTTTTCCTTCTATCTGTGGGAAAGCATCTAATTCTTGGAAATTAATTTGTTTTGAATTTACTGCAAGCTGTTGCTCATTCAGATCTCCAAAGCTGTGTGGCACAGGCACCCTGAATTACAGCATCCAGGGGGAATGTGGAAATGCTGTGAGCTGTTTCAGATGTGCGGGGTGCCTGTCCAAATTGGCGCCTTTCTTGTCTCGTTCTAAGAAATCAGGCAAGTTTCTTTTCCTCTTGGCTTGCTGCTGGTACTACTGGGGATGATATTTGGTGTGACTTTCCAAACACGAGGTTGTGCAACAGCTCCTTGTCCTGGCTCGTTCCCCTGGTTGTTGCCCAAGTTGTGAAGGGTTGCCCGGTGTTCGTGTCTGAAGTGCGCGTTGAGCAAAAACAGATTAATGGACTCATCACGGGGGTTTAAGTTTATAATTTAAATTGGGTCTTGCCTAATTTGCCCCTTGGTCATTCCACCTTATTTAATGCATGTTCTGGCTTTTCTAGAAGCCTTTTTCTTTATATGGTGTGTTTTGTTGAGCAGTTTGCTGGGGTGTTTTGCTTTTTGCCATTGGCCCAGGTTATCTTTTAATTTTGGGTTAGCCTAGACCTGGAAGTAGTAACTCACCAGCCAAATTAATACCTTGTCTGAGATCAAAATGATGTTTGTAGGAAAGCTGATTAGTTTTAAAACACTATATTGCCTAGTTTCAATCCTAAAAACCATATCAGGGCATTTTTATACAGAGGTGCATCATTACATTCTTTCCAGCAAAGACAACAGTTACTCATAGCCTGTGATGGTTTCAGTTTATGTGGGTGTCTTTCAGAACCTTCCCAGGGGGAAAGAAGCCTCACTACATTTTCAGACTTCCTAAAATATATGTAAAATGGCTTGGCAAGTGACATTCAGTTCTTTGATTTTTTAGTTAGTAGGTATAATTGTAAACATTCATGTGCTTTAGGTCATTTCCTATGATTAGTATCCTTCTGGAACAAATATCTGCAGTTGAGAATATCTGTGAAGCAGGAAACTGAATCTTATTTGCATTCTCCCTTACCCTGGAGGCATCAGTCTGCATTATTAAATGTTTTGGGTGCGTGACAGAGTCTGTCTGAACTTCAGTGTCTCTATTTAGATTTCATTAGGTGCATGCAGAAATATGAATGTTCTCACTGTCATTTCATCCAGACTCTCGGATGGATACCTGCTGGATTTTGAGAAACTTCTCTTCAGCTAGGAATTCACAACACAAAATCCCATTTTTCATATCTCTTGGATCTCACTTTATTTGGTGTTACACCCTAGGGCTGTGTGTATGCAGTGCTGCACGGCCACATTAAATTCATGTGAGGCCATATCAGAGCTAGCTTTAGAGCGAGGAATACTGGAGTGAGAAAGTTTAATGTATAATAAAAACATTTAAAAATTCATAGATTTTTATCTTGCCAAAGGGGAGAGAAAGGAACTGTATATACAACAATACCTCACTGCGAGATGAAAGGGAGCTTGGAGTGAAGTGAGCAATAAAAAATTGCACTTGTCTTTAGGTAGTGCTGCTCATGAAGACAGGTGGCTGGGGCATGCAGCTAATCCTTGGAGCAGTTTACAGGTTTTTAGTCAAGACAAATTTAATACATGTGGAAAATAAGGTTTGTACCTTCTGTCTAAGATCCGGGCAATTCCCTTTACACAGGAAAGGTGAAGTGCACCTTCAGTAATTTCAGATCCCCTGTGCTCAGAAGGAGCATGATATTGCTCTGCAGAAATAAGCAGAATTACATAATCCATTGAAAACATCTGGTTTCAGGCACTGGAAGCTTCCAGTGTCATCTGAGTGAGGAGGAACAGGCACGAGTGTGAAACACACATTTGGCTGTTTGGGAGGTGCTCTGAGGCCGGGTCTTGGATCTGTGGTGAGCACAGGAATGCCTCCTTCATTTCCTGCACAAACACACAGGGCCAAAAATAGGCAGGAGAGAGGAACAGCCTAACATATTCCTGTAGAGCTGAAATTAAGATGAGGTCAACTGCATTTTTATCTTCTACGCTTGCATTTGGCACTTCAATTAAACACAGAAACTAATGACCTCATTAGATTCTTGAAAAGTAAATGCCATTAACATTGATAGTCTCTGTCTCTCTTAATAAGCCTTTCATGAAAAATAGGCCACAATGCAAACCATGCCTCAGCTAATGACCCGTGACCTGAAGATGAACTCAGACATTAATAGAACCTATTAACAGTGTAAATGTAATAACTCAGTGGGACGATATAGTCCAGCAATTAATAAGTTCACATGAAGTTCAACAGAACAACAACGGCAAAAAAAATCAGTTTATTCACCAGTATGGCCAAGGTTCAAACACAATTTATTTCTGAATTTCCTGTGGATGGTAAGGGCCTTGAATTCTGCATGCAACACTGGCTGTAAGGGATCTGTTTTTTCAGCTCTCACTGTGATTACAAAGTTCTCTGTCCCTCCCTCTCTGGTTAATCGATCAGGTGAGGTTCACCTATCACACAGAACTCTCCTACCCTGCCATCAATAAGAAGTTCCTGGAAGAGGCTGTTCACTTGGGCAGCTCCTCTTCCTGCCTGGCGTTACCTGAGCTCTGTGCGGGGAGAAAAGGTCAGATTTATGGATCTATAGGATTTCTGTGGATGGCAATCGATGCCTAAAATTCCAGTACTCTTCAGGATATTGGGCTTGTGTTTCTGCATTTCTCAAGTACTTGTACATCTGTCTTTGCTCTGTGGATTCACTTATGTGGCCTCACTGGGGGATGGAGGGGAAAGGCAGTGCACCAATATGGCGAGGTTTGACTGAGCTCAGACATTAAATCATGTTGCTTTTATTGTCACATTATCTTTCATTTCAAAATAGGAGTAGAGCAGATGTTTCTTGACTCCTGTATTCAGTCAGTAGGTCACCACACATTTTTAACAGAGCTCCATTGTTGCATGACTTGGGTGGAAGGTCTGGTAATAACTACTTGGGGCTGAGGAACACACGGCGTAGTCATTCTCACCCTCTGCATGAATACCCCCGTTTCACTCCTGCAGAATTTTGGCTCCTCTTCTTCCTCCCAGGCTCCATAACTGATGAGCATTGAGGGGCCACAGCAAGTGAGATCTTAGGAAAATTATGTAAGCCTCAAGAATGTCATTTCCAGTGGAAATGCTTCTAAAATTTCTTTTACAAAGTTGGGACAACAAAATGAAAGGAATAATGTATTTCAAGACTTAGGGTCAAGAAAGAGCATTAGGATATGTCAACAAATTTGTGCAGTGAGAAGAATTTTGTCCCACCTTCTGGCTGAGGAAAATCTTGTGAACTGAATACAGGCTTGGACATGGTACTAAAGGCTGCTGCAAATTGCTTACTCTAATCTTTTCTGAGATGGGTAGGAAAAGCTGTCTTGATTTGGGGTGATGCAGAGTAATAATACCTCCTAGGTTTTGCTGGTGGCTGTGAATATGTAATAATGCATAATCTGAAAATAGCTGTGAGAATCATCTCTGAGTAGTGGTTTCTACAACTTCTAGATAGTTTCAGGCATTTTCTTTAATTACCCTTTGCACGTTGCTACAGCTCCTGTCTGGTGCACCTGCACTGGCTCGTGAAGGCTGGGAAAATGGCATTCCCTTATCCCTCGAGGCAGGAATCCCAGTTATCTATTCTGGAAACATAAAAAAAAAAAGGTGGCAAATTAGGTGAACCGGAAACCTGAAGGGAATAACCGAAACTCTCTCCTCTGACACCTGTAAGCTCCCTTTTGCCTCAGCATGTGGGATTGTTTGTGCAGAGTGAGTTCTCACAAAGATGAAGCCTCTGAGTGTCACTCCAAAGCTCAGTCACAAATTCTCCCCTCAGTTCTGTGTTTATCTGATATCTCATCTCGTGCTGTGAAAAGTATTCCAGGGTTAACTCATGGCTTCAAAATGTTTGATACAACTTAATTTTTTCATTGCAAACACACAATATGGAGGTGTGAGCTTCAAATGCTTTTCTGTGGACACTGTCATCACTAAGAATGCCTCATAGTGATGCAAGCAAAAAAATCCCAACTGCTGGGTATATTGGCTTTGTTTTTACAGCCCACAGTACATATTTAAGAAGGTTTTTATTGGTGTTAAATGAAGTTGTCTGGCAATATTCTTGTGGTTGAACAACAACCCAATTCATTTGAAGTTTAACACCTTTCATGCCCTTTTATTTCAGAGGGCAGTTCTCTTACAAGCTTTCCCCACTTGCTTTTTCCAGGATAACACTGATAGGTGAGATGAGGCAGTAAATCTGTTTCAGTCTGAAATCTTCATGGGTGATTGATTAACAGCACTGACAGCTGGTCTGATTGAATTTTGCCTCAGTAGGTAAAATTGTGGCACAGAGGCTCTCATGGCCTAGACAGCAACCAGGAACTGTCTGGAAGAATCAGTACTGCTGTGCTGGGACATCCACCTCCATGAAAATAAAAACATCTTTTATAAGCCTAATATAAGGTAGATTGCAGTGTTTGCACTGCACCTAGAAATTAATTACAAATTCTTTTCATGGCTTGTAAGGCTGCCTGGTTTTTCACTTTGGTTTTCTTAATGTTGCAAACTCAAGTGGAAAAGAAACTTGCCAGTGTCACTCAAGCCAACAGAACAGATTCTGAAGTTCCTTTGGAATGTAATACGGTGTTATCCTTCTGAAGTCACATTTCAAAGGCAAATCACTTTTAAAACCTTTCCATTTATGTGCAAAGCAATAATCTTCCTTTTTAGAAGTGAGCAGGAGCTCTAAAATGTATAGTAAAGTGATCCTGGAAAAATACTTGACCTTCATATTTTGTTCCTTAAACTTTCCTTCTGGGAATACAGTATGCTCTCATGAACATGGAAAAAGGCAAGTGTCAAAGGATGCCAGCAGCAGTTAAAGCTTCGCAGCAGGAATGCATCTTGTGGTTGCATTAGAAGAGATTTTTTGACCAAATCCAAGAATTTCTTTTTCTCCATTAGTCGAAACGCTGGTGCAGAGCCATCATCCTTGAAACTGTGGGGAAATTTTATTTGTGCACGAGGTCTTTTCCAAGTTATCACCCCGGGATCAGTGATGAAGTGCTGAGCAGGATCTGGCTGTGCTGAAGTGACATGGGGTCACTGGGTCCTGTGAGGGTTGTGTGGTCTTCAGAAAATAACTTGGGGCTGTGAAGGAATGGTGCAAATAAACAAATGGAAAACCCCATTTGAAGATTGCCTTGAATAAGGAGACACCACCAGGGGTTCATCAGAATTTCCTGGGAAAGAAAGTTACAGCTCAAGGTGCTTTGTTCAAGAGATGTAGGTTAGGAAGATTCATTTGTCAAACTGAGGAAATCAATTTATTCTCTCTAGGAAACTGTTTAATAAGTCTGAGGTGGGTTCCTGGTTAATGAATATTAAATGAATGCTGGAAATAAAGCAGATGTTTTAAACAGCTGGCAGTTTTGTTTAATCCATGATAAATGCTGCAGTCTTAAATATTACACTATAGGGTAGAACACACACAAACATGAAAAAAAGCTGTAGTTGTCCAAGTGGATTTGCCAGCTGGGAGAAATGGACCATGAGCAAATGCTCTCCTTGACATTGTTTTCTCTTTCTGAGAACCTGTCTTGAACTTGTTGAAGATGTCAGCAGATCTTCAGTGTCTAAGGCTGTTGGATGGTCCCTTGCTGTGGATGGTTCCTGAGCCATCATTTTTTGTTAGGATTTGTCATTTGGTATTAGTGTCATCCTTGTTTACCTCAACCACTTGGTTTAATTATGTTGGGGATGAAGACTTAAAGGTGTAATTGCATACAGACATCTTCCAGTTTGCTTTTTTTCCCTAAAACATGTTTTAAAAAGTTCTATGAGGCATGCTGCTTTTTAGAAGGAAAAAAAAAATCCCACTGCTTTTTGTTCCTAGAAATGTAGTTTCTTATGAAAGTTGCCTTCAAATAAAGGGACAGTCACGTTTGTGTCACTGCTGAATTACACCTGGGAACTTTTCCAGTTCAATCTCTCTTCTTTGGTCTGAAATGTGTGTGTGCAGGTTGGTCAGAGTGAAAGCTGTAACAGGGTGGTTTGTGTGGGACTGTGCAGCTCCGTGGTTGTTGCTGGGGGGTGTCACTGATTCAGAGCTTTGACACCCTTGGCTGGAGGCTTCAGCCAAATTCCACACTGTAAATGCATTTGTGCTGTGCTGCTGGGGGAAAGCTGGACTTCTCCATCTCTGAGATTCCAGCTTCACATCAGGCAAGGAGAATGATCCCATGGGCAGATGGAACAGGAGGAGCTCAGCTTGGCTTTAGGAGATGCTTTGCCTGTGTCACTGCAGGGTTCTAGAGCAGCTCATAGGTGAGTACAGGTGTGGGAAGGGTGGAATTTCATTACCACAGCTGCAGCTTTTCATATGCCTGTGATGTGGGAGTGTTCTTGAAAATCCAAGTTGTTCAGATACTGCTTCCTATCTATC
Organism: Hylia prasina; assembly: GCA_013397195.1. Taxonomy (NCBI): domain Eukaryota; kingdom Metazoa; phylum Chordata; class Aves; order Passeriformes; family Sylviidae; genus Hylia; species Hylia prasina. The sequence goes on along the minus strand of VYXD01010098.1, from coordinate 661,488 downwards.
TGTATGGTTTTTGTCTGAGAACTTCCACAGAATTTCTTTCCTACGTTTCCCTCAGAAATTTCCAGTCTAATGTTTTGATGTGATTTTTTTTTTTTTTAATTACATGAATCACTGTGGTCAGGTTTACATGTGGATGAGTGTGTACATGTGCATATAGATCTATAATAATGCTAAAAGTTTTAGGGGACAAAAATCTGCCCTTTTTCCAACTCTCCAGGGGAACCATCTGGAATCACCGGGTCAGGTTTCTTGAGGACAGAGTCCTGAGCTCCTGGACATCATTCACCATTTGGAATGCTGGCAAGCAAGGCAAGAAGCTCTACAGAAGCTTGTCACCAGCTAATCAGAAAAAGGTGAGCTGCAAAGTAACGTTTGTACAAACTAAAAACCCACTTCTTCCTCGTATACCCCCGTGATGCTTCTAATCTAACACAGCAAAATTCTCATGAGATATTTTGTCCCCAAGTACTGGTTGATAATTAACATACATTGGAGCAATTGTCAATATTCTGTGTATTTCTTCTTTTAAAATGCCATGATATTTTATTTAGAGCTTATGGTGGGCACAGAGAGCAAGAAATGCACCGAGTTCTTGCTAAGCACAGTAGTAGGAGAGACACAGCTGTAGCAGGCAGATACTCAGGGTGAGTAAAGCAACCCTTTATTTGGGTTTTATGGCCCTGAACTGCCTTGTCCAGGGTCATCCATACTTGGATAATATTTACCCAGTTCCAGAGTGGATACTGGACATGTCCCTTGTCACTGTGACTCCGTTTGGAAAGGTGGATTGCAAAAAAAAGGGTTTGGTGTGGGCTGAATGGGTGAGGAGAAACTGCTGGATGTGACTGTCCCATTCACAGTCAGCTGAAATGAAAATCAGTCAGTGAAAATGCTTCTATTTGGCAGTGGCAGATATTTCTCAGGATAGATTTTCCAAGATTATAAATACCTCATTTTTATAGCATTTTCTTGTGTGCAAAAACTTTGTGTTAGATAAAGGCTTTAGGGCTAATGTCAAATGGCTATTTCTTATAAAGAGCCACAGAACATTCATTTTATTGCTGCATGTGTTTTCTTAAGAATATGGATGGGAAGACAAAATGACAAATACATATAAAAACCTGATTAATGTTGTGGCCCTCAGACCACACACGTATAAAAAAATAGAAGACATTTGTATACACATAGTTAGAATTACTGAATAGGCATGGGAGACTCTCAGACAGTAAATGTACAAAGCAAAAACTAAACTGAATTTCCTGCTTGATATTCCAGTGCCATCCCTCAGTCATGGCCATCTGTGGGTGAGCTGTGTGAAAAAATATTAAATGCTATGAATCAGTTGCTTCATTCAGAGAGGACAGACCTGTCCATTAAATATGATTTTATCTTGGTCATGCAGTGCAGTGTGTACAAGATTTTGGGGGGTTTATGGAAACATTGTCTTTCATTACTGTTTGCTGAGCACCTTTGGAATTTCACTGACTGACTGTGGCCACTGGGTTGACACTCAGGAATCATTGTCCCTCTTTAAAATCAGGAAAAGTAGAAAATAAATTCCAAGGGAAGGGATGGCAGCTTGTCTGGTAGATTTTTGAGATGTTATAGAACAAAATAGACCATGTTGGTTTTGTAGTGGTGTTTCACCATCTCAGGTGTTGGGATTTTGTTTGGTTTGGATTTCCAGCTTTTTTTGTATCAAGCCAAAATGGAAATTGGTGCTAAGACAGAGCCTCTCCCTGGCTTTGGGGTATATCTGCCACCTCCAGGACTTCAGGTCCCGTTCAACACAGAGTGACAATTTAAAGATCTCACAGCAGAGGGGATAAAAAAGGCAAGAGAAAACCAATATTGTTGGGGTTTTGCCACTCCTCTGCCCGAGACCTCTTTCCTGGGGAATGAGCTCCGTGCCCTGCTGACAAATCTCACCTGAAAATTTCACCTATGCCCTGTTTGACTGCATACTTTTATTGAGATGTAGAATTTCAGCAGATGTCCTGGCTGACTTTGGCCGTGGGGTCACTGCAGGGTTGTTTTCTCAATTGACACCAAGTACCTGTAGACAATTTGGGACATATACTCCTGGGATAAATAATAACCCCCCCAAAAAACCTACACACAGCTTGTATTATTTTGGAATTTTGAAAAAATTCTACTAAATCCTCAGGAAGAGAATTAAATAATTTGACCTGTCAGTCTTAGGGTGTGTAAGAAAACTTTTTTTTTTTTTTTTTTTTTTAAAAAGAGAATGTTTCTAGTATTTTTAGAACCTGGTAAACAAAGTAATTGCATTTCTTCTGCTGACAGGGTCTTTGTGGGATGTTTGAAAAGCCCAGCTCTGCCCTGTGCCAAAAGAGCATTGTTTCTTAGAAAACAAAATTCAGGCAATTCCAGGAAGCAGCAGTCTGTCTATGTTCATACTCACTAACAAATTATTACTTTAGTTTGTTTGCAAAACAGTGTGAATGTGAATTATGGTTATGTTAAAAGAGAAAAGGACACCTCAGCAATTCTCCCTTTTCCCTCAGCCATCTGCATGGTGAATATGAAAATGATGCTTTGTCTCCAAAGGAGCCAGGCAAAAATCCAAGGCTCAGTATTTTTGCTAAACAGCAACACACGAAAAAAATTATTCCACTGGTAGGGTTTTTTTATGAATTAATTACCATGATCTCAGTATTCTTAGGGAAATTCTGCTTCCTGGCTGTCCCCTCCTTGATTCACATTGCCGACAGTGGTACAGTATTAGCATTTCTGCAAGAATGAAATCAAACAGACCTTTTTTTGTTTAAAACACATCCGTTGTGTCTAGAATTTGCAGCTGAAGATGGAAACCAAATGTTTTTGGGATGCTCCATGTGCCTGGAGGGTTTCTGAGCTGTCTTGTCTGCTCTTTTGTTCTCCATCAAACTTCAGCTAAAAGGAGAACTTAGAGCATGAACATTTTGTGTCATTTCTGATGGCTGAAAATAGCATTCCAGTGGCTCATGGAAAAGCAGGGGAAGGACCAAATAAGCATCAGCTCATTAGTGGGCTGGAAACAGTGCTTGTACACAGCCAGGCCATGCCATTCCTCTGTGACAACCCTGTCTGCTGCTGGCAAACAGAAAAAGTATTTTGAAGGCCCTTTTCCCATTTCCAAAATCATCCACTGGTTTCCCTTTGCCTTTTTCCAAGAGCAGCATCACCAAACCTGGTGCTGCAGCTCTGGCCCTTCAGCTCACTCCCACAGCCAAGGAAAGCTGAAGTTTTGTAGCATTTTAACCATTCTAAAACTCACTGTCAGAGCCTGGAGTGGGGACATGGAAAGCAAAGAAAAATGAATAAAGGGGAGAATATTACACCCACCTCAACAGTGGGATGGCAATGTGAAAGCAAGTTAAAAGCCTCCAGAACAAGGAGAGAGATGAAATTTGAAAGTTTCAGTTAAATCCAGATATAAAACATCCCAAAAATGACATTGAGGATTCATTTTGGACAGTAGTGAATATTTCTTGGCCAGGAAAACTCCCCTGCTCTTTCCCTGTGGGAGGAAGTGCTTTTTGCAAGCTGTGTTTTGTCAGCACAGGGCTGTGCACACCCAGAACAGATTTACTCTGCAGGGGTGAGTCCCTGGCAGTGAGGTCCCACACCTATGAAGGCAGGTGTATGTTGTAGATAATAAGGGAAATGTTTTATGTCCAGTGTTTAGCAGCTGATTTTGCATGTTGGATTCTGGTGTTAAAACTCCCCAGTGACTTTGTTGTGGATATTTGCAAAAGGGAGAAGCTGCTGCTGCTGTTTTCAGTGAAATGGTGTCTGAATGGAATAATGAAATGCATTCTTGGGATTTAAGGATATGCACAGCTTCTATCCTAGCTGTAGTGCTAAAGAGGTGGAATAAAAGCAGCTCCTGACACAGAAAGTCTCTCAGATGGTGCCTGGTGCTTGCTGGTTCTGTGTCATGGCAGAAGCTGTTTATTCCTCTGCGTGTCTCTGGTCCTGTTTGCCATTGGCTGTATCTATTTAAACTTGAATTGTAATGCTTTCAGTTACTTTGTTTTGACATGAATGGCCAAAATTGATTTTGCTTTTGCAGAGATGTGTATTATCCTGCTCCCAGGGTTTTCTACAAGCTTCAGTGAAAGAATTGTAAATAGAAGAATTATCAGGGTTCAGTGGGAGTTTAAAGCAGATGGGGGATTGCATGAGATGTGCAGGGGATGCAGCAGGGGAGATCTGCTCAGTAGGATTTTGTAGGGTTTGAAGGTGAATCTGAGGAGACCAGCTGATGTTGTTACAAGGAGGGAGAATTCAAAATGTGCAGGTGACCATTTATTGAAAGGATTTTCCAGTTTTCTGTCAGGTTCTACTCAGTTATTCACTCTCCCACGTGAAACTTGCCTCTCTCATCCTTCCAGTTCAAAGGGACCTGGAGAATGTGCTGATTGCAGGTTGTTTTCTGTAAATGGCTGCTACAGACCCAAACCAAACCACAGGTGAAAATAAGATGGGGAAATCAAATCCTGTGAGGATCATTCACCATAAAAGGACATCATTAAGCTGATGAAATCTTTCAGTTTTTCCATTATGAAATCTGAGTGGAATGGGAAGTGTGAGGAAACATTCTCTGCAGTAGCCAAGCAGTCACACAGGAAACAAACAATTCAATTGTTGTGTAATCAGAGCAGAGCTCAAACAGGCAGGTAGTCCCAGGGCACTCTTCTCTCATTCCTGGTCCTTCAGTGACTTCCCAGGCTGTGCACTCGAGGAGGAGCTGCTGCCCATGAATCTCCTTTTCCCCAGGGAGGTCTGATAGCCCCAGCCTGGCCCTGCAGAGCCCCTGTGTTTATTAGGAAGAGCCAGAGAAGGGCTTTTATCTTCCTCAAACGTGTCTTCCCCTAGCAGAGGTTATTTCTGAGTAAATATCTTATCTTGTGGGCTATGTAAACTTTCTCTTACGAGGGGGAAGGCGATTTCTCCTTTCCCCCTTACACCACTGTTAATGGAAGTTGCAATCTGTATTTACAAATATATTGACTTTCAGTAGTTCCATAGCTTGCCTCTAGCAGATACCCAGCTGTCTCCTCCAGTTTTGAGCTGAGAGAATTAGCTGTGCTCTTTCCTTTGGAGATTTTGTAATTGTGCAGATTTTTATACAAGTGATGTTCAAAGCAAAAACATGTAATAATTCATGTATTTTAGTAACACTGAGATGTGATCTGAGGACTCAGTGGTCTCATACTGTCAGAGGCATTGCCAAAGAGTAATTTTGCTAAAAGGAGAGGGGGAAATAAAAGAAAATTGAGACTCCTTTATGGCTTTATAATTCATGGTTGCTCACAGGGAGACAAGAGTTCATGTGTGGATAGATGTTCTTCATAAAAGCTACAAGAAAGAAGCCCATTAATGCAGGAAAATAAATAGGTGTCTCTGGGTTTATCCTGATAGTGTATAAAGTAAATAACTCCTATAAGCCTGATACCCTGACTTCTCCTTATAGGATAAACAACTGTGCCTAAGTCCTGTATTTAGACTCCAAACATATCTTTGCTTTAATTGGAAAATAAATAGTGTGTGTCAGAAAAATAGTTGACTTACATTTTGGCCACCCACATGGTGTGCAGCCTGCAGAAAAATCGCCCATTCAAGTCTGACCTGTTTTATTCTACTGTAAATACCAGACCTAAGCTGCCTGGATCCATTGAGAATTATACAGGGGAAATACCTCAGTGATAACAAAAAAGGGTTTGAGCTCTTTCCATCCCTTTCCAAGGGAGATTTGTCACAGACTCACCTGTGTTATTGTTTTCACAGGGGGGTTTTGTGTGCAGTGTTCCGGGGGCTGGGGAGTCACTGTGGAAAAGGGCAGAGTTTTCTACACCCAGAAATTTGAGTGGTGGCCCAGGGTGAGAGGGAGGGTTAGAATTAATGGCAGTTTAGTGATACAAGAAGTGCCTTTGGATAGACTGTTTACAGGGGGATTTAGTGACAGGACAAGGAGAAATGGTTTTAAATTGACAGAGATGGGATTGGATATGAGGAAGAAATTGATTCATGCTGAGAAGTCCAGGCTCCAGTCAGGGGTTTCTGTTAACTGGGTTATAACACACTGAGGGTGAACATTGAGACTTTTCAGCACAGATCCTGCAGCTGAATCCTCAGTTACTGACAGAGAAGTGTAAATAGAATTTCACTTTACCTTGTGTCATAAGTTTTGATGGTTTATTTTGGTTTTTATTATCTATAAGAGCATAAGCAGCTCCAAATATAGCTTCATTTATTGGATGGTAAGTCAACATATTGGACTGGATTTGTTCCTAGAACTCTGTTAGGTTAACAGTGAAGACATATCCTGCTATATATATATTGTTTATTATGATCACAGGTTCCAGGGCAGTAAAACACAAGTGGCAGAACTGAGATTTGCTGAATACTGGAGAATTTTAAAGGTGGTTAGCACAGAAGGAAGAGAATACAGCCAGGGAACTTCTCTTCCCACAGTGACTTCTACTGATTCCCTTCATACAGACAGATTTATAGATCTCTGTGTGTGTACACACATCCACACCATCTGATTTTCCAGCTACAACAAAGCATTGCAGTGGGCATGGAAATAGGGCCAGGGATGTAAAGTGTATTCACCAGGGAAGGGGCTGCTTGTGTGTGTTAATCTAACCCAGCTGCTCCAGCCACAAACACCTTGTACAATGTCCAGGAGCTTCCTGAATTCCCTCCTTCCTTTCTGTTTCCAGTGCTGACACAGGGTGAATGTCCTTGGTGCAATCCCTGCATCAGGATCACCCAGAATGTGCCCATGATGTGATTCCTCACTCTCACAGCCCCACTGTGGGAATTCCACGTTTCCTTCACGCTCTCTTCTCCCTTTGGTGCCTGTTTTCAAGCAACTTCTCCTCCAGGTCTCACTGTCTCCCTCCAAGGGACTGTCCCTGCCCAGCCCCTCCAGTTTTTCAGCTCATTTCCCTCAGTGCTTTGGACACTGGGGCTTTGCAGCCTTATTGCTTATAGACCCTCAATGCCTCTGTTTGCATTCTCTGGCACTGATGTTTAATGAAGGAAGTGATATTATGGTATTAGAAAAACAGTGTTGCCCCCTAGACAAACAGAATGAGGTCACTTTAGGTAAAAGAAAACCATCTTAATCACAGGAAGAAAATGTGTGAGAGAGATTTTAGACACGGCAAGCCAGCCAGCCTTTTCAGCCTTCTCTAACTTAACAAATTAATAAACAGCTGTTTGGCTTTTCAGATTTTCTCAGCAGTAAGTGTTGTTAATCAATTTTTAATGGAGCAATTAAAAAGATATGAAAGCTGCTATCCAGCTTTCACCAGAATAATTGATTTCTCTACCACCTTAACTATCTCAACTGTCCTGCTTCAGCATAAGAGCTCCATGTAGATAATATGAATAGATCCAACAGAAGTCAGAGGAAAACATAGCCATGTTTATTTTAAAAAGTCTTCCAAAATGTTCCTGGCAACCTAGTGGCTCAAAAATAAGGCCACTGTGTATTTTAGATGGCAGGCATTTATTCTGCCTGCATATTTATGAGGAATGCAAATAAAAACCCATCTGCAATATCTGGCACCTAGGGCTGCAAATAATGCTTTCATAACTCTTGTAAGAATAAGCAAAGCGAAACAGTAATTATTTGTGTTTAAACATCAGATCTGCTGAACTTTTCAGTTGAAAAATTCAAGTCCCTAACCATGGGAATTCCCAAATTTGGTGTGCTGTGCCCTGGAATTGAGGCTGGCACTGCAGAGCACCCAAAGCAGTGGTGCAGCACCACAGTCCTGGGGTGCCTGGGGGTACATTCCATGCTTGGGGTGGACAGGAGGAGAGAGATTTTTATTACATCTCACCTTGGATTTTAGTGGAAGTGCCAAAACGAGGAGTCTGGGGCTGGTTATGCAGTCAGTGACTTAGATCAGTGTGCTCATAACACAACTGCAGAGTTTTCTCAACTCCTTAAGATACACCCAGAAAGGATTTAATAAGGGTTTAAGCTCCAAAGGAGGCCCAGGGTGCTTTGCCCTACTCCTGTGCCCATCCCCATGCCTGCAGCTGTGCTCAGAGATACATGACAGGTGAAATGCTGCTATTGAAACATTCTGCTCCTGTTTTCCAGGTAATTGCATTTTGTGATGTTGATGAAAAGAAAATAACAAAAGGATTCTACACTTATGAGGAATCTGAGGTGAGTTATAACCACTCTTGCATTCTTTATTGTGATCTGGAAGTGTCCTGGGGAATGTGATGAAGGAATTTGTCACTGATCTTGTATGTTGTGTAGCAGCTCATTTTGGTAAAGAGGCTGTGACAGAAGATTGGAGGGCTGGAAATGGACACTGGAATGCAAATGGGAGCCAGGACTGTCAGCATCACATTCAGTGAAGTCACTTTAGAAAGACAAAAAATACTTATTCTGAAAGGATTCTGATGATGGGGTAAAATAGTCTTCACTGACAGGTTTTTTGGGAGTAGAATTTGGTTTATGGTGGATAATGGGGAAGGAACCCTCAAAATTAAAAGTTTTTCAGCAAGTTATCTTGAGAATCAAATTACCTTGAGTTTGCCAGGGAGTGGGACTGAGGGAAGGAGGGACAGGAGGGACAGGAGGGCCCCTCCTCAGGTACAGCTTGTGCTTAGCCTGGAGCAGCTGTACAGTTCTGTAATGGAAAACACTGAGTGCTTTGAGCTGCATGAAAGTAACTGGGAGTCAGCATTTTGGCCTGGAATACTGAGGATTCACTGCCTAGCAGTTCAGTAATACTGTGGGTATGATTGACACAGACCCTGGGCATCTGTCTTCCTAAAACAAACCCATTTTCTCAGACCAGTCATAAAGATTGTGCTGCAACTGTTGTGAATCCTTAGAAAATCCTGCAGCTTGAATCCCAGTTGAGCATAAGCCCTTTAACAGCTCCCAGCAGCAGGGCAAGATCCTCTGTCTCTGCTCTTGTGCCTGCTCTGATGCTGTCTGAGAGCACAGGAACAGATGCAGCTCACTAAAATGGCAAAAAAATTAACCAAAAAAAAGAAGGAACATGGTTTATGATGGGCCAGGCTATTGAAGCTGCATACCTTGCCATCAGATCAAAGAGGGAATTGTTTGGGAAAGGGCTGGAAGTAGAACTTGGAGGTGAGGAGGAAGCAGTGGGGCAGTGAGACCAGCTCCTCTCAGCAGCAGAAAGCTCCAAATTCAGGTTTGGTGTAACTTCACACAACTGCCCTGAAATGTGATGGGCACTGAAACCACGGGCAGAGAATGAGCAAGGTCTCTTTAGCATCACAGCTCAACGTATTTTTTCCCCTTTTAGAGTTTAGCAGCTCCTAAAACCAAGCTAGCAAATAACCTGAGTGCTTCTGTACCCCTTCCTCCTGCAGGAGAGACCAAAACCAAGAATTCCTGTGTGTCACTTCAGGGATGCCACTCCGCCCTTCGTGATCTGTGTGAAGCTGGTGAGTTCCACCTTTGGCTTCATCTGCAGGAGCATTTGCTCCTTAGGAAAATGAGCTTCTATTTACTGTAAGTGGCTTTTCCCAGAAGCTTTTGCTGTACAGTTAAATGGCTTTTTTACCAAACTGATTGTGCACAGTATTTGGGGATTTAAATCAGCAGTATTGGGTAAAATTAAGAATAAGAAAAGGGAGTTTCTGTGAAGGAGCTGGATCTGTTGTACTTCCTTGCCCAGTACCAAATTTACCCCAGTGAGCACATGCACTCAGCCTCCTTTGGGCCAAGTATTTTGCAGCCCCTGTATGGCAGAGGTTTTATCTTTAAATCACACCTTAAAAGCCATTTTGTTTGGCCCTGCCAGTTCTGAAGCATCTTCTGTATCTGACTGTGGTAACTTATTTCAACTGGTTTAATTGCCCTGATAATATAATTAGAGGATGATAACCAGCAGTTCTTCTGCTGTTGTAACAAAGGGGCTTTAAAATAGCAAATAATTGCTGTGGTGAACACCAATAAAAACCCCTCTGACAACAGCTAAAACCTGCAGCTCCACCCAACACTGACACTGTAAGGCTGTGCTGGATCTCCTCAGGGATGGGTCAGCTGAGTCTCCTCTCCTCTGGAACAGCTTTAACTTGGCACTCCCACCCTCATGATCAGCTCTGAGCTCTAACTCTGGGTTGTGAAGCCAGACTGAGAGTGCCTCAGGGCATTATCGTGTGCTGTTGGTCGATAAACTCTTGGATCAGCAAGTACTATTACAACTAATTTAATTTTTCATGTAACAGTGGGTGGAAGTCCCCAGACAAAACATCTGTGCAACCTGTTCTAAAGCACATTTAATCTGTGAAGCCCTTACAATGAGACTATTATGCAACATCTTGTCTGCAAACTCTGCTCTCTGACTTCAGTTGGGATTTCAGTCTATTTTTCCTCTTATGGCCACTGAGCATTTTCTGCTTGCTTATTCTTTACCAACCTAAGTTCATCACCATTTTCTGAAGAAGGAACTGTTCTTTAAGGGGCTTTATTGGCTTTTATTTTGCTGTTTGTGGTAGGGGATTATTTTTCCTTTCAATACAGACAAAACCTGCATGTTTCTATGCAGCTCTAAGAGGGTGATTTTGGAGATTAGATGTGTTTATTAAGTGGGTTGTTTACAAGAAGTGACTCTGTTGGCCATGTACTTGGAGCAGCTCATTTATTTTTTCAGGCAGTTCCTCCCTTGTGAGCACTGGCATGGCTTTGGTACCAGAGCAAATCCTTCTGGAAGAAGCAGGCATCCTCTGATCTTTGCTCAGTTTGCATTTTGTAATGGCCTCACAGACAGCTGGAGCTGGAACTCTGCTCTGTGTGTGAGTTTTTGCTGAAGACAATCAAAGTGTGGCTTTAGCTGGTCAGAGCAGTGTGGCCCTGCAGGGCCACTTCACCCAAGGGTTTGTGCTCCGTGTTTGCTCTCACTTGGAGGTAAAAGCAAAATGCTCAGAAATGCTGCATTGTGCCCTGGCTTGGCTTGGATTCCAATGGCTGCAAATGAAAGGGATTCTTATTTTTCTGTCACAGCAATTAAACTAGTTTGAGTGTATAAAGTTTTCAGAAAATTTGTGGTTAGGTCTCTTATTGTACAGCCCTGCCTGGTCTTTCCTGTGCTCTGGGGATGAAAGATTTTGTCTTTAACTCTCCCACTTAATTAACATCTGGTCTCTTATGTATTTTTTAACTCCTCTATAAAGCAGGTTATTATTTTCCAACTCCTTCAATTCCAGTTTCAGTGGGACTCCATCTCTGTAATTTCCCATCCTAAACATTCACAGTTAGAACTTCACCCTTGCTGTTCTGGGCACCCAAACATGAGCAACTGCTTCATCCCCCACCTGTGGTGTTGTCAGCATTAATTTTTGGGGTTTTTTTGTTGACATTCCTTAAGATCAGTAATTAAGGATTCCAGGAAGACCCCAGTGCTCAGGAATGCTAAAGTTGCCCTCTTTTCTTAATGACATCACTGAGGTTGCTCAAGGACCAAATGTACCCAATTCTTGTCCTGATAACTTGACTGGGGCTCAAAAGGAAACACCTTTAACTCTGCAGAGTATTTCATCTGATAGATGAAGGGCTTGTTTTACCAGAAAACTTTGTCAGTGCTCAAAATCCACCCAGAGCACTTTTTTTGTCCAACTCACTCCTTGCTGAGCAGCCCTTGTGTGCTCCAGAGCAGCACAGCAGAGCTGAGGAGTTGTCTGATATCCCCTCCACATTGATTTCAACACTAACTTTTCAACATACCCTGAATATTTGAATAGAAACTTTCCTGAGCCTTGGTTTATTTGTTTAGTTCTGCAAATGGGACTTCCTTCTGTGGCCTGAAGAATCAGTAACCCAAACCTGTTAGAACCTGAAATGAGTTTGATCTCATTTTCTTGTTCTTCCCTCGCAGGACTTGACAGGTGGAGCCTTTGAAACAAACCTGGACACGCTGAACCTGAAGGAAGGGATGGATTATTATCACTTTAACTGAACCAAGGTGAGGCAGTGCTACTGAAGTGTGCTGCTCTGTGTATCTGGGTGCAGGAAGAGCAAACTCTTCATGGGTTTAGAACTTGTTAGTAATTTGTGCTTTGTTAATTTAATCTTTGGATTGAGTAACCCCTTTGAAGGAGGTCATGGTTACACCAGGGTACTGCTGGGTGCTGAGTTTTACTGGTACACATCACTCCACAAATCCCAGCTGCCAGTCCAGCTTGCAAGAACCCTTAAGAAATATTGAATAATCTCATTTATAGTTACTCTCTTCAAAACCAAACAGAATCTGAGCCAGCCGGGTTGGAGCATTGGAAGTGAGCACCTGCAGTTTGCAGCATTTATTTCACAGAGAAACTGGCTTGGTTTTAGCTTCTCTGCCTGAATTTTTCCTTCCTTTCAAATTTGTAGAGCTGTGTCTATATACACACACAGCCACTGTTCAATGATTTAATTACAGCCATAAAATAACAGTGTAATTACACTGTGATAAGGCCTGTGCATTTGACCTCCCCATTACACTGATCTCACTAAAGATCAGTTTTGGAGCTATGTCATTTTGTAGGGGCTAAGAAATGAGCTGGATTCCTGGCAGCTGCTTGAAGAACTGACTCACCTTTTTCAAAACTGAGTTTACCACAAAAACAATTTGCCTGAGTTAGTTACATAAAGAGCTGTTATGAGAGACTTTGACATCAGCTGAAGTGAAACCTGGGGGTTTTTGTTTGACTGTGACATAGGAATGACAGACTTTTCCACAGGGACACTTAATGCTTGGGATGATTTCAGTATCTCTGAGTGTTGCCATTCTCACCTCTGAAAAATAAATCTTGAAGAGACCAGAGCAGCAGGTCAGATTTAATTCTTGGTGTGTGTACAAGCACAGACTCCGTTCAGTCAGGGAAGTACAAACCACTGACCCCAAACCAGACAGGTCAGTGTGACAGAGCAGGACAAGAACCTGCCAGACAGCAACATAAAAAACTGAAAACAAGGAATTTTGGTTGTCTTCCTGTGGCACACGTGTGCTTCCAGCCAGGCTCTGCCTCTCCTGCCCAGCAGTGCAGTCCTCAGCTCTGCTGAGATCCAGCCTGTGGGGCTCAGCCTCTTCCCATCCTGGCAGCACAGGAACCACGAGCTCCAGCACAGCCCAGCAGCCAGGGCCTGCTCTTCCTCATGCTGAGCTCTGCCAGAGACTCACCTCAAGGACAGGTCACACAGAGCAGGCACTGCTGTGCTGGCACTGTCCCAGCCACGGGACTAACTCACCTGAACAGAAAAGACAAAGCTGTAACATTTAGTCCTTTTAACACCACGGTTTGAACTCTCCTCCAGCAAGTTTTATTTGTACAGAATTTAAAGGAGTAGTAAGTGTTGATTTCAGCTGAAGCCAACTTCATTCACCTTTTTATCCTGCCACGCTTGGCCTCCTCTCTGGCTTCTCCCACTTGTGCCGAGTGCTGGGCACTGCTGGGAGCAGCACTGGGGACTTGGGGACATTCAAAAGTGACAAAGCAGGTTTTATTTTCTGTCTTCTATAATTCTGACTTGGAGACTGATTATGTTCTGACTTTCCAAGAGCTGAATTGGTAATTTTTTTTTTTTTNATTTGTTATTTTTTTTTTTTTTTTTTTTTACTTCTTTCACTCTGATTTCCACAGAGTTTTTGTTCGAGTGCCACTTACCTAAGTGAAAATATTTTTACTGTTGATTTTTTTTCTTTAAACTGTTCAGCAGGAGGAATAAAATTGTAAAACTTTTTATAAATAATCTCATGCACTTAAAAGCTTGATTCTCTGAAACTTTGTAAAATATTTGCCATCTCATTCATTTTATTGCTTTCAAAATAGGACACTGCTCTTCAAGCAGGCTGTCATTATTCAGGTCAATACTTCAGTTTACTTGGCTATTTCCTTATTTTTCTCTGAGTAACATTAAAGGAAAAAGCACCCAGGAGATGCCTCCTCTTCAGTGGCACCCTGAGCTGCAGGCTCAGCTCTGGGCTCACAGTTACACTGACTGTTAGCTTTTGTAAAATTCCAAACTGAGCACAAAACATCCAGGTCTCACCTGTACCAGCTCCATCAGAGATACCTGAATATGTATTTGGATATTTCTTATTACTTTGTTTATCCTAGAGACAGTTTTCTACTAAAGTATCAGTCTTCTCTCAGCCTTCAATAATGAAGGATTAAAATAAGGAGTTTTTGAGATCAGAGAGTTCAGCTTGTAAGATCTCTTATTCTGAACATAACCTTTCTGTTGCTTGATTAGAAAACCTTTAAAAGCAACACTGAGATCAGATTTTGTTCTAAAAACAACTCCTTGTCTGGGCAGGAGGTTCAGACTCTTGTTTTCCAGAATTATAAAAATGTTAGCTGAGGTTTCTTAAAATTGTACTAAAAGCAGATGGTAAAAACTGGAAAATGAGTGAAGAAACTGCTCTGAGGCAGCAGGAGGTCTTTGAAGGGTATTCATAGTGTCTTAAGTATGAGTCTTGAAAGAAAGATAAATAGTTGTATATACACAGTAAGACATATTCATTAAAACACTAAAAACCTCTTCTAGAATCTCTACCAAAGCAGCAAGTTCTGTACTTCTGGAATACTGAGTTGGGTGGGCACATCCAAATGATCTAAAAATATACGTTACATATATATACACATATATACACACACTTTATGGTTTTGTCTGCTATTCATCCACAGAGGCAATGCTGCAATCCTGTGGTTTGCACACCACCTCATGTCATCATCTTGCTGTTGAAATGGAGAAGTTCCTGTCTCTTCCCTTTCCCCAGGAAGGGCAGAGGAGCAGTGGCTGCACATCTGTGTCTGGAATGCGGCGCTGCCAGCCTGGAATGCTCTCTGGAATGAGGCTGCAAGGGCCTGAGGCTCCAGCTCCAGCCATCCCACATGTTCTGCAGCTGGCTGGGGACATCCTCAGGGACACCTCCATGAACAAATCACCCCTGGAGCACATTCCCACCTCACCTTGGGCACCAGCTGGGGTCTGGGCACTTTCAGGAGGTCACAGAGGCAGTTGCGTCTCTCCCTCACCACGGGCAGCTCTGCTTCCCTGCGGGAGCAAAGGTTGGTCCCAGTTAATTCAGGCACATCCATACAACTCCCTAAGTGATCCATGTCCCCCCTGCATCACTGTGGGTGTGTCCTTTCACGCACATTTCACATGGCAGGAGTTCCTGTCGTGTCACATTTGAGGACTAATGGACATTTTTGTATCACCCTAAGTCAGACAAACCACAACTACACACCAGATCTGCCACAGGTGGATAATAAAATGTCCAAGACTATTTTTTATAGAGTTTTATATTAAAAAAAAAAACTTATTTGTACAACCCTTTTGCTCAGAAGTTCAATTTATTCTTTAAAGTTATTAGACTTTAGAGAAGACTCTCCCATCCCTTCTATAGAGAAAAAGCAAAAAAGGGCGAGTTAGAAATAAATTCAACTTTTTTTTTTCACACCTTGGACAATTTGTCTTATTTACTATTGGAAAGTTTCCTGTGGCTAAACAGAGTGTATTATTTATAGAGTAATTTGTTTAAACTCTGCATGACACAATTGTATGATAAAGTCTCTGGAGTCCCAACAAGGAAAATATGTGTATCGCAGTAATTACCATATTCTTCCAAATTCTCATTTGGCTTCCTGCTGCTAATACTTAGGCTAATTCAATATTTAGACTGATTATTTTAGCACTGGGAGAGCTTGAGGAAAACAAGCAGCTCACTGTGACGCTCAGCAACAACTTCAAATATTTTTTTTTCTGTAAACAGTTCAAATCTACCAAGATAAAACAATTAAGTTTTGAGTAAACGAGCTCTTTGTCTTTCAGAGCAATGGGCACAGTGCAGCAGGTACTCAGGGCTTGCTGCAAGCCAGAAGAAGCCAGGCACACCCTAGAAATGACAGAATATTCATATTTCTGGAGTGTTTTTCTGGGGAAGTGTTTTGCTTTGATGAAGGAGCTGTTGATGAGCAGAGCTGAACTGCCCCTGCTTTTCCTGTACCCCAGGGAGTGTTGGCCCTGGAACCATCCCTTGGTGACAGCACTCAGCTCATCCTGCTGCAGTGGCAGTTAACAGATTCCTTATGCAATTCCTGAGCACGCCTGCTCCTAAATGCAGCTTTCCTAACGGAGTCACACCCAACATAATCCTAAACTTCCACTGCACTTAAACAAGGAATTGTCACCACAGGCAGAACTGCTGCTACCTCCTTCAAACCCGAGACTCTTGTTCTAATTTTGCACTGGAAAATTCAGAAAAAGAGCAGGAGCCTCCCCTCCTAATGAAACTCAGCTTTCTTTTCACAAATATAAAGTTCTTTAAGCTTAAGCACAGAAATAAACTGGAAACTACATAAAAGTCAAACAGTGTAACATGCAGTCTGCAACTCTGTCACCCACCCTTAAGGTGTGTTTTTTCTTGGAGCTTGTCTGGGATAAATTTATTTCCATGAAATGTCAATAAAGACAAAAAGCCATTTAATATAATGACTAAATAAATGACAGATTTTTCTATATCTGTCTGTTCTCTGTGACTGCTGTTTGGAGCAGCAGCCCCATGGCCCAGGTGTGTGACAAGGAAAAATGTTTAACAAGGCAGCAAAACTAATAAACTAATTATTATCTTCAAATTCTGTATTTTCTCAAATCTCCCAGGCATGCAACCTTTTATTTGCCCAGGGGATGATAATGTCCAGTGCTAGAATTTACAGAAAGGTGAAAATCCAGTGCCAAAATGCTGTTCCCTGCTCCTGTCACTGCAGAGGTGCTCATGGAATGATTCCTTTGCTCTAAAAGTCACTGGATCATGCTCATGAAGAACAGGACCCTCTTCCCCTGCCCCTGGAAGAAGGTGACAGCACAGAGAAGAGTAGGGAAAAAATGAATTACACTCTATGAAGTGGTTGTTTAATTCATGCCCTCCTGTGCCTGGGAAACATCTGAACTGCTCCAATCCCAAATCTCTGCTTGAATACAACGCTTGTAGCATGTTGAGTAATTACATTTCATGGGAGATTTGAGCTGTTCTGCTAATTCTGTTGTTTTCCAGCTTGCAGAGATCCTTCCTTTCCCCAAATCCTGCCAGTGCTCATAAATGCCAAGAAACTGTCTGTACACTTGAAGTTTGACTGTTTGCACAGCCCCGTCTCTGGTTCATGGAGAACTTCCAAGATTTCCTCCCTTTTTATGCTGTTAGAAAAATATGGCTACTTTACTTTATCTAATGGTGATTTTATACATCCCTCTTCCAGTGGGCAGTATCCTGGAGAGTTCTTTAGAGCAGAGGAATTCCTTGCAGCAGTGCTTTGGTGGCCTGGAAGCAATAAAGAGCTGACCCTGCGCTATCACTTCTCACATCTTCCTGTCCCCCAGCTTGCAAAGGCAGTGCCTTGTGTGAACTCCAGGGCACAGGGGATGCTGTGGGGCAGCACTGCACTCACCAGTTGGTGTCACTGAGGATGGCCATGGCCTGCTCCAGGATGGTCGGGTCCACCACGTCGCTGTAGGTGAGCAGCATCTCGTACACCTGGCTGGCCGTGGTCTTGCGGATCTGCGGGGAGGGGCAGAGGCAGCGGTGCCAGAGCAGAGCCGTGGCAGAGCCCTGCTGAGCTGCAGGGCACCCCCTGGCATCACCCAGGGCAGCTCCCGGCCCTGCACAGCACCATCCCCAGGAGTCACACCCTGGGCATCCCCGGGAGCCTGTCCAAAGCAGCCTCAGGGCTGTGCCCATTCCCTGGGGAGCCTGGGCAGTGCCCAGCACCCTCTGGGGGAAAAGCCTTTCCCTGAAATCCAACCAAAAGCTTCCCTGACACAACCTCAGGCCATTCCCCAAGTCCAGTGGTACAATGCTTGCTTGTATGCTTTCTATTAACAATACACAGTATTCCATTATTAAGCTTAAAACCTTCTGCTATCTTGCTAAGCACATTTTTCTGCAGTCTTAAGATCCATCCTAGCCAAACCTAAGATTCAGACTATTGTTTCATGTCCTTGCTTGCTGTACTGTTGTAACTTTTCCTATTTTCAAGCTTTGCAGTTGCAGCTAATTCTAAATTCTTCTGCTGTTTCTGGGGCCAGCTTTCTGAAAGCCTCCTTCCCTTTAATGTTCCCCACAATTCCCCTGCTCAGTACAACCACAAAGAAACTCTCTTAACTTTGCTGCTTATTAACTACCTTGCATCACATAGCTCTGCTATAATGTGCATATTTTCATCCAACAAAACAGCGTTACAAGTTTTCTACACAAAGGCACATCAGCAAAATTTAAAGCCTTTCACTACTTAGTGTATTTCTTTTTGCTTATCTCAGGTACCTCTTAAGTGCTTCAGCACAGAGCAGAGATCAGGGCCTGTTCCTCTGCTCCTCCTCTTCCTCTCACGAGGAAGTTGCAGCTGCAGAGAGCTCTCCCCTCCAGCTGAACACACCAAGTGCCCTCAGCTGCTCCTCTCATGGCTCCCCCTCAGGGCCCTTCCCCATCCTGGTGGCCTCCTTTGGATGCTCTGATCCACAGGGAAGAGTCCCTCACACTGCCTGCTGCTGTGTTATGGTGGACACAGAGTCCACTCCTGCCTCTGACAGGGATTTCCTGCAGCAAGGGACCTCATGTCTGCAGGTCAGGGAGTTTCACCTCAGGGAGTTCCACCTCAGGGAGTTCCATCTCAGCACCTCAGGGAGTTCCATCTCAGCACCTCAGGGAATTTCACCTCAGGGAATTCCATCTCAGCACCTCAGGGAATTCCTGCTCCTACACTCAGGGCAGTATTTCCCATTTGGAAGGCTACACCTCTGTCCCTCACAGGGCAAGAATTCAAACATGTGAGATTAGACCAACTGGAAAGGGCCCAACTTTGCCAAAGGAAGGCAAATGAATTACAGGGTTATTTCTGGACACAAATCAAATTGACCCATTTTTAAAAACTAAACACATTTGTGATGTAAAAAAACCAGTAAACCAGAGAACTGAAGTGATCTCTCTCCATATCTCACATTGTGTCCCTCCTGCAAAGGATTCCTCCTGGAGCAAGTACACACAACAAGGAAATGGAATAGAAACCTGAAGTACCAAACTTTGCAGGGCCAGGGCTCCCAGGTTTGTGCAATGAAGAAAACCTAACTTCGAGCCTTTCTAAATCAACAGATTTTAAAGGACTAAAATAATACCATCACACATATGATCTCTTGTACATACTCAGATTTTTATGTCCTGTTATAGGAAAAAGATTAAAAGTCTGCTAAACCTTCCTGCACTGCACCAGCTTTTGTCACACCTGACAAAAAAATGTTTATTTTCCTTGATCCAGCCTTACTCCAGTGTTGCTGCTCTCAGAAATGTCACAGAACTGAGGGCAAGTTATCTGGTTGGAGCTTTCAGCACTAAAGGGTGAACAACTCTTCCCAGAAACAAATGGCTGAGGCACCTGCATTGCTCCCAGTCTAACCAGTAAGGCCAGGAGGTGGAAGGGCAGCACGTGTGGCACAGCCAGGTACCTGGCAGGCAGCCAGCAGATCCTTGAGAAATAAAGCCTGTTCTATACCTCAATACCTCCTAAAGAGACTGCTGCTTTAATACACTTGGAATTATTTTTCATTTGTAAAGTATTGCCAAGAATAGAGTTGATAATGTGCAAAGTCCTCAGTACTTACTATAGGAAAGGGATGGCAAAGGAGGAGAAACAACTGGAAGAAAACTTTCTCTCTCATGTCTCCTTGAAATTGAATCAGGCCACAAAATCTAGAAAATAACAGAAAAAAACAGATCTTGTGTTATAAGTGCACAAGTACGTTTTGAGGACTAGGATGAAGATGGATATTGGGGAAAAGGCAGGGAGGGGAAGCTGTGCTCTCTACAAAGAAAAAGAAAATTATTCCCTTTAAGCATCTTTAGGACTATAAAAAATTTAAAACTCGTTCAACTTTATCAGATCATGTTTCACTTCAACCATCCAGAACTACAAGACTCACAACCTTCATTCCCATGTATCTGTGTATGTTTTCCATTGAAATCCCACATGAACCAGACCTGTTACATCTGGCAAGTTAAATATTCTTCACTTTCTAGGAGAAAAGATTGATTTCATTAACTCACACTCCTATGCTGGAGCGAAGCTTCCGGATGTCTTTGGACCTTTTGATCTCTTCTTTACAGAGGGTGAACAACTTCACTGGGAAGGGATGGCTGAAAATGGGAAAGCAAAAAAGATGAGCAGTAGGTTTCTGCAGAATTTCAAAGACATTTCACGACTGTCAGGATGCCAAGCTTACATTCAGACACGCTGCAGGGTGGTTTGTGCCTCCCCCCCAGCAGCTCAGAGTTTGGCCACCACGTTCCTGGGCCTTTTGTTTTTAACAAGAGAGGGGAGAAATTATTATTAATTATTTACACTCTGTGTGCTGAAGAGTGAACTCCTTTTAGCCAAACAGGTTCAGTCCATGCAGGATAACTGGCTTGCCATGGCTTGTGGTTAAACAGTGTGGAATGATCAAAAATACTTTGTCAGGAATTACGTTATCCTGTAGCCAAATAACAGTCTGGGTAACATCACGGTCATTCCCTAAGGTCTCCAACCAAACTTTACAGAAAAGGGCATGAATGTTGTTCTTTACTCCACCATTTCACAGCCCAAATTCCTTCAGTGATTCCAGACAACGTAATTAAACACAGGGCTCACAGTTCTATTACGTGTACAGGCCATGAAACCATCTTTAAATATATTTAGCAAATTCTTTTCTTTTTCCACACAGTCTGGGAAACGTGATTCTCACAGCTCTTTCCCAGACACTCGTACAAACACAAGTACTGTTAGTTATTCCAAGGATCTATCAAAGAGAAGGAAAGAGGGACTAATGCTTTTATTTCAGTTCAAATTATTTAACTTTTACTTGCCACACTCAAGGCTGAAGTGCCATAGATGCAAAAGAAACTATTTCATATTTGTCTGGTGAGCACAATAACTTCTAGGCTGCGTATTTTGGAAACCTCAGTGCTTTGTGTATGGAAAGCAGAAAGCAAAAATAGTACCATTCATTTTCTGCTACCACAATTCAAAGCTGTGGATAAAAACTACTGAAGAAATCTGGGTACTGTCATCTGTTGAAGGGCAGAACATTTAAAATAAGATGTTTATAGAGTGCCAAGATGTTTTGTTAAGGTAATGTGCCTTGCTCTGTAGAGTTTTCCAGACAAGGGCTAGTGGTTTTTAATGTCTTTTTAAAAATTTGTAACAAAATCCTGGCATGTACTGGCAAACAGTGACCTGTTAAAAAAGCTGAACAACAAACTATGGTAAACTGAGGTAAAGAATTCTACACATGGTGGGAAGAACAATCATCTGCACAAATGAGTTTTTGTGTGTCCACGGGCATGGATTTGTCTGGGTGGGTGAGGGAAGAGCTCTCTGAACGTCTTACCTTGGTGGAATTTCTCCTCCTCCCACCCCAGTTACACACAGACCCTGTGCAGACAGCTAATTACAATCCCTGCAGTGCAAGCCTGGCTCAGCACAGGCCAGGCAATGCAGTGAATTAGGTGAGATTTGAACTGGTTGAACAACAGGGACATCGCTGAGAAGGGGAGCAACAAAGAGATCAACTGGAACAAAAGCATCTGGAATAAATTTAGAACATGGAACCTCATGAGCAGCATTTTGTGTTTAAAACAGATGCACTTTCCTTTCTGTTGGTTGCCAATTCTACATTTGCAATAACCAAACCTAACCTATGTGTGATCTCAAATGACTCAAATAGCTTGGCCTCTGGAAAGGAAATTGAGAAAATTCCTTCTCCTGTGTGGGCACTGTGCCAGCATCAGCACTGGGGAGAAGGGATCAGTCTGAAGTTCTCTTTGCATTTTGTGACCTGGGCACACGTGGCACTGCCAGAGGTGCTGGTGTCACCCTCCAGGTGGGCTGGGTGTCAGCACTGCCACTGGCATTGCAGGGTGGAACTGCCACCAGGCACTGCCAGCTCTCTGCTGCATGGCTGGTCATGCTAGAGCAGTAAAACTGCTTTAAAAAATAATCCAGGGAGCATGGATACATGGAAATTATCAGCTGGAGATCAATGGGGACACAGACTTCCTTAAAGCACTGCAAGATCACCAGAAAAAAAACAGAAGATACATGGGTGCTTCTGCTGAAGGTGTAAACTACATACATGTAAGAGAGAGAAATGCCACTTACTACCCCAGAGAGCAGTAGATCCTGAATTGTCATTGCTCTGTTTACCATGGCACTGAGTATTAGACTCATCTTACCACACTTCCAAGGAGCCAGCAATCCACAGGGCTCTGGGCAGCCCCAGCACTGCTGGGCATCCCTCAGCCACTGGAGCAGCAGGACCCTGCAGCCACAGGAGCTGTGACCAGTGCCACTCCAGTGCCAGCTTTGCCAGTGGCCTTGGTTCACTCCCCTCTGTCCTGCCTGTCCTTAGGGATCCCAGCAGCAGCAGGGAGCTGCCAGGTACCTCTGTGCTTTAAGAGCAGCCTGTGCTGAGCTCACAGCTCACACTCTGTGCTGCTGTACTTGTGAGAGCTCACAGCTCACACTGTGCTGCTGTACTTGTGAGAGCTCACAGCTCACACTCTGTGCTGCTGTACTTGTGAGAGCTCACAGCTCACACTGTGCTGCTGTACTTGTGAGAGCTCTGCCCTGAGGTGTGCCCACTGCCTCCAGCAGTGCCCAGCCCACAAACACTCCCTGCACTGCCACAGGAGCAGCTCCACAAACTGCTCTGGGATGGAATCAGGAGGGTTTGGGCTGTGTCACCACAGAGCTGAGGGCTCTGAGAGGAGCCCAGCACACACCTGCCCTGCTGCCAGGAGAAACCCACTCCCTTCCTTTCCCTCCCTAGTTTGGCACAACTTGTGAGGCTGAGGAAACCCCTTAAGCTGAGAGGGAGAAGGGCACTTTTCACCCAGAGCAGTTCTCCATTCGTCCTGTAGTGACACAAAGCACTGCTGTCAGCACCAGGGAGGGGGAACATCTCGTGCTGGACAAGCAGGTTTATGGCACCTTGGGACAGGTAGGAAATAACAGCCTGGAACATGCCTAACAGCTGTTCTTTTCCCTAAGCACAACAGAGGAGCCAATTCTCAAAGCCTTTTGATGACCCTGGTGACACTAAAGCTGATTCATTTCCAACCCCACACCCCATCCCTGCTGGCCAGTTCCACACATGGTCAATCCACACCCCTGAGCAGGAGCATCCAAACCACGACAGTGGAGCAGCAACAGCCAGGGCTCACCTGTCCTTTTGCACAGAGATCACACACAACCACCCAGAGCTGCCCCAGCACTGAGACTGAGCTTCAGAACCACACCAGAAATGTCCAGCTTTATACTCTAAACTGTAGGAGCTGTAGGGTGTGAAAAGGCAGGAAAATGCCTGGCGGGTTCCACCTGTGCAAGGCAGGAGTGACACCCTGTGGTAACTGGTTTTAACTGGAGCACTCACAAGGGTCAAACTGATCCATCCTGCTGCTAATCCTGGTTAAATTAAGCACTGCTGGATATTGCCCATTCTGGACTGAGGATGTTTTATGAGAAAACAGAAGTGTGGGAGAGCTCACAGTTTCCATTTCAAACTACAAAATGCATTTGCAAACGCTTTTTTACAATGCAACAGTTGCCAGTTTGGTGGCTGGTTCAGGTATAATCCTGATGCCAGACATCCTACATGCCAAATCCCTTGCTAAAACTCCATTCAGCCCAACACTGTAAAAAAATGAAGAGGGAAGGAAATGAAATGGGAGCTGAATATCCCAAGGAAAAATACAAGCATGTATCTCATGTATCTCAGCTTGTATTTCAGGCACACTCCACACCAAACCTCCTGACACTGCAGGCACATGTGGCCTTTCCCTGCCACCAAGCAGTGCCTCCATTTCCCACCCACCTTGTGATCTTACACATTTTTATGGAGGCTGCTCTGGAAAGGCAGTAAATGGTTCCATTCCAGAGACCAGCCCAAAGTCAGACTTTTCTGTTCAAAAAGGAGTAGGTGGCATCCAACAGCAGGAGCAGGCAGCCCTTGGAGCCAGGAGCAGTGGATCCATCCCTAACTATACCCAAAGCACTTACCAGAGTAACAAAATGCAAACATTGCATGAAATGGAATTTTGGGCTCACCCACCATGTGCTGATCCACACACAGAGCATGGCAGAGCCCTGGGTATTCACCTGGTTCCCTGTGAAGTACCCACAGAAACTCACCCACGGTCAGCTCTGCACCAGGAGGCACCTACATTCCCCAAATCTGACACCTGCAGGAACTAAACTCTCCATCTTTTAACTGTCTTCCAACTCCCCACTGCTCTGCCCTTCCTGGGCTCTGTGTAACAATTTCTGCACTCCAGGCCAGCATTTCACTCCCTTGACATGAGCATGATCCACTTGGCTGCTTCATTATTAAGTTTTTTTTTCGGGTTTCATCATCAAACTGGAGGCAAATACAACTGGATCAGCTTCAAAATCTTTTCCCCCATAATAGCCCTGGATTTTATTTCAGGCCTTTTACACAAAGCATCACAATGGCACCACAGGGTTGAGGCTGAGTCACTCACACAGCAAAGGCATTGCTGCTACCACTTGGTTTCTGTTCAGTGACCTGGGAGACAAGACTTTGACTGGAATTTCCACCCATAATCTCTCACCTTCCCCAGCAGGGATGACTGGAACCAGTGTGGAAGCCCCAGATCACTGGCATGATTACCAAACTGAACAAGTAATATTCATCTCCATCTGCCTTTGACTCACTTTAAATTCCCATTCACACAGGGACTGCCAAATGCAATTTAAGCAATATTATCTAAAATCACACTTCAAGACAAGAGTAGGCTCAATCACAACTTTCAGAATGAGGAAGGCTTTTCAGATTTATCTGCTGTGAGCAATTCTTGAAACAACCAATTCCCAATCCAGGATCTGTGCTGCACAATTCTGTAAGTACCTGCAGATGTGCCAAGATGCTGCCTGGAAGAGCTTGTGGAATAGATTTGAATATTACTGAAATTAAAATCATTCTTTTCTGAAACATCTGCAAAACCCCATGATTTCACATTGGAATATCTCACTCACATTTATCCCTTCCTAAACTGAACACTTTCCACATGACTGAGCTCAGGGTGGAAGAGCTGGGACATGCCTTTTTCATTATTCTTATTAGAATCTTAATTAGCATCTTTGGAGATATTCACATTAACCAAAGCAGAGGGACTGGGGGAGCCACAGCTTGTAGGCACAGAAGGTTCTGCAGCACCACACAGGGACACTGCCAGTGCTCAAGGCTCCCAGTACAGCAAGGAATGTGCTCCAACCAGCAGGGATTTAGGAAGCTGGAAAATGAAAGAATGGCTCTGATACTGGTCCAAGGATGCCAGGTGAAACATGCAAATTGCATTTGATTAATGTCCTGGCTGTCAAACAATGAACAAGTAACAAACTTGTACACAGACAGGAGAGTCAAGGATTTTATCCAGACCCTTACAAGGCTGTCTGTCCCATTTCAGGAAAGTTAAAGCACTGCAGAATAGACTCACACTTGGAGCCCTGTGCACGCCCCAGAGAAACACCCAGCAGCAGCCAGGGCAAGACTGAAGAGCTCTGTTGGGAAATAAAGCCAAGAGACTTCCAGAAACTTACTTCTCTTGCTCAGTGAACATATCAAAACAGCCATTTGCCAGCATCTGGTCCAGCATTGTCAGGAGAGGTACAGACACCCTGAGGAAAGAAAATGATTCAATAAGGTAAATACACTTCTTGGCATGCAGATATATACTATTTTTAATCAGGAGCAAAGAAAGAAACTTCCTACATAGCTACACATAGGCAAATGAGAACTCTGCTTCACACAGAGGGTTGCTCAGTACCTTGTGTGTGTTGGCTGAACAGGGACATTCCCTCCCAGCCAAAAGGAAAAATCCTAATTAACAACATGCCTGCTTTACATTTGCAGGGTCCTGAAAACACAATTGAGAGTATTAGAAAATATTAATCTGTTTTCTAGAATATAAACAATGTATTCCACAGACTGGATCAGAAGTTACAGCACCAGATGAACCAACACATGTCACTTGGAATAACCACGGCAACGTTTCCAACACTTGAGACAAGACACAAAATAAATACCATTGTGACAGAACAAGGGGGAATGGGTTCAACCTGTGAGTAGGTTTAGATGGGATATTGGGAAGAAATTGAGGGTGGGGAGGGTGGGGAGGCCCTGGCACAGTGTACCCAGAGCAGCTGTGGCTGCCCCATCCCTGGCAGTGTCCAAAGCCACACTGGATGGGGCTTGGAGCAATCTGGGATGGTGGAAGATGTCCCTGCCCATGGCAGAGGACTGGAATGGGATGAGCTTTGAGTCCCCTGCAACCCAACTCATTCTATGATTTAATTCTATGATTTAAAAACTTGAATACATAAAATATTTTGCCACCACTCCTTGGTTATATATTTTACCAGAGTTTCTGCTGTACCAAACAGCTCCTTAAATCAAAGGATGCATGTTCCTTGGGCATTCACTGGATATGTGCCACACAGGTGAATTCCAAAAGCTGTTGAAGGGAAAAAAGCCAAGGAAAACCATTACCGGTCATTCCGCAGGTTGTCCTCAAAGACCTTGAGCAGCGTCTCACAGAAACCCTCCAAAGCTCTGGGGTCACCCTGGATTTTCTTCATGTAGTCAAACAGGCTCTGGGCAGAGTATCTGAGCTGCAACAGAAGGAGGCTCCAGTGAAGGACAGGGAAAAGCCACTGCCACACACCAACAGGGGTGCAGGACTGTCCTGAGCACAGCTGCTCAGGAACCCTCCTCCAGCAGCAGCCACGGGCACAAATCAGTACCAACACCCACCAGGACCGTGGCTGTTCTACCTGCAACAACTCATTTTCAAGGAAAGTTGGGGTTTTTTTTTTCTTTTTTAAGTTTGCAACCGCAAGACAAAAGACCACATTAAAGGCTCGTTGTTCTCTTCTCTCAAAATAAAACATCCTCCAACCCCTATGATTATCCTGCTTCGCTTCAGATAACATATATATATATAAAATAATATCAGAGATGTCACATAATTTTTTTTTTAAGGAAGCTGAACGACTCAGTGATTTCTCTGCAGATCCAAATGACTTGAAAAGGCAAGAAAGGACATGAAAATAAAAGGCAAAAAGCACAGTCCCAAGTGGGGTGTGTCAAACCAAGGCAGAGCAGCAGGATATCAGAAACACTGGAGAATGAGGACAGCCACATAAATTAAACAATACAGAAATACAGGTGTGGATAATCTAGCATGTAACTGCTTGGGTGATTGAAAAATGGGGCATTTTCCCAAAACTGGCAGAAACTCCAGCATAACAACATGACATGACCAGGTTAAATCCTTATTTCCTCCTCAGGTGAACTCCCGTTGTCCCAGCCTCAGTATCTGAGCTGTAATCTTAACTGCTCCTGAGTATCTGCAGAGAAGAATATTTCTAAATGTCTTCCTCATCTATGCAGAACACAAATT
Source organism: Hylia prasina (assembly GCA_013397195.1). Taxonomy (NCBI): domain Eukaryota; kingdom Metazoa; phylum Chordata; class Aves; order Passeriformes; family Sylviidae; genus Hylia; species Hylia prasina. The sequence goes on along the minus strand of VYXD01010098.1, from coordinate 633,979 downwards.
CACACTACATCAAACGTGTGACATTTACCTTTCCCTGGGGTTCCACAAGGACTGGGAAAGGAAATTAGGAGGTTAATGGGCTGGAACTGGGACAACTTTGGATACAAATTTAAGAGGAGGCCTGAGAATGACCTTGTTCTTATGAAACAGCAAAACCAGGGTTTGCCAAGGCTCGTCTCCCCCAGCGCTGAAGCCATGAGCAGATCCTGCAGCCACAGGAGATGCACAGTGCAGAGAACAGTGCTCAAAGGCACCCCTCTGCTGATGAGAATTCAAATCCTGAAGACAGAACCTCCTGAACCAGGGCACAGGGGTGAGAACTCAGCTCCAGCAAGCACAGAGGCAGCTCTGGGCAGGTGCCTGGCGTGGTTTCTACACAAACCTTCATGCAACTGCTCCCAGTCAGCCTTGCAAAACAGAGGGACAGCACTTCTAAAACCAGGTTTGAGGCAACAGGTCAAAAAGAATGAGCTTAGGCATCCAGTTTGTAACACAGCATCTGTTACATCCAAAATCTCAGCTACCCATCAGTGATTAAGGCACCTGATCTACATCCATGGGCCCTGGTTTGTACTTTGCAGCAGTTCACGCCTTACATAAAGTAGGAATATCATAATTCACACTATTTTTTTCCTGTAAGAAAAGAATGCTTGGAATTATTCCCAAATGTATTTTGCTCAAGAGCTCTCAACCAAGAAAAGAGGATTTGGGGCCTGTTTCTTCCACCAAATATGCATTGATTTGCATACAATTTGTCCCAGTAACCAGATGTTTTAGAATATCATCCACTAACATTCCAGTATTTCTGTTTGTGAGATCTAACACAGTAACACAGCTCTGGTACTACGTGGGAGAAACTTTAAAAGTTCAGAGTAAGTTTTTTGTTGTGGTTTTATTTTTTTTTTAAGGCTTTACTTACAATTTCTATACCATTTTAAAATGCAATTTTCATTCTATAGCGGGGAGGGGGAATCACGGGACATTCTGTGCTTCAGCAGAATTTTGAATGTGGTGCAGTTCAACAATAATGAAATTATATCAAAATTATATCCTGACCCCTGCAACTGCAGGGTTTGTGCACTGGAGAAAGCCCAGCATTGTAACATCTGATCTCCACAGACTGAGGGGTTTTATGCAGCCATAAGAAATATGCATCACTGTGGGCCAGATGTATAATTAGAAGATTCTTTTACACAGAGAAAGTGCCCTTTGAACCATGGTGATGGAGCAGAGTGCCAAATCCCACAGGGAATGACATCTTCTGTTTTCCCAGATTATTTCCAATGCTTGAGCTACAATTCTTCCAGCAGCCCCACTGCCACCAAAACACTTCAGAGACCCCACACGGCTCATTCCAGAAAATCTCTTTAAAAAGCCAAACAAAGAACTACTCTTGCTAAATATACTGCAGAGCAATTTTAGCTGCAGCCAAACTGCCACTGACCACGGAATTACAAGAGAGCCTTTCTGCTGTTAATTCCCTGAGATGACTAAAAGACAAACTGACATTTGAACTCAGATTATCTCTCAGTATATACAAGAATCTTCTTTCTAACCTCCATGTCCATGTGTGTATGTGCACAGATGTTTTTGAAGTGAGAGAGAGAAGAGGGGCACAAGAACACACACATTACTGCAAGAACACATATTCCAATAATCCTTTTCCTCCATCCAAGATTTAAAAAAGCTGCTTCTTTCATATGGATTTAATAGGATTGTTCTTAAAATTTTCTATCAGTGTTTTAAATCAGTCTCTGGATATTGAGCAAAGAATGCAACAGGCTTTGACAGAGTAGTCTGAATACTAGTCATTGTAAAACACATCAATTTTAATTTCTATATCACATTTTAGATATTAAAAGAAATTCACCACACACATACACTCCCAAGTGTAAGTGCCCTCCCTTGCCTTTCTAGCTGACTCAAGAGAGAATTAGCTCATCTTCTTTCTAAAGCCCTCGAGAATATTTTACCCACAGCAAGCCTTTAGTGTTAAAGAAAACTGGAGGATTACAGAAAAGTTAACATTTCACAATCACAGTTTGAGAACACTGCAGAAGGTTTCCCTTAACACACTGGCAGATGGTAACAAGGGCAGGGAGCTGCATGTAACTGAACTGTTCCAACTTTTCACAACTAAATGCAACCAGGATTTAAAAAAATATATATATATATATTGGATAAGAATTTTCCTCTGACCCCAGCTAGCAGCCAGCATGTCTGTTTCTCCAAAACTTTCCTCCTTTCTATACTTAAGACAAATAACTTTGGTTTTGGTGGAGCCTCCTATAATTAACTGTGTTGGACTGAAAGCTGAATTTCATGTGCATGTTTGCTATTAAAGAAATCCGTTAAGAGTTACATTGTCTATCTGATAATTACTGTCACAAACCAACACACACATGTTTTCAAAGTTTTAAAATAGCCATTTTCATCTAATTAGTTGCCATTTCAGAAACATTAAAATGTTCAGAATTGGTTTGAATACAAGAGACTGCACAGACACTGAATACTCTGCTCCATCAGACCCAAAGGCTCACACACAACCAGGCCAAAAAACATCACTTGGGCAAGTTGTGGCTGACAAGGGCAAGCCATGGGAGACAAGCTCCAGGTGATTTTAACTCCTTCTTGCTGTGACCCAGCAGGAGCTGTTCCCTCTCCATAAAAACTCTGTTTTCCAGCACTTTTCACTTTTCTACCAGTTTTCTTAATTTGAGATGGAAATCTTAATTGGAAACACTCTTAACCACTGTTGGGGTGCTGACTCACAGCCTCCTCCTCCTCCTCATGTTACAGGACCACTGGGATTTAAAGACTTAACTGACAGTCCAAAATATTCTGTTGCTGTTCTGATATTTCTCTGTGGTTTCATACTGAGCCATGCCCTTACCCCTAAAATTGTCTTCTTATATTTTACATCTTTGGCTACAACAAATCAAAAAACTTTATAAGCCAAATATCTAGAAACCATGAATTCTGAAACGACCCATGCAAGTTGTAATATAAGGACAGAAGGATACACTAAAATTATAAGAAGGTAGGGAAAAATCTGGCAGCATAGCAGACTGCCAAAGCCAGTGATAAAGAGACTGTTCATGCCAGAAAAATGTAATAAGGATTGCAAAGCTCAGAGGATCGAGACAGACGTTTGAATGATATTTCTTGGTAATGGAACTTCTGACATCTCACTGGTTAGTAGAAAATGTATCAAAAATAATTTAAAAAAGAAACGTGTGCAACTGTTAACACCTATAGACAACCAACGGTTAATACAAATGAACTGGCTTTCAGCTCATTGGAGAAGAGCAATCCCCTTGCACTCTGATCCCAGCTGGGAGAGTCAGCACAGGGCTGGGATTTGTGGGGCTGGAACTCTCAGGTCCTGCCAGGCCAGGAGAGGAGAAACAAAGTGCCCTCACTCCTTGTCCCCTGTGCACTCAGCAGAACAGGATAATGACCCACTTCAAAGGAAAGCCCAGAAGCCCATGAGGGGTAAAAAGCAGGAGTGGTGCTCTCACCGTGGTCTCTGTCAGTCCCCCCACAGACACAGAGAGCCCCAGCAGCACGTGGTACTGGTAGGCTGGCAGGCCCAGCAGCTGCGTGATCCGAGGGAAAGCTTCCGACGCCGCGTTCCAGTTCAGCGTCTCCTTCTCCCACCTGAAAGGGGAAGGAAAAAGAAGCACCTTGTGTGGGTGCACTGCTTTGCTCCTCCCCACGCTGCTCCTCCACACCAGTGAAGAAGGCCTCTGAATTACCTAAATGTCAAATCAAACGTTGGTTTTTGAGCATATGGGGAAAATATTAATCAAAGCTTCAGCCACTGCCAGTGAAGTGAAGGAATCTCCAAATCCTTGCTCTGATCCAGGTGAGATGTGAACTGCAGTTTCCTTTCCCCAGGCACTTTTGCCTACATTCAGAAAACAAGTTCCTTTCTGCAGTTTCATTCTGTGTTCTCTCCCACCAGCAGCTACTCAACAGCTGACCCAAGGACAGAGCTATCCCAGGAAAGGCCAACACTCCCTCCCAGCAAAGATGATCAGCAGCCTCACAGACAGAGCATTTGCAGTCACAGCAGGCTGAGGCTCTCCCAAACACAGAGCTGGATGCTCCTCACTCCCATCAGATATCATAATCACCATTCAGAAATGAGTTGCTCTCACTCCTGCTTTAACTAGAAAGTCCATCTTGGAAAACTACTGCAACTAGAGCAATACAATTCACTAAAAACCATCATTATGATCAATGTTTTCCAGCTGAGGAAAAAAATATGTTCATGCCTATTCCTAGGACAATTCAATGAAATCCTGACAAACACCAAATATTCCTCCATACAGACAGTGGGCATTTGGGCACAAAAATTCCATCAGGTTGCTTGGTTTAGGTGTAACTGTGTGCATTTATCTTTTACTTTCATTACTTTAGGATATTTTTCAATACCTTACCTTGGAAATATCCTCTCTAGCTCTTCTCGATGAGGGATGTGTGGAACTGGAGGATGGTCAAAGTGCAGAAGAGTAAGGAACACAGATCCTGCATGAGCTCGGAATTTATCTATTTTTTCAGCTGACTGTTGAGCCAGCCAGCACATAATCTGCTTGCAGCTATAAAGAAGAAAACAATTAATCAGAAAATTTCAGCAGTAGAATGTGTATTTAGATTTAAATTGTTTCAATTAAATGAATAAGAATGATCCTGCTAGGAAAGTATTCTGGTTTAAGTCTTCAGAATGAATATAAAACTGATTTAAGACATCCACGTGGTGACAGAATCTTGAGGCTTTACCTTCCAAAGGTCAATCAATCAAAAACCAGCATGACATTAATGTTACAGAGTATTTTATCCACCTTTTACATATACTGCCCCACATTTCATCCAAAAAGATAACAAAGTGCTTTATGGCTTGGCTGAACTGCTACATTTCAGATGGAAATAGAGCAGAACCTGGAGAAAAGCACATTTTGAAGTAGAAAACTGCACATGTAGCAGAGGATAAGGTCTTTCCTACATCTCATATATCCCAAGTAAATCACTTCTTCAATTCTGGCTAGTTTTTAACAATATCCTATTTTGTTTATGTTCACAACTAAACTTTCAGCTACAGTACCGTGTCCCACAAGGCCCTTTACCCTTCAGAAAGGGCCACTAATGACAGTAAAACCAACTAAAATTCCTTCATTCCTACACCAAGGCCTAGAATATTTAGCAAATGGGATCCAGCTGACAGGAATGCTTCCCTCAGTTCCACGTGGACAATCTGTATATAAACAGATGAACAGGAGGAAGCCCCTTAAAATGGGCACTAGTGAGCAGTGTATCCTTAGAGATCCAGTACTTTCCTTCTAGGTGTCCTTCAGCATCTGGGTTTTTGTTAATTAAAACCCACACCATGTATACGTTCACCTAACCACTGGCACACTCTGTCTACAAATACCATTATTAGGAAAGTTTTGCTGCAGCTCAAGCTATGTTTTAAAAATGGAACTTGTTATTAAATCTTTTATTATTAGGAGTACCATACCATGAAATTAGAAATCAGGAGCTCAGCGTAAATTTTTTTATTTCCTTACTAATAATTCTGCAAAGAAACGAATCCAAATTCATGCTCACAGTGTGGTTACACTCCAAATTAATGATGTGACGCTCTGGGTAAGTGGGCAGGTTTGCTTTCTATTTCAGGGAACACTACTGGGAAGCACCACAGAGGGGGGGCAGGTTTAGCCCAAATGCCACAGCTGTGCTGCATTTCCAAGGTGGAATTGCCACCCAGGTTCTCCCAACAAGGTTTTCCCACCGAAAACCAGATGCAACATCCTCCACATCTGCGTGGGCTTGACGCACTTGTGTCAAAGTTCTGTCACACTCAATAAAGGAGTGAGCACAGAGTGTCCAAGCACTGCATTCCTGCAGGGCCTGGGTGTAGTTCTGAGAGCTCAGAGGAGCAGGAGGAGCAGCACAGTACATACATGTTGGCATGAATTAGCTCTGCCTCGTTCTGCACCAGCAGCAGCGTCACTTCCATCAGGCTGGTCATGGCAGCTTCACGCACCCTGTGGAGACACAGACAGATCACAGCAGCTCCAGCAGCACTTCTTGCAATAAATACATCAGTCAGGTGAAGACACCAGCAAAAAATTCACAGTAACAGAAGCAATGACCTCTGAGAGCTGTTCCCATGTTTTGGGAGGACAAGGAGTGTCCCCCCAGCCCCACTCTGTGAAACAAAGCTCACACTGCACCGAGGGTCCAACAGTCACCCCTGCCTCACCAGCCTGGTTTTGATTCCAGCCAGATGTCATCAGGCTTATTCTTTATTTTAAGAAGGTTAAAGCTGATAATGATTAGTAATATTTCATGTGCAAGTAGATGTATTTAAACTTAAGTGCTCTGTCTGCTTCAAATTATTTTCTGAAAAGGCCAACCCACATTTTGACAGTCAGATATTGAACACTGTTAAGATTGTCACATTCTTGTAAATTTTCAAGCTTAATATTTCCAACATTAAAAACAAGTTGTGACTCAGAGTGGCTTAGACCTCTAGGCTAAACAATAATTAATTTCATGAAATGTTTGACCAAAGTAACACTAAGCTGTGCTTGAAGTGAGTCTTATCTAGATAATAATGTGCTCCCTCCAAAATATCTAAATACAATTTTAAAAAAAGTATGATTTAAATTAAAAAAAAAATCAGTAGGCGTGTTTTAAACCACATCTTGTCAATCCCTGAGTTTTTAAAAGTGGTTCCTTCCTCAAGACAAGGGCAATACCTCAGTGGGTTATATGACCCTACACAAGACCAGGCCCAGCATGTTCACTGCATTGGTAACCCGGAGTAATGTCATCTTTTCTCAGTAATAATTTTTTTAAAAAAGGAAAAAATATAAATATTTGAAAAGGCCTACCAGCCTTCTATGAAAAGAAATACTCCTCTTGCTGATTTCCAACTTTAAGATAGTTGCAGGTGCAATCTAAAACTGGGTGGGACATTTGTTATAATGGTAAAAAAAGTAAATTACATCATTTTTTCCAAAGCAGCTTAAAACAAGTCTGGCAGTCTTTCATTAGGGTTATGTTTTACTAGTTTTTTGTATCATATCTGACTTAGATATTCATGTCTAACACCTGTAGACAGATCAGACATGTCCCAGCAAACAAATCTGTCAAAAGAAAGGTAAAGTTTGCATATGCAGAGCAAAGTTGGTGAAACTTTCCCACAACTCTATTAAAGAAAGACAAAAATTACACAAAAAAGACAAGGTCTCTCCAGAGAAATGGCATTTCTCTCCATATCTTTCCATCTTTTTCACTGGTTTAGAAGAAAGAGAATGAGAAAGTACTGATATTTGAGAGGCCACAAAAGCCTTCTGCAGCCAAGAGTTTGCCATGAGAAAGGATCCCCCTTCCCCCTCTGATTTACATGTTTCTTGACTTGATTTGGCTGGAATTGCCCAAAGCAGCTCAAAAAAAAAGTATCTGGTGCTCAAAGCACATTTGAATTTTAATGGCTGTTGGGAATTTAATTTCCTCAGGATTTCTGTGAAAGTTCCACCATGTTTTGTTTTGTTTTGAAATGAAGACACAGATGAAGGATAAACAATAATTGTGGGGAACTGCAGTGGGAGCTCTCAGATGTGGAAATCCAGCTGAATACCGAATTACTCTTAGCCAGGTCCTCATCACCTTCAGTATCTCACCTGGCTTTGAAAGCACAAAGCTCAGTATCTCCTTTTCTTTGCCTCCCCACCCTGTATTATTTATTGCTCTTGCATTTTCTGTCAGCTACACCCAGCCCTGTCTTGTGTTAAAGACACATTCACCTCCCTCCTGCTTCTCTATCAGCAGGCAAAGCCATGCTCCTTCCTTGTGCAAGCTGGAATGACCTGCTCCTGCTCCTCTCTAGTTTGCATCCTTGTTTCCTCTTCTATGGAAATGTCAAACACCTCCTGATCTCTGATTTCCTGCCCTGTGTTACTATTCCCTCTTGTACAATTTTACCAGCTGAGAAGCTGGATAACACTACAGAAAATGGAAAATCCAAACACACAAACCTCAACTAAGGCTGACAGCAGTCTGGATTATTTGTGCCATGAACTTTTCCAACACGTTTGTAAATATTGCAGCAAAGGCTCACCAGTTACAGAAGTGCCCAATGATAACATGGCACAAAGCACCTTTCCTCTGCTTTGTGCTGCAGAACTGACACTTCCCTTCCTGTGCAAAGACAGAGAAGCTATTTACAATTATTGCAGCCCAGGCTGGAACTGCTGAGATCTGACACTGCCAGTGACTATCAGAGCACAGGCAGCAAGGTCTGACTGGTTTGACTGCCCATGATCACTGACAGGGAACAATCCAGCATGGGGCACACTGAAAAAAAATGCACAATCACAGTTTTCCTCCCTACACAAGGCAAGAGGTGGTTACAGGCTGTGTTGCAGCAGCTCCCATCCCACATGGTTATCACAAATGTACTTCACAACATCTGCCACATTCAAGCCTAACCAGGAATCCTGGAAAGGAGAATGGCACTGCAATCAACTTTTTTTTCCCCTGTTTTAAAGCAAACATGGGGCTGCCAAATGAAATAAGGACACTGAAGTCAAGACTGAGTAGGACAGAGCTCTAAGCAGGACATAACAAATCTGAGCCTAACCAAAAAGTTGCCAGGTTGGGCAGCACGTGTCACCATGCTGGGCTTGGCCAGGGACAGGCACAGCCACTTTCCTGTCCATGCACCACTGCAGAAAACATCCTTCAAGGAAGAAGGCAGTGACTGTCTGAAGCTTTTATTTCATACAAACACTGCACAGATATGATTGACACAATCCACTCAAACACTCCACGTGACTCAGTGCTGTTGGACAAGAACTTCTTCAATAAACTGGGAAAATAACAAAATGTTTTCAAGCAGCAGAATTATTTCTTACCGGTGCTTTCCAGGCATTTGCCCTTTTCTGCCTGGAATGTAAGAAAAGCAGAGCCAAGTGCTAGATCTGGACTATCAAGAGGTTGTTAATTTAAAATCCTGAACACACATCTCTGTGCCCTGAGACACTTCATGAAGCTGCCAGACAGGTCAAATACAGGTATTTTACCACTTCATCAGCATACCAAACAAACAGTGTCACCCACAGGTTAAACAAGGCTGAATCTTCATATCTAAAAGCAACATATATCTGCACACTTTCAAATTCAAATTGTGGATTCACACAATAAAATTAAGCAGCCTTTACAAAACCAGCATTTTAACTCAAAATCAACTGCCAACAAATAAAAGATAACTAAAATTACTCTATACTGGATGTTCATGGCTTCTCTATACTGAGTGTTAGTGCTCTGAGGCTTCTACACAGCATCAAAAACACTTTAAATCTGCAGATACTGGACTTGTTCCTGAATTAGGATAATTTAATGCTTTTTATTAACAGGTACGACTTCAGGCTGAGCATATTTTGCTCACAAATACATGCAGAAAAGCACCCTGACAGGAGTAGGTTTGGTTTGTAAGATCCAGATTTCTGTGCTGTGTAATTCCACAGGATGGCATGAGTAACATGAACTCCTCATGATCTCTCCCATTCCAAGCTGGCAGGAACTTCCAATCAGTAAGTGCTGGCACATCCCCAATTAGATCTTCTTTGGAAATGAAACACAAACCCAAAGAAGGACATGAGCCTTTACAGTCAAGAATTTTGAAACTGCCTTTCCAGATCACTGTTACTGAAGGAATACAGAGCATTCAGAGGGATGCAGTGTTACTGAATCTTCTTTGTATATCAGGAGGACCTTGAGGACTGAGGAATACCATGAAAATAAGACTGCTATACACCAAATATTAGTAAGATCTTATTAAGTTTACTAAATTTATTAATCTACCTATGCTACAGATTTCATGTCAGCAGACATATTCCTATAGACTTAGGATTTATTCTTGCAGTCTCATATCTGAAATCATTGAAACCCTAAACTTATAAAAGATTTGGTGATGCTGCAGCACAATTGAGAGTTTTTATCCCTCTCAACACGTTGTGCAGCTGCTCCCTCTCCTGGCAAAACATCCCCACAACAGGAATGTGCAGCAGGAGAGATGAGGCAGGACCAAATGTGTTGTTTCAAATAAAGAGAAGTTTTGTTTTAAATCCCTGTTTTGCAACTGAATCAATTCCTGGTATTCACTAAAAGGAACCCAAAGAACAAGAAAAGGACTTAACTTTGGTTTTGAACACATCAGTCTCCATATTCCCAATGTCTGAGGAAGGACAACCAAAACTCATCAGCCTCGCCTTTCACTTCTACTTCTCTTCCTGCTGTGCATTCCTAATTCCTGCCTAGGCTCAAATCTCCAAAGGCTTGGAGCTCTTGTTTCTAAGAGGTTTTGAAAAACACGTGAGGTTTTCATTAGACACCAAACCTGGCCCTGGATTTTAGCCCCACTTACCATCCTCCAACATCCCCGCGGCTGTCGGTGGTGTAGTCGGTGACACCCGTGAGCAGCGTGGCATAAATCTGATCAACGTTGTCCCTGCAGACATATTCCTGCTGGCATCCATCTCCCTTCACACCCACTGTCTGGCAAACCCTGCAAAAAAAGAAAAAAAAAAAAAGAGAAGAAGAAGGGGTGGAAGGCAAGATCAAGCTTTGTTATGTTGCTTAATAAAATTCCCAACACCTGTAACATCTGCTCTACAGATGGAATGAGGGATATTTCTGTGCTGTGTCTGACCTGAGGATTTCTGAGCAGTGTTTGGGTTCAAAGGAGCACTGGCAAAGATCTCAGCAGGGAAGTAGGCTGCTTTCACATCTATAACACTGCAAAAGGCACATGCTTCAGTATCTGTCAGCCTTCCTCAAAATGAAGTCAGGAAAAAGAGCAAAGGGCCAGCACAACGTGCATTGAACCTGATATTGAACGTCTTTACCTTCTTTACACAGGGTTTTTAGCAGTGGAACGGTTTAAGAGCATAAAATATTGATGTATACTATTAACTGCACTGTGATGTTCAACATAGAAAATATTCTCTTAAATAAAAGGCACAATTTCTTTAAATCAATTTTTTTAAGATTGTGGAAAAAACATATATTCTTCTTCCTCAGTAAAGCTCATTAAACTGCAGCCCATGAGAAAGCCAAACATTAAAATATACTCTAGGTAGTCAGTTAACTGATAAAAAACTGACAGCTGAGCTGAGCTGCTGTGGTAATCCTCTGAATCAAAAATAAATTGAGTGATGGATATGCAGTCAAGATGTGTGTGTGTGACAGGGTAACTGATTTCAAGACTCATGCTCCCAGCTCCCAGCAGAATGAACAGGAGAAAGCTTCTACAGAAAGATTTAAAATTAGACAAAAGCAGGGAGGAGAAACCTACTTTGCAATTGCTATTAAGGCATCTCTCCTGGATTCAGCAAAGCTCACATCTTCAGGGGAAATGACTGTAACTTTTTTTAGACCTTCCAAAACCTGAAAAAATACAAAGATATTGAGACATATAAATCCAAAGCATTTTTTACTATGCTAAATTTAGATATCACAGTAAAATGAGTTCAGTCCTGTATGAAAGAACCAAGCAGGCAGCAGAGTTTGGATTCTCACCAGGAGTGGCCTGCACATCTCTCTCTTCCCTTGGACCAATGTCCCATAGCAAAGGGATAATTCAACCTCTGGCTTCTCCATTGACACTACTAAAGCAGGACTAAACATTAATTATCAGAAGCTCAACTCATGATGATTTTCTGTACATTAGCATTCAAACCCCTTTGACAAAGACCTTTAATTATGATCACTATTATTTATTTGATTGCTGTCACAGGTTTCACTCAAAATTCCTTGTGCCCTCTTCTTATTACAATGATCCTATTTGCTCACCTGTTGGAGCCTGCCCTTCAGCAGAAACCTTGGAAGGGCCCCAAGAGCTCGTGAAAAGCCACAACGAATCATTTCCTCTGTGTTTTGTAGTTCTGAAACGTACTGTGTCACCAGCTCCTCTGGAAAAAATACAATTGCAGAGTGAAATGCAATTGTACACCATTATAATTTCATATTTGGCTAAGGAAAAAAAATAAGGAGAAGATCCCCTAAACAAAGCAGCTGGAAAATTTTGTAATTTGTTAAACTTAAATGCAGAACACCTTAATTTTCTACAGGAAAAGGACAAAAATTTTAAGATGTTCACTTTTACATGAATGAATTCATACTTTCTGTCTAAAAATCTATGTATTTAGACTAAGCCTACTATTTCAGAGAGACAAAAGACAAACTTGTTAATTTTCAAGAGCTATCAAGTTTTAGACATCTAAATAATAACTATAAGCACAAATTTCTGGGTAAGCACAGGGAAGCAAGTTCTTTTTATATTTACAGGTCAGTATTTTCTATCATTGGGTAAGTGTTCTGTGTTAGGCAGGAGATCCCCAGGTTTGTGAAGGTCAGTTATTTTAAGAGTTTTCCCTCAGAAAACTCCTGGTTGGTCCTGTTTAAGCACACACACAGATCATACCTGAACAGTGAGATAATTTCAGATCATTTTTCATAGAGAGACATAAATGAAGGTGGGTGTTTTGGAGGAGAAAGCTCAAGAAGAAATGTCCCCTTTGGTTCTGTGCGCTGGCACAGGACCCAGGGGGGACAGTGGCCCTACAAACAGCAGCAGAGTCAAAAGGCACAAGAATAAGCTCAGCTGGGCATGGAAAAAGGAGCCTCACCAAACATGTAAAGTGGTACCAAGGAGAAGATGAGGGTGTACAAAAAAATAAAAATAGGCAAAGTCTGGAACAGGTTCACATTTCTGCTGCAGCCTTTATCTCAGACTTACAGACAATACTTCCTTTACCCAATTTTTCACATTAAACTCTCCTGTAAAATGCAGAGAAAAACAAAATACTCCAGAAGAGCTTCTCCAATACAGCTGCAACAAACACAGCTCTGATTCAGACAAGAGCAAGGTGGTCTTATTGATCCCTTTGCTGGAGAGACACTTTTTAATCCTCAAAGAAAAAGAACCAGAGATCCTGGGAAGATTACATAATTGTGCCACTGCTTACTGTAATCTAAGGTTTAAATGGTTGAGCAATATTTGCTAGAGGAAGAAAGAAGAGTTGCCATAAGAAACTCCCCATTCATCATAACTCATGACTGTTTCTTTCAAACCCCAGTGCTATGGACAGGCCCCAACTCGTCCCTCCCATCAGGGACCCAACTCCCTGGCCAGAGGTGAGCAATACCTGCAGATAAGCACATCTATTATTTAAAACTTTCCAAACCACCAGGGTGTTAAGAGTCCTGAGGCCACAGGAAGATGCAGTGTTTGCTGTGACAGCAAGAAGATCTTAAACAGTGAGGCTGTGACAGTCTCCACTCTGAGTGATGGGAATCTCAGATTGACATTTTAGCCAAATGACATGGCAACGAGCAAACAAGCAGCTCTCTACTTATAACCACTCAGTAATTATGGTGGAAAGTGTAATGCAAATGTTAATATTCTTCTAAGAGCCTTCAGCTTCATAAACCAACAGGGCCTATGAAGTGTCTACAATATTAATTCCACACAACCCATCTTGAAAGAGTGTTAAAAGAGAAAGTCAGCAAAACCAGACCAGAACACATTAAGACAGGAAAAGAAAAAACAAAGAGAAGGTCAAAACAAACAGAGGCCAAAGTAGTGATTCAATGAAACTGCAGCCTTATAAGGACAGATTCAGAATGTCAATTTGCTAAAGCACCTTTGATTGGTGTTTGCATTTTAATTATCAAGCAACAGTGAAACATTGGTTAAATTTTACCAAAACCTTTTTTTTTTCTTAATCCCCTTGACCATGTCCAGACCTGCTTTAACTGATTTATCCAAGGCACCTGCACTGTGCTGAATGTCTCCTGCACTGCAGCTTCCTCACATACCCACATCCATCACACACTGTGGGGAGGACTTTCACTACTGGATTTCAATCCCACAACAGAGAGGCATGAAATGTATAAGTTTTATCAGCAGAGAGATAAAATACACCTTTTTTTGTTTGGTTGGTTGGTTTTTTTAAAGATGCTTGCACGTGTAATGGCACTTCTGTTGTCTGTTGACAAAACCATAGAAACTTAGCACTATATAAAGTATTTTAAAATCAGGCTGCTTTTATAGCTCAGCCCTAATGTTTTTGGGGCATGGACTGCATATAAATACACATGTGATCAATATCAAGTTCATTTTGGGAACAACTTTAAGACAAATAAATAATAAGGTCTTTTTTTACCTGATTCAATAATGGCAAAAAATAGAGAAAGAAATCACTATTTTATTTTGTTATTCTTAAAATATTTATCTGTACAAACTGGCAATTTGTCTCTGATGGACATGATGCAATCTGATCCTTGAAACAAAGACAGGTACAAGAAAAGCAGTATAAAAAAAGATGCTGATTCATATGCCCCTTAGAGAAGTTTAAGCCTCCTCCTGCAATGCTGATCCAAATACAAACACATGGACTTTCACATGCACATTTACCAGAACTCTGGGTGTCCTTTTCTATCCTCTTCTTATCCCTTAGCAATTCTTCTGTAAATTAGCCATGATCTCTGGCAGAGTTTATCAAAATAGGGTGTGAAAAAATATTCACTTGGTTAAAATTTAGGATTTTAGAAACATATGATCTTTGTTTTACAAAGTATGGGATAGAAAAGCAACATAAATTTGCCTCATATTCATTATGGTGATACCTCCTATTCACCTCCAGTCTAAAGCCTGCAAAACTCCTGAGACATTTCCTACACTTCCAGTTGTCACTTTTCAGACAACTTTCAGCTGTCAAGTTCTTTTTTCCTGAAGAACTTTAAGTTCCTTTAAAAGCAGTGATGCCCCTCCCCATTTTGTGCAACACCTCCAAAGTGCAAGTTTGGTCCAGCCCAGTATTCTGTGCCTCTGTGTTAAATGTGAATCATTACCCTGCAGAGCTGGATCAGCTTCTCCCCTCTCGTTGATGTAAAATTCATTGCAGAGAGCAGCCAGGGCAGACACTGCAGACTCCTGCAAGAAAGGCACAGAAATACATTTACTCACCTCAAAAGTTCCTAGAATTTTTAAGAAAAAAAAAAAGTGGATTTAAAAAAAAAAACCCACAAACAAACCACAACCACAAAAAACCCACAAACTCCTTTCAGATACTGCTATTTCCTTTCTTATTATTTCTTCCCAATACTGGTTTAGTAAGGGAATTTATGTAAAGAAAAAACAGATTTTAATCTTATTCCTTCAATATGACCAGTAAGCTAAATTAGCATTTAAGACAATAACAGTAGTGTATGAAATGCATTTTCACTTCAGATGAAAGACTTCCAGGATGACACAGCATTAAAAAACACACAAGTCATTATTTCACCTTCCATACACTGATCCCAGATCGACAAGAAACAAACCCTATTTCCCCAGGGAGCTACAGAAAGGAAACACAGAAAAGAACAGGGACTGAGGGTTATAAACAAAAAAAGCCCCAAACATCCAGGATCACAGGCCTTGTGTCCTGATCCTAACTGGTTTAGAAAAGGATCAATGGCTGTGTATTACATCTGAGCCTCCTCATTTTTAGAGTGGTTTCAGTTACTCCTACAGAACACAAAATAACTCAGCTGCTATTTCAGAAAGCACATGATAGTTTTTCTCAGAGAATTTATGGCTGAATTACACTTTCCAGCTGATGTTACTGGAAGAGAATACTGTATGTCAGGAAAAAAAAGATTATTTTTCAACATCTTAAGCATTGCCCTTAAAATTATTTCTCTCTAAAACAGAAACAGAAATAAGTGAGAATTGCCATTTACTAAATACAATTTGCTCAGCTTTAACTGATGTTTACCAAACAAGTCAAAATTCTCTACAGCCTATAATTAATTCTAAGCTTTTGGTTTAGAAGTTCCAGTTATAAGACATACCAGCATTTTGAATAAATTGTTAATGTCAAAGGAATATCCTAAGAATTCAATTTTCTTTCTTTAATTTCCTTCAGTGATTTGGATACACTCCAGTCTCCTCTGTCTCCCAAGGACAACTTTAAAAGATGAGCTGTGAGGTACCTGAAATGTCTTTTTATCTTATTACTAAAACTTAACACAATGAACACAGTATGTTAAATTCAGATTGTCTGGAAGCTCTAACAGGGCAGACAGAAATTGCCTTTATAATTCAGCTGAGCCTTTAAGAGCACGAGATCAAACTGCCATGGGATTTCTTGGGAAAATTAAGGCAAATAACTGGAGCTGTTAAGGTGATATAAATAAAACAGCATGAGAGATATCCATCAATGCATTTACTATTCAGAATCTGAGCAGTCTGACAGCACAGAAAAAGGATTTGCAGCAGAGTTTAATAGAAAATTTAAGCTCCTAGTCCTGAATAACACGGGTAACTCACACCAATACTACTCTGAGAGCTACCAAATACCCTCAGTACCTGTGGACGTCATCCAGAGCATTTTGAATTCTCACAGGAGCTCTCTGAAACCACACATATTGCAGGTACACCAAAACAGAAGCAAAACACCCTCTAAATTTAACCACAGAGCCACCAGGGAGTTGCTTCCAGCACCATCAGTGACTCCTCACCCTGTCCAGAGGTAGAGACAAGAACAACCTTTGGGATAACTGCTCAAGGATTGATCAGAAAGGCCCACAGGAATCCTGAGGAATTCAAAATATACTTTTTTAAATACCCCTTCTCACACATCTAAGAAACAAGCATTCAAGAACCAATAAGATCCCATGGGTAATCCACCAAAGGAAAGCAGAAGTATTTCTAATTCTGTATTTAATGTGACCACATGAAGAAGGAAAATTATTGTACCTTTATATGCTGTCGTGCAGCACTGGAAACAAGAGTGAGATGTCTCAGACTGTCATTTATTAACCACTGCCAACTACCTGGAACAGCAAGGAACATAAACAGCTTCAACTTTTCTTACTTTTTGAACTTCAACACTCTCCATTTAATTATTCCACAAATCAGCAATTATACAGCTCAACCTGTGTGCTTGGCTTTCCAAACTAAACAAGGCTGTCACTCCCAGTACAGCTGCTCCAGACTGGATTACCATGTCCACAGTAAACACCCAATGCCTGGTGATGCTGAGTACTGCACATTCTATTTATTGTCAAGTTAACAACTAAAAACCAAATCTTCAAATTGCATCAGAATCTGCTGCAGTATTTATCTTTTTAGTATATTTTTTAATGTGTTAGGCCACCCAACCCCATTAAATTTGCTTCTTTGAAAAGCATGATTTGTTCATAGTTTAGTTTAATGAATAGTTACTACAGTCATGGAAGGTTATTTAAAACAGGACGTACCGATTATTGGATCTCCTCTAAATGGCATTTTTGAGAGCGACAACTTTTCAATTAAAGTGCAGACTGTAAGAAAAGTTTGATAACAAGATAAATACCCTCCCAGAAAAGAGAAATCGTAGCAATTTTGAAGAGACAACCACAGAAAGTTACATTAGCATTAATTTTAAATTGAAGAATATTTGTAAACAGATGTTCAAAACAAGGGAAATTAAAAACTGGAAGGAAATTGCAATTGTACAAAAATCACTAGGATGCAGTAACTGTCCTGTGACATGAGTTAGTACCACCATTCATGCAAATCCCTTGCCTGATGGGATGTTTTCCCCCCCTGCCATTCAAGGTGTGCACGTACATATCAGCCACTTTTATTTCCTGTACAGTCTGGAAATGGCAGTGTAGCATCAGTGACAGTAAACCAACTGAGACAAGGATAATACTACAGCCACTAAAAACTATTCAAATATATATGACAGGTTCTCCTACTTCTTATTCACATTGTTTTTGAACCTCCAAGGAGTGGCATTTGTTCACTGAACAGAGCTGGGAGCTATGAAACTGGATGCAGCTTTATTTCCTTTGATACTTGGAATACATGATGACATCCTTTTCATAATAAAGTCCTCATTATTTTTACCTATGAACTTACAAGAGTTCTATGTGTCAGAACCTACTTGGAGAATTGTATGGTTTTTTTAATGCTTTGAGGCTTTTTGGGGGAATGGAGATTAACACAGTAAACATTGCAAATTTTCTGTCCAACAGATTGACTGTATTGCTCAAATGAAAACTCAGCACTTGGGGAATACCATTATCTTTCACCTCCTGGGGTCCAGTTCAAATAAATGAGTTTGGTATAGTTCCATCTCACTGCCTGACTGCTTTAGAGTTGGTGGAGAGGAGAGAAAGGACAGAAGATGCTACATAAAGTAATGCCACTGTTTTTTCCTCTCCTCCCACAACTTGATTTCTGACTCTTCCTCTGGGCTCTTGTACACAGCTCGTCATCTTTATTTATAATCAACTTCCTGGGCTCCAAATCTACTCTTGAATTCACTCCCCACTATGGCAATGTCACCCAAAATCCTCTCAATACTGTGTGTCAGCTTCTCTGTGCTAATATTTATTCACAGACAAGGTTAAGTGCAATGTGACTAAACCCAAGTCTCTTGGGGTTCCTCCTTAGTTCTCTGCACTTCTTTGTGCTCTGTTGTGGTTGAGACCATCATCTTCATTAGACATGCAGGCAATTTGTGGAACATTTTCAATTCTTCTCTTATTCCACCTACACAGTGGTATCATGCCAAAATACTGCCATTTGTACTTCTCCAAACCCATGAAATGTTCAGCTGCTTAAAAGCTAAAACATACCACAAAAAACCTATTCCTTCAGCTTGCATTTTCATGTCATTCAGCTATAGTCTCACTCAAATCCCCTTGCTCTTCCTCCTCAGTAATGAAGCTCTTTTACCCACAAGGTCTGGCTGCCTTCAGATCTTCCAAGCTGGAATCTGCTCTGCAGAACTTCCTTCATTCAACTCACAAGCAGGAAGCCAAGTCGGCATCATTTCCTCATCCACCCAGCCCTTTTCTTCCTGCAACACCCTTCCTTTTTACAGCATAGAACAATCTTCAAAATCCATCTTTTCTGTGATGCCACACTCCCCACAGACTGTTGTTTATATGGTCTTTATGCTTCACTTCTCCACACACACGTGTTATGATAAAATCATTATTTCCACCATGGCTTCTGTCTAGAAATGCAGATTATATCTCTTCTGGAGAGGAAATCTGAGTAAATCACTGAAGAAAGACAGTTCAACCCTGAAAAACCTTCACTGTGTGCAACAACAGAAGGACACAGAGTGCCACAGAGCCCAGAACCATCTCCAGCTCTTACACAGTTATTCCAAGTATATTGGCACCCCATGTCCTGGTGCATCCACCTGTTGATTGGCCTCCAAAGTTTGTTTTTGGTTTTAATTACTGTGCAGGCTTTACTTATACATTCAACACAACATATGCAAAACAAACTGGAAGCATGTAAACAGCCAAATTCCTCAGGGCACCTCTCGTGCTGTCCCACCCCAGCTGTGGTACTTACCAGCTGGTCTCATCAGTTCTCCTCCTAAACCCCTGCAAAACAGAAACAGCCTTCAGAGAACAACCCACCACAGGCAACCTGAGTGTCTGTTGCCCATAGTGAGGCAAAAAGCACCTCAAAGCCATTTCAGAATGAAAGCAGAGCACAAAAGACCCACAGTTGTGTATCTGATCAACTCTGCCTCCTTTTAAATCAACCTTTCTTGACTTCAGAGTGATTAATACAAACCTCTCCTGAATATTAACTTTTCGTCTTGCAAAAATACACTCCCAGTCTGCCTAATCTTTAATGCAAGCAATAAGAAGACTGTCAAGTTCATTCTGCTTTTCTTTTCCCTTGCTTCAGAAGCATTCCAAACCCATGAGACTGGCCAAGCACTTTCCAGTCACACAGTCTCTACCAGCTTGTTTTCCACAAGTGAAAAGGAACTACATACAATTCTTTAATAAAATCATCATCTTGGTAAAACTGAATAGGAACTTTCCTTCCCAGTTCTTATTTTCACATATTTTAACTGGTTTCCTCTCCTGGTGAAATTTATCACCCTTCTTTCCAGCTATGGTCCCCTCCCAGGTGATTTTGTGTTTATCATCAAAAGAAACACATCAGAAAAGGGAGAGAAACAAATGGCTCAGGCTGCTTCAGACCCTCCTGAGGTAAAGGTGTGTTCCTCAAGGATGGTTTCAGCAGCTCAGACCTCAGCCCAGTTCCTCTGTCTGAACACGAGCCCGGCCAGTAACAGCACTGGGAGAAGAAAATCTGAACTGGGCAGAAAGTGGGGAGAGGGAAAAGCATCCTGGAAATGGCAGGGCCTGATTCCATTCTCTGGCTTCTCCTGGCTGTGGGCAGAGACTTCTCCTCACCCCACTGAGCACTGAGTCTGCTGCTTGTCTGGATATCCATCCCCAAGGCAATGCCTGAGGTGTTTCACTCTGTGTCACCCTCTGTGGCTTCACTGCTCCATTTTGTGAACCTCTGACCTCCCCTTCCTTTGGATATTTCCTCCCTTGACTCCTTATTGTCTCCCTTCACTTCTGCTGAAGTATTTCCTCCCTCAGGTGTGCCAAACCCTTAATCACCTGTTTGCACGTCCATGCTCTGGCAGAAGCTCCCAGCAAGGGGAGCAACAACAAAGACTTATTTATTTGCTTGTTGTTTTTCATTTATTTTAAATATTTTCTTCCCTCCTCTCCTCCTCCCTCCCCACAATAAAATTAATAGCTGTGCTCAGGAGGCCAGCTTAGCAATCCTAACAACTCTTACAACCTTGTTCTCCAATTTATCCCTTTGTATGAGCTTCAATTCAACACATTTTTCCATTCCACAGCTTAAACACATTTTTCCATTCCACACAAGGATGTCCCTTCTGTAATATGCTCTGTGTTTCTGACTGCTCAACAATTTCATTGGTGTTTCAGGTAACACAGAGATGCCAACTCCACAATATTCTCATTTGCCATAGGTCAGCACTTCCTTTAATTGAGAAACTTTTGCTTTCCACAATCAATATATATTAGGCTTAATTTAATAATCCCCAGCTCAGTTTATCATTGCAGGAAGCAAGCACAGATCCTACATCCTCGTGCTGATAAGGTCTGTGTATTGTCTACCTCACCTTCCTGCCATGCTGTCTGCTCTTCAGCTCCTAAAGAATTTAAATCAGAAAACAAAAAAAGTGATGCAAAGAGTCGAGACAGCAGCAAAACCAGCGACTGATGTGGCAAGCCTTGCTTCCTCTTCCACACTTCTTTTGCCCTTTATTTTGCCTTCACCCATTCCTTGCCTTTTGTCTGTTGCCTTACTGCAAATGAGTATAAAATAATCACCTTGCAAATGTGTTTGGTGTGCAGCAGAGTCTGCTGATGCAGGGATTCAGATATGGACTGTTCTGTTCCAACTACAAAGCAAGAACTGACTCACAAAGGCTGCTCTTCTCCATTTCCTTGCACTGCCAAGAAGGAAGTCGGGTCACTTCAAGCTGTGCTGATGGTAATAATTTGAGTGCTATCCCTTCCTCTGGTGTTTCACCAACTCCATTTAATTCCAGAGCTTGGAGCCTGTCTGAGGATTGCTGTCCCCATGCAAGAATGCAGAAAGGTGACAGGGATTTGCATAGCAACTCTTCCACGTGGCACAAACCCCAGTCCAGTCCCTCTTGGGTGGCACCATGACCTGTGTGTGCTCCTCTGCAAAGCTTCCTGAGCTGGTTCTTGCCCAGACACTCTGTATGCTCACCAATAGAGCTGATTTTTCCCCCCCTTTCCACAGCTCATGTGTATTTCACTTTTAGGAACCAAGAATTCTATCATAATCCAAGATCCTTCCTCAGCCTGTGCTTGGTTTGTCAAACATGATGCACATCTTTCTATTAACTTTATCTCACTCCACAGTGTTTCACTAAATTAAAAAGATACGGATCTACCTAATTCAGAGATTCTGAATTTTGCTGTACAGTCAGTATTCTTTCTTTTTTATTCCAAGGACACATCCACAAGTTGCATCACATTATTAGATGTACCTGTTTCAAGCTTTAATTATTAATTCAATTTGCAAATTGACTGATGCAGTGCCCAGCTTCCACGAGCTCCTAAGCATTCCTTCGTTTGTGCAGTTCCACAGCAATGCTTCTCTCCTAGAAACGTCCTGGGATGAGTCACAATTTATGTGTGGAAAATAAAATATATAATCCCTCGCAGAATTAACACTACTGACCCAAGAACGACAGCATCTATTTTATAATTACATTGGCTTGAATCAGAACCAGTGACAGTGCTGTTCTCAGGGCATAAAGAAGTTCAAAGCACTTTTGTGGGTTTATTTTGTAAAATTATTTTAATGCTGCTTTTTGTGAGAAAGCCAGAATTCCTCTCTAAGATAATAAAAATAACAGTAACTGAAGCTGTTTAGAAAAGCATCTTTGTTTTCGCAGATATTCAAATACGAAATTAAAGGTCCTGGAATGGCTGAAAAGATTCAGTTGTAAATACTGGAAATTTCTGGAAAGCTGAAACACGTATTTCACCTCAATAAGAACAGCAACCAAGCATTTTCCTTGGGAACTCTTTGTTCCAAATAGAACTGAGGTATCTTCAAAGGTCCAGGTTGCACATTCCCTGGGTTCTGGAGGTACAGAATGGCTTTATGAGAGGGTACAAAAGGGGGAAAGAGAAACCCCTGAGCACAGCTGAATAGATTAACAAAGCTTTCATGATGCACAGAATAAAGCACACTAACATGAGAAACACCAAGTTTTAGGCTACTGTAAATTCGTATGCCACGTTGTATGCTAACATCAGAATGCTACAGGTGAAATCCTGGCTTTATGAAAGCAAAAGCTTTCCCTGTGACTTCAGTTTGCAGCAGCAGATTCCACCTTATAACACTTCAGAGGACAGTGCAGCAGGATCTCACAGAGCCACCCAGATCCTGGATGCATAAACCATTTGAACTTGGAAGAAGTGTTAAGATGAGCTTTGCTGCAAAGCTGGAATTCTTTGCTGATTAAGCTCATATGCCTAAAAATCTCTTTAAGGCAGACGAATGCCAAGAAACACATTTGCCCTGAAACCATCAAGATCAGTTACAACCTTAAAGGTCTTTGAAACGAGACGAGTTTCTCTTTTGCCCAGCACCTGTCAGCACCTGCGGGCTCCCTTCCTCTGCTGGAAAAGCCGAAACTCGGAAGGTGCCGGTTCAACTGACACCGCCTGCTGCTCCAAGCTCCTAAATCTGCTGGGCTGCCACAGCTGACGTGCTCCACACCCAGGCAGTGCCTGCAGAGGCTGCAGGGATGAGCTCATGGCAAGGCTGGGTGTGCAGCACGTCGCAGGCACCACGCTGCCCGGCGTGGGAGGTGCTGACGAACATCCCGACACATCCAGCTGGGATGGAAAAGCCTCAAGGGCCAATAAACACAACCTCTGCTGAAATACCCAGTGCACTGCAACCACCTGCAGGCAGCCCAGCACTTCCATAGCCACTCCTGATCTTCTGGGCATCCAAGGCCTGTGGTATCAGACTCAGAACTGGCTACAGGGAAGCTAAAAAATATTCCGAACACCTGTTCAGCTGAATAGTCACTCAAGAACCTCAGAGCAGATGAGGAAGTTTCAGAGAATCTTAACACAACTGCTGTTAAAATACTGTTTTCTTAAAGACTTTTCATATTACTGAATCACAGAATTATTTAGGTTGGAAAAGACCTTTAAGATCATTGAGTCCAGCTACTGCCAAGACCAACCTAACCCTTTTAACACATCTTTTAAATGTATTAAAACCTTTTAAACCAAACCCTTTTTAACACGTCTTTTAAATCCAGGTTTTCACAGACAGTAAAAACCGGGGATGGTGTCTGCACCACTGCCCTGGGTAGCCTGTGCAAGGGCTTCACAAACCTTTGAGTGAGGTATTTTTTTCCAACATCACTTTATACCTTCCCTGGTGCAACTTAAGGCCATTTCCTCTTTCCTATCACTTGTTACTTGAGAGAGGGAGTATTGAAGATGAATCCAAGGTCTCAGATGAACAACAGAAATAGATTTGCTACAAAAAAAACAGCTACTAACCATGCTGGTGCAGTGGAAGCAGAATGGAAATCAGGCTGACTAGTGACTCTGTTTCAAACCAGCAGAGTGTCTTCCTAACTCGGGCAACACAGCTGAAGGCAACAGATGCCACAAGTTTTCATCTTAGGTTTTTATACATAAAAGTGCCATTTAAAAGAAATAAAATACAGCACAATTTTTGTAACTTTATAACCTGTACAGCCCCTAAACAGGCACAGGAGGCAGAGGCTCTACAGGGCATGGTTTGCATATTCCTTGGTGTAACCCCCACACAGAAACCCAGAAACTGCTGCACAACCCACAGCTGGAAGTGCACATGCAAATGCTCAAACCAACCAGCTCCTCCAGACAAACCAGTGCATCAGATGTGTCAGGATCAAGGCTGATGGCAGGAAACACACACTGATGTGCCTGGACTTGCAGGCTCCTTTGTACTATGGTAAACCCAGAAAGGACTTCTGCAGGAGGACAGAAAAATACTTGTGTTTTTTTAAAAAATGGTAATACTGTAGAAGATAGGATTTGCTACAATTAGCATAAATAAATTTGAATGCTTCAAGTATATTCCAAACTGCGACTGACTGCAGTATAACTCAAAACAGGAGTGTGTAAAGAATAATTTATGGCCATTTTTCAAAATCAGGTTAAAGATGGTGCAAGAACTGCTAAACAAAGGGAGGTGGTAGAGCAGCTCTATGCATACCTCCATTACAGCACTTTGGCTTTCCCTTGTTTCACTTGAAGTCCTTATGGATTCAACAGAATCAGACAATCAACAAACTCATTACCCATTTTCCAGCTTAAAATTTATAAATTGCAACTCTGTAAAAAAATATTGAAAACCCCCAAAATCCAGCATTTCTACGCTTTACTTCCTTTTCCCTTTCTCAGAGGGCAAAAAATTCCTTGGAACAGCTTGATCAAAGCATTAAAACCCCTTCAGTCCCTGACAAGGCTGTTCAGTGGCCAGAAGTGAAAGCAAAATATCTCATAAACAGTTGAGACATGTGGCCAGATGCTCTCTGTTAATACAGTTTAAAAACTTGAAACACAAATAAAAAACACAGGTTTTCAACATTCCTCCAAGATGTTGTTAACGCTGAAAATTCCCAGTAGCAATTTCTCAAATGGAAATCTTTGGAATATTATGTGCAATAATTACTCATCATGAAACGAGTTTGGCTTGTTTCACTAAATGCTTGCCCAGCAACACTCAAATTGTTGGTTTGTTTTTATAACCTAGTTTATTTTTCTTGTCCCATTTTCAAAGGTTTTATGTTTTATGCCTACTGATGTTTTACAATATGGATTAGGGCAGACATCTCTGTCTCAGCTAGCTAAGTATGAGAGCAAGCAGCAGTGAATCAATCTTGCTTGGAGTTGAATTAGAACTCTTATCTAGAACAAAAACATTTCTGTAGGCACCTTATAAATACCATTAAGTGCAAGAAGTGCACATTATGACAAAAACAAATTACACCCAAGCTCCACCCTGACATTAAAGAATTTATGGAAGCCAAGAGAGCCACCCACAAAGACATGAATATACAGTATCAGCACTAAGCCCATCTGCCAGCCCAAGCTCACTCGGGGCTGGAATTGTCACATTTCTCTGCACGAGCCCTCAAGAAGTAAATTTTATCATTTCTTCAGAAAGTTTCATGATTTAAAAAAAAAAACAACCTTGCATTATAATTCTTCAACCTGTAATTAATAATTACATAAAAAACTAGTTCAGGTTTACTGTTTTCAGGTAAGGCACGTGTGAAGAAGTGAACTAAAAATAACCCAAAAATGTTGTCAGTTAAAGGAGGAAAAACTCTTGCATTATTATACAGTTATTAGGGAATACAAGTCATTATGATTTGATTTTCTTAAATTTAGAAGCAAACTCTGAAGTCACACACCAGTTTTAATTCACATTTACTAAACATTTCCTTAAGCAATATCCCTTAATTTCCTGGAAGCTTCAACAAATAGGAAATGAAAAACAACTTAGTGAAAACTCATTTACATTTTCTTTGTCGCAAGAGTTGAAAAATTGCCCTGAACCTTTTGCAATGTTCCTGTCCTGCTTGTCACACAGGATGAAGGAAGGAATTGTGGAAGGAAAGAATTGGGGAAGGAACTGGGGAAGGAACTGGGGAAGGAACTGGGGAAGGAAGGGTCACTATTTATACAACCCCCTCCTTCCTGGTTTCATTCTTTTTAACTGACATTTTCCAAGATGAAAAATGATGGGTTTGCATCTTTTTTTCTTACCTGTACAACTGACGACTGCAAAGCTGGGGGAAAAAAAGCGACACACATTAATTTTGAGTTTGTTTCATCCAAGTGTTTTCATTTTTCCCCCTCACACGCAATGCCACGTACTGTGAGCTGTGCAAAACTTTAGTTAATTTAGAAAATAAATTCAAAGGGAAAACCCCTGTAAAACAACTTCTCTATACCATTTGAACTTTGCTTTCAAAAAAAAATCAATTTAGCATATTCACAAAGCACTAATGTCCTGAATTCCAAACTCAAGCTGCTCCTACAAATACCTTGGAAGCCACATTGGCTTTTTAAAACAGATTTGCTTTCCACCATTGGCCCTTTTAGAGTGATGATAGACTGCTGTGTCTGGTCACTGAAAATAACTTTGGAAGCTACAGACTGAACAGAAAAAAATTAACAAAGGCTTAAAAGTGACTGAAAAATCTTCATTCTTAATGTCACAGCAAGCCATTGTAAAAAAACATTGTATCAGATTTCTATGTAGTAAAAGCCAGAAAACCCAGATTATTTAAAATTAAGAGTTTATGCAACTGCATCATAACAACCTAAGGCCACTGTAAGTGCAGAGATGTGCTGACCAAGCTTTCAGGCACTTCAACATGAGAAAGTTAAAGGAGGACAAAGGTGCTTTTTCAACCTGTGGCAGCAGCTCTGAGCTGTGCCCAGAATTAAACAGGCACCTGTGGATTTTGGTGGGTGAACAGGGAAGCCTGAGAACACATCAGAGCTGGCACTGAAGGTCCCACAGATCCTGCAGGAACCAGCAGGAGCCTGAATGCTGGAGAATTGTCTGTTCCATGCTGGGAAGAAAAACCCAACAGCATGGGATGACTGAAAAGGAAAGGGACAAATTAAGCAAAATTATCTCCACAGAAATATTTGGAAGTGCTCTGAGCAGGACAAAGCTTCATTTAGCACAAGCAGAGATACAGACAATACATTAATTGAAATGCAGAATGTGACTTTTGAGGTCTATAAACAGGAAATTATGGATGCAGGGATAAGGAATGGGCTCACTAGATGTCCCCTGAGCACAGTTATCCCAAGGCCAGTCAGGAGGATGAAGGGACAGAGGGAAAGGAACCAAAGCAACCCCTTGAGGCATTTCAGAAATGTAATTTCAGCATCAGAGCTGGGGGCTCAGCAAGAGGCAGAAGAGCTCCCAGTGTCACTGGCTGAGACACAAGGTCCAGGACACCCAGCTCAGCTCTCACAGGGTCTGGGGGTGTCCAAACCACTCTTTGTGACAAGGCTTGCTCTTGGCACAAGCTGGAGAACAGCTGCCTTAATTGTAATCTTTGTTAAAAATCATTCCAAGTTAAAAACAGATTCATGCTGCCTACAAACCTCTTGGTGAATTTGCTTGAGTCCCTCCAATGACTTTTCACTGAAATAGTATGTTACAGACCTGTAAAAGTATACAAAATTTTTAATACAGATTTCCTCATCATGCAGTAAATCATTTTTTTCCATAACATCACTGTACTCTCAAACAGAAAACCAAGCATTTGATTTTCAAATTATGCTCCACAGAAATATGCAATATTTGTTTTTAAATAGTTCAGCAAACATAACAACAGAAATTCCTTCCTTATCATACAGAAAGCTATTCCAAAAGGCTTATAAAAAAACCAGTGTCACTTCCTAATAACATTATAATTGCCAAGACACTGATAACCCTTCTCAGCTCAGCTGTATTTTTAGACTCCAACACTTCTGTGATTTTTCCATCTATTCCAAGTACTTCCTACTACAAAAAATGATCTGTTTTTCTTGAGCTTCAACACAAATTCTTTTGATGAACACTGCTGGCAAATGTATGTGTGAATATACAGATATACTTTTATCTATACCTGGACCAGCATTCATCAGCATTAAATCAGGCTAACACTCAATGAGCTGCTTGAGAAGATATTTCTCCAACCCTGAAGACAAACGACTGCCCTCACCCAGGAAGACAGCACACACACAGGGAAAGAGGAATTAATCTGGATTTAAATGATCATGTTCAATTCTCCAAATAAGGCACCAAATGATCTCTCTTTCCTGATTATGAATTTAAGACTGAAGTCTTAAATCACTGAATAAAACATGAAGGGTCAGCATCGCTCTTAAAAACTAACAAAAATTCAATGGAAACTCAGTTCAGTGAGATGAAGATTTCCATAATTACACACAGGAAGCTTTTAATAGACCAGACATGAAAGGAAAATTTATAGTCTAGATAATCTTGCATTAATACCTGTTATTCTCTTGTGCCAGTTTACACAGAGCATGGGTGATCTCAGCACAGGCAAGGATTGCCCCATGACGTGTGTGCAGATCTGAGCCCACTGATAAAGGCAGAAGTCTTGGCAGAACTGAAAGAGATTAAATAATTTTTAATTTTTTTTAAACAAAGCATATTGACAGATCTCAGTTCTAAATGTAATTTTGCCTGCCCAGAAATAACACTGGAAAAGCATTTCTGTAAACTTAAGTATCCTGGTGACTTTGTGAAAAACAAGTTGCAATGAAATAAATTCTGACCAACCACACTGAGCTGTTTTATACTCCCAAGCCTCTCCCTGGCTGGAGTAAATAAAATAACATTGCTACTGGGCACTGAGCTGGCTCAGCAGTCAGGGAAGTGGGGCTTGCACTGCCATGGAATTTTATTTCCATGTTAAGTGCCACCTTCCTGGACCACGACAGGAGCCCAGGCAAGGTCTGCCACTGCAGATTCCCTGGGGTTGGGCACTGCCTTCAGGCACAGGAAAAATCTGCCAGTGCAGCCCCAGGATCCACAATGGGCTCAGCAAAGGACCCTGGGGTCGTGCTAGGAGACATCTGATCACACACAGAGTCAGAAAGGAATTCTGCTGCAGGTGTCAGGCTGCACAAGACAAAACAGATCCCCCACCCTTTACAACATCAAAGCCTTCTCAGCACGAGCTGGGAATTTGAGGGGTAGCTGCTGTTCCCACACAACTGCACCCATTTATTCACCTCAGAAGCAGCAGAGTCCAGTGCAGACAGGTATCTAAGGCCCACACCCCAGATAAAAACCAAGCTGACAGCAATTAATAAATTTCTGCACGAAATCTGAAAACGGGTAAAGCCATCAGGGTCACTACACCGTATTAAGTGGCAGGGGAAATCTTAATTTTTATTAGGTAGATTGATTAGATCTTTGTAAGCCTGTCCTGCCTAAGCTCAGCCTGGCTGAGCAGAGCTCAGCTGGTACCTACCCACGTTTGCCATGTACTCAGGGGCCTGGGGAGTGATGTTATGCAGAGCTTTGGTTGCAAGTTCTCGAATAACACTGTAAGAAAGCATTTCTGAGGGTCAGCCATTCAGTAGAAGCAATGTGATAAAAAAATAATGTCAGGAAGGGACTCTTGCCCCCAGCCAAAACCCGGGCAAATATTCAAAATTACAGTACTCTCTGTCCATCCTATGCCTCCCCCTTGTAAAAAAAGCCAGCAAAAGCAAAGAGCACCCGTGCAGCCAGCCTGCAGCCAGCTTTCAGTGAAGGGAGAAGAGCTCAAAGAGACAAGGAAAAACACCAGTGGGGCTGGTAGAACCTGAGGGCTCATTCTGTGCACTGGCAGGGACAGAGCAGTAAACTGTGATTATTTCTCATGATGCAAACTATGATCAGCACTGATAGAATCTCACTGCTGTGATATGTACACATTTCAATCTTTGTGAACAGTGAATGTGAGTAAGCACCATCTCTATGCATGAAATCTGCTTTAATTAGGATAATTGTATGGTGACAGTGTTTACCCCTCACATACACTATATAACCTATAAATGGGTTTTATTAATCTATTAACAGATTGAGGTCATGGCCAGAAGACAAAATTCATAAATCTGTTTAAGTGACAATCTGCTTGGGAGGTACAGATGATATCACCTACTAATCTTGCCCAGTTTCCTTCAATCAAATGCTGCTGAAAACCCAGGTGTGAGTAAAATTTACAACAATAATCTACAAAAGCACAATATGCAGAAAAGTCAATTCCTGTATATTAATAATTAGATTTTATGAACTTACCTATCCCAGTGGTTAATCTTCATGTCAACTAAATGATTAATCATTGGCTGTGTATACTCAGGAAAGCCTGCAATATACACACTGGAAAAGAAAAAAACCCAGATATAGGTTAGAAATATAGTCCAGAGACAGAGAGTACAGAACCAATACCTGTGTGCATTTGTGCACAGCCTGTTTCAAAGGTTTTAAACAACCTAAGAAATTACTTACATGCGCCTTCTCCTAAATGAGATGCAGCTGAATGACAGCATGGGAAATATTCTGAATTATTGAAAAAACTTAAAATCACTTCTGCAAAACTTTCAGTTTGTTTCTAAAACCTGCTCTACATACAACAAGCTTGACATTCAATCCCATTGTTACATTCCAGAAAATCCAAATGTGTATATTAAGTTGAATGATTATTTCAGATTGGAGAAACACATCACAGATATCAACTACAAGACAGAGGAAAAATAAGTTACAGAAATGTGTTACATCTTCACAGATACAATGGTCCACAATAGAAGAAGGCTTTTCAATTTGTCCTTTTTAAAAATCAAACTCATGCAGAGAGTTAATTGTGACAAAAGCTGTGAAAGCTGCAGAGTTCAGGTGTGAGATGGAAGGGAACACCAGCACTGATTACCTCAGGAGCTGCATTACCTAACTCACAGCCACACTTGCCTTCCAATCTTCACAAGCATCAACTATGGAAAGCCAAGGTCAACACAAGTGAAGTGAAATGTTTTTTCAGTACATCTGATGAGTGCTAAATCACTTTGGGAAGCCCAGCAATCAGCAGGATGTGTTTGTGTCAGAAGGGCACAAAGGGACTCATGGATCACCTTAATTTCACCTTTTCATATCTTTTGAGTGATTAGCTTTGCAGCTATAATGGTGTTCCATTAATACACCCATGTGCAATCAGAAGCAAAGAGGAAAAACTAAATACTGCCACATGTTCCCATCCTGATATCTATGAAATTCATCAGCGAGAGAATCCTTAAATCCACAGCCCAGACCTCAGTTACTTGAACCAACACTGGACACAGAAGCACCCTCTACTGAGCCCTAGAGAAGGATTTGACAGCTGGTTCAATAGTTGATGTCAGCAGAGAAAGGATAAAATTCACATCTCTAAGTGCTTTCCCTGTTCTCAAGAACACACAATAACAGACACATTTCCCCTGCCATGTTTGAGCTCTCCTCTCTTCTTTGCAGCTGCTTTTTTGATTCCCAGTTTTAGCACCCACCATTCTTGCCAACCATTTTAATTGAACTTCCTTGCCCAGCTAAAAATCAGTCTCTTGGGTCACAGGTGTAGCTAAATCCCACTTTTAGTTTTAGTTTATGACCATCTTTAACTACAGTCCTCATCTTCTGTGCCCTACTGAGAATTTAATGCAAGAAGTCTTGCAGTTAAAGAAGTAAAAGAAGTTAAAGAATTAAAGAAGTCTGTACTTCCTGATGATGGTGCTGGTTAGATTTTTGTACCCCACTCAGGTGAAGAAGCTTTTTCCTTAACTCTGCTTGTACCAAGCTCAGAACTCCTGGAATCACATAATCTCTTTATTGCCTGTTCATATAGAACAGGTTTCCTCGAGCTTCCATCCTCAGAGAGATGTATTATGACATTTGAGCTGAATCCTCCAAATACCTCAGTAAAAAAAAGGCACCCAATGTGAAAAATTTGCATTAAAATATATAGATTTGAAAGGTTCTAAACAACTATTTATACACAGGCACACAAACATTTGTAAATACACATGACACTGCCCCTTTACGGGAACATTATCAAAATTTATGAACCAAATTCAGAAATTGACACTTTTTGTTAGGAGGTTTTACTCCTCAATATTATCATGGTACATTTTTTCTGAGTAGCCAAATATATACCTGGGTTCTTTTTCCTTTAATGTTACTCAGAGAAAAATAAGGAAATAGCCAAGTAAACTGAAGTATTGACCTGAATGAATAATGACAGCCTGCTTAAAGAGTAATGTCATTTTTTGAAAGTAATAGAATGAATGAGATGGCAAATGTTTTACAAAGAAATAGTTTGATTAATGGCACTGAACATGGTTTCAGAGAATCAAGCTTCTAAGTGCATAAGGCTATTTATAAAAAGATTTACAATTTTATTCCTCCTGCTGAACAGTTTAAAAAAGAAATCAACAATAAAAATATTTTCACTTAGCTAAGTGGCACTGGAACAAAAACTCTGGAAATCACAGTGATAGAAGTTTTAAAAAAAAATTTAAATTACCAATTCAGCTCTTGAAAAGTCAGAACATAATCAGTCTCCAAGCCAGAATTATAGAAGACAGAAAATAAAACCTGCTTTGTCACCTTTGATTGTTTCTAATTTTCTGTTAGTACCAAAACCCAGAGTTTCAGAGATCACGTGGATGCCATGCACATGGATCTCATGGAAACACCAAGCTCCTGCATTTCCCCATCTCCCGTGGGTGGGAGCTCTGGGGAAGGCTGTGGGAGGAGGGTGTGGACACCAGAAGGGCTGACAGTCGGTAAAAGGTGAAGGGATGAAGAGACTGAGATGATTCTGGACAAAAGGGACAATGCAGAGGTGGACAGATCAATAAAAAAAGTAGTCGAGGTGAAGAGAAAGGGTTCCAGCACGGATTATCTTAAAAAACTCTCAGTGGAAGTTGGCAGTGGAGCATGAACCATCATGCACCTGTCTGCTCTTTCTGTTCCCCAAGGACATCATCTGCTCAGGCCTTTCTGACCTCTGGGCTCTGAGCAGCCCCACGGGGCAGTTCCCTGCCCTGTCTCAGATGGGGCTGAATCACTGCTGTGCTGCCCTCCCCACCCTGGCTGTGCACACAGCCTGGACTCGAGGCCAGACTCTGTCTGAGACAACTCAAGCCAGAACCAGACCTTGCTCTTCGTCATTTCCTCGTGAGGAAATGCAATATTCTGTTCCTTCTGGCCATCCAGTTTGGCTCCAAACTCTCCTGATATCTGCACCTCTGTGTTTCCAGAGCTGACTGTATTCCAGGACAAGTCCCTGGTTTATAACCACACCGCCCAGTTTGGGTATTTCCCATCTGCTCTTTGCAGACTGTACTGCAGAGATCAGTTTGGTTTTTCAATCATGTAATGGTTTCACATTCACCAATCTCATTTCCCAGAATCCCCCACTCTTTTTCCTTACTCTGAGACAGGGGAAAAGCAAAGCAGGCTCAAACTTAAAGGATATAAAGAGAGATTTATTAACACACACTAAAAGAAGAATGAGAATCATTGTTTGCTCTTTAACTAAAAGCCAAGCTGGGCTAACCCATGACAATACATTACTGCACAGGTGGCCAGCTTTCCACTGAGCCAACACAAGCACTCGAGTTAAA
Source organism: Hylia prasina (assembly GCA_013397195.1). Lineage (NCBI taxonomy): Eukaryota > Metazoa > Chordata > Aves > Passeriformes > Sylviidae > Hylia > Hylia prasina. The sequence continues at coordinate 600,319 of VYXD01010098.1, read as the reverse complement.
GGTGTATGCACAGACCACAAATTCAACAACTTGGGCAAACTGTTTTTGTAAAATGGGTATAACTTGATTTTTTCACCCATATCTGCCATCATAACAGCCTCTCCTTTGACTACAGCTCCCCAAACCTCCTCATCTTTTTCAGCCTTGAGCAGTTTAGACAGTTTTGTGACACCTTTTGGCTGCTTCCTCCTCAAACTCAAGGATTTCACTGCCTCACACATGATAATCAGTTCGGTGCAAAACCAAAACCACAGTTTTGATTTACTTAAAGCCATCAGTATTAAACAATGTTCAGTAAGGTGAGGCAATCAGAAAGGTTTTTCATTAGGTACAAGATGTCCCTCATATTTTAGGAAAACTAATGATTGGAAACTTACCTTATAGTCAAGTAACAGTTAACTCTGTTACCAACAGCAAAATAATCAGCTGCAGTGAGAATGTCAATGCCATGGGGGAAAGTGCCCTACAAACAAAATATTATTTTAAAATGTGTAATACATTCCAAATAGGCAACATGATTGAAAACATCTCCTGCTACTCACCCAAGCACTGAAAAAATACTATTTAATTTATAGTAAAATCACTCGTACTAGAGACATAAAGGACATTGAATGTATAAACAGCAATATACCCCACTCTGCTTGTCAATGATAAACAGCCCAAGCAAAAGGCAGCAGGCAGTAACCTATGCAACAGCTCCCTTCACACCTCCCAGGCATACCAAAATATATATTTGGTTAATGCATGACTATGTATATACCCAAAAGATGATTCCTCTAGAAGGATTTAGATAAACATAAACATGTTTCCAGTTTGTGTGAAGGCACAAGGCGAGTTTAATGAAATATAAAATTAGAGATTTAGGCACCAAGAGGTGCATCACGTGTAGAATACACAGGAGTTGCTACTTACACTTGTATTTTATGACTCATTAATGAAATAAAAAATGGGGTTGGTTTGTTTTTAAAATGAACACTGGTTCCCAGTAAAGCCTGAAACACTGAATCCTACTGAAGGATCCCACTTCTCAAACCAGTCTGTTTCTAGAAGATACATTTTCTTCTGAGATTTCAACTTAGAAATCTGCATTTCTGTATTCAAGCAAAACAATTCAGATATTCAGAATTTTACTGGCTCTGGCTGGTTTAACAGAGCATCAGCAGAGGCAGCACAGCACCCATGAGCCACGGTGAAGAACAAATGGAAAAGAGCCAGCTGAGACTGGCTCCACTCACTTCCAAAAGGGACACTCAGAGGGTATTAAAACAATGAGGCTCCCTGGAAGTACAGGTTTGGGATGTGATGCAGGTTTGTTTACAGCTCACTCATCCCTTCCACATTAGGATCCAGCCATGCAAAACTAGTGGGAAGTATCTCTCCATCTGAGCCTGAATCACTGAAGCAGTTCATCCTGGAAGCAGTGGGAGCTGCCAGCTGCTGCCAAGGTCTTGCTCTGGGAAGCAGAATTCCAGTGTTCCAAAAAAACGGCCTGAAATCTGACTGGAACAGGGAGAGACAGAGTATTTATGGCTTATCCAAGCCTGCAAGTCTTGGTAACTCAAAGGTAAAATGAATGCTCTGTCCAAAAGCCTCATGAAACCCTGACTAGGGGAGAAAAGGTACGTGAGAAACACCTCAGTACGATGTAAGGCCAAAGAGCAAGACACACAATGCAAGATATAAAAATGCACACTACACAAGGAGAATCTCAGCCAAACAATTTGAACTCTAGCTGCCAGCTGGACCTTGCTATTTGGTCCCCAGCTGTGAATGTGCCAGTTTAATGCCATCTCACAGAGGGCAGGGTGCCACCAAGCCTGGGGGTCTGACAGCATCATTCCTGACTTCAGGAACACAGAGGTCACAGCCAGTGGGAGGGTCAGGCTTCACAGGAACAGCCAACAGCTTCTGTTCTCTCAGAGCACTTCAAACTTCTCCAAGTTGGTATTATTAGAAGTACATGTATTTATCATGATTTATGCTCAAAAAAATTTTTCAGATTTTTCAAAGCTTCCATTTACACACAGTGTAAGTGGCATTTTCACAATGGCTTCTTCTGTGGCCATCAGCAAGCTCTGGATTTGGGACATGTGGAATTACAGAGCTGAAGGAGCCAGGAACCAGGGAACAAGTGAGGGCAACCTTTTCCTCCATCTATTTAGTATCTCCACCTCAGGTGGAGAATATGTTTTAGCTCCTTCCAGTTCAGAGAAAGGGTGTTGCTTTCAGCACAGTGTGAACTCCAGAGGGTTGATCTACCCATTAAGTAACCATTTTCCCAGGCACCAAGGAATGGTTCAGCAAGTAAAACTTCTGGCCTTCTGCAGGAACCAACTGGAGCCCAACAGCTCCTCCATGCCATGAAAAGTCACTGTTTCACTGCTGATGTGCCAACACAGAGGCTGAAATCATCCTACAATTGATGTGATGACACATTTGAATTGTAGGTCAAAGCAGAGTCTGTAAGGAACCTTTCTGGCTGTAAACTAACATAGACTGTGCTCTTCTGATTAAGAAATTAAAAAAAAATGGCATTTTTTTGCTACATGGAAACACTTCTAAATCTGCAGCACCCAGGAGCTCTCTCTCCCTCTCTCCCCTGGAGCTAAGCCAGGCTAAGGTGTCATTTACTTTGTTCAGCACCTCACACAGTGGAATCAGGCTGGGCTGCTGTGTGATGCCCAAACTCTCCAGGGCAGGAATTGCAGACCCAGGAAGAGTCACCCTGACTTCTGTTCATCACAAACCCAGCTGGGTCAGGTCACCAAAAATCCCTACTCTCTTCTTCCTAGTCCTCTTGCACCCCTTCTCTGCTATTAACTTACTTCTGTCTAGAAATACACACTGAACATGAACAGATGGTTTAACAGCCAGAGTTTTAAAGGAATAATATTCTGGCTCAGAACACAGACTTTCAGGAATGCTGTCAGGTGACAGCATTTTAACAGAGATCCCTTAAAGAACATCTTATTGACAATAAAATGGCTTTATCCATGCTCACATGGCCTCCTCTGTTCACAGGAATACGACTGAACCATTCCTCCCCACACTCTCTGTTTTATATTCAGCTTTATTAACTCCTGGTGAGAAACCAGTAAATCCAAGGCTTTACCCTATTTGCTTCTCCTCCAAGTTTGAAAATCAAAGTTGTCTTGAGGATTTTAACTATTTAAATGTTGCTAAGTTACAGAGGAACCTACCACAATAGTTTTTACCAAAGGACTTGGGTACCTCCAGAAGTACCAGATTTCTCAAAATGTCTAGATGGTGCAAGAGACAAGCCCAAAAACTGAGCTGAAGATTCTTGAGCCTTGTTTACTGTGGCAGCAATGATTGCACAGCCCACTTCAATTGTTCTGCTTCTATTAAAAACTAGAAAATCAACGAAACAAAAAAAAACCAAACCAAAAACTTGTACTTTTCCTGCTTTAAAAGCACTGTAGTTTCCAGGGTGTACAATGACCAGCTCAAATGCTGGTTTTGCTTTTCTGAAGGACTGAAAATTACCAGCAAGCTCATTTTCTTTCCAAACTGGAATACTAAAATAAAACTCACACCTCAGAAAAATATTCCACAAGAACTTGCTGCTCATAATGAAAACAATTATTTTGTGACATTCTTTCGCTCAATTTTTCCAAAGCCACGGTGTCTAATTTTGATTTTAGGCACTCCATGCTTACAGTAACCTCTGAGGCACAAATGAATGAAGATGCAGGGAAGTCACCATACCTGTCTCCCAACATTCTCCTGGAAGGCAGCCTGAGGAACAGAGAACAAACACACCGAAACAAGTCAGGTTTGCTTTTTGATAAACACCAGATGATGAATTCAAAACACACAACAATATAAATGACCCATGGCTTTTCTGTTTTAAATAAAGTAAACTTTGTCAGTAGAACAAGCCCGCGGGGCTTTTCTGTTTCTGCATTTCCACATTCTGCTGTTCCTGGAGCTGTATGCAGCACTTTGGGAATGCAGGTTTATTAAACTCATCACACCCACACAAGTGCTTGGGAGTAGTGACACGAGGCTTGGCCCTGGGATGGAAAGTCAATGCCTGTAGACAACAGCAACTGAGGCAACTCACTCTTGTCTGACTTCAACATCATTTGCTAAGAGTGGGCAAAGTTTAATTCTTTGTCCATGAAAACTTTGGGCAAAAACCACGGAGACTTCAACACTTATCTGCAAGGTATGAGTCTGAAAGCATGCTGACACACTGGGCTTGTAAAATTGAAGACAAAAATTCATGTATATCTCTTGTATCGCAAAAGAAACTCAAAATCTTGCAAAAAGATGCAATGAAAACAACCATAAATTTAATCTGTCTACTTTGTATGGCATACAGGAGAAAACCTACTTAATTCCCTATTTGAGTTTTCTCTCTCTCACAAAAAAGCCCATTATTTGTATCCCTTTAAAGGCCATAAAATCCTAAGCACTAATAAAAGCTTCTGTAAATTTTCACTCTTAAGAGAGGGAAGATCATTGTTACTTGGACACTTCTCCACAGAACTGCCACTCTCTCTGCACACACAGCTTTCCAGTGACAGACAACATTTTTAATAGACACGGGAGAAGTTCCTCATGTTTACTGAAACGCCACAAGAATTTGGACAGCCAGAGCTTCTGTATTTCCTCCACAAACCCAGCAGCCCTGTGGTAATCCACCTGTGACAACAACAGGTTGAGCTGGCTCCTTGAGGATCACACTCTGCAGGTGGAGCAAGGGCTGACGCCAGCCGGGATGGAGCCGGAGCCTCCCGGAGCGTTCCCGAGGTGCTGCTGCCTGTTCAGGCTCCTGCTGCCTGTTCAGGCTCCTGCTGCCTGTTCAGGCTCCTGCCTGCAGCCCCTGCACACCTGCCCAGGCAGGTCCAGCTGCTGCTGGCAGCACAGGGCAGGAGCACAGCCTGGGAGCCCACCCCTGCCAGCAGCGCCCCGGGGCAGCACATCCAGCAGGGATGGAGCAGGAGCTGGGGCTGCAGAGGTGCCCTGGGGCTGCTCCTTGCTGGATGCTGAAAGCCCAGCTGCTGACATGGATCTTTTCCCCTCCTCTCCTCGCTCCCAAGCCAGGACAGCAGTTCCTGTCACTCTCCAGCATTCATTTTTTTTTCTTCTTCCAGCTTTAGGTCCTGTTTTATGCTACCTTCAATGTATTTCTGTGGGCATAGGCTGTACTTTATGCTCTGCACCTTCTGGAGATCAATCAGAGCTCATTAACCTGTAGCCAGTTATCTGAGCCCCCCCTTGGTGAAAAGAAGGCAATTAGATGATAATCTTTTAGCCCATTCCATAAAAAAGGGTATGTTTGGGATGCAGAATGTATTTTCTGATAACTCTGGTTTATCCACAATCCCAGTCTAATGGGGTTAGTGGTAGACTGGGCAGTGCTGGGTTAGCAGTTGGACTTGATGATCCTAAAGGTCTTTCCCCACTTAGATGATTCTGTATTTTATGCTGCTGAGACCCTTTTTTACTCAGCACATGCACATTTCAGTGAGGATGGCATTCTCCCTCATATCCAAGGGATTACATAGTTTAACCACTGCATTACAATGTCATTTAACAGACAAGTGCCTAAATGATACAAAATCTGTAAAGCCCTGAAAATTCCTAAAAGATGCCAAATTCCTAAGAGATGCCAAATACTTCAAGTGTTTTTTGAGAGTAATTTTTCACTTTTTTATACAATCTCCTTCTGGACATGGAAAAACTGGATACAAAGGTACTTTATAATTTAAAGATTCCATTAAATCAGAATCAAGGTGACCAACTAGTCTGGCAACCTGAACACTCTTCTTTCCCACAAAAACTTAAAAAAAACATTAAAACATTCTCTAAAAATATTTAATTTGAAACCAGGTACTTTAGACTCTATCAACCAAACAAGAGGGGAAAAAAAAGCCTCTCTTTGAGATGTCAGAACTGAATAGAGCCCAATTCAACATCACTTATTCACCTGATTACTCCTTTGACTGATTATTCATGAAAGAGTTGCACAAGCCAGCCCAGAATGCTTGTGGAGCTTCAAAAGCAGAGTCTTGTTCTATTCTCTCTAACCTCAGGGTTCAAAATGTCTCTATTCACCATTTTATTTTATTGGTGCTCTGCATTATAATATATTGTAAGAGATGGAAAATCTAGTAAAACCTGTTGTTTATTTAAATATGTGTTTAACTGTAGTAATGATTGGAAATATTTAGCACTCCCAGGTATTTTTCTTTGAAATTGTAATAATGGCTGGTAAACACAAAATATTTCTTTGCCTTTCTAAAATAAGAGAAAAGGCTTTAGTAATTTCATAAATGTCCACCAAACAGGTGCTGGGTTAGCAGTTGGGCTCATTTTTTGAAATTCAAATTTTGAATTAGAAAGCACTAGTGAAAAAAATTAATGAGACTGGAGGTAGCTGACTTGCAGACAGCTCAGGAGCCTGGGCTACAGCAGAAGAGGAAAGTGAGGAGAAATGTGCTGGGTTTTGTAATCAGAAATGCAGATACTCAGGCTGCACTAAGCTCTCAGCTTTAGTCTGGCTGGTTTAGCACACAGCTCATGGTCAAACTACCAGTTTAAATGTAGAAACACACTGGTGATGACACAGGACAATTAAATCAAGCCACCAAAGGTAAGCAGCATGCTTGCAGTGGCAATTGTGTTATAAAGATTTCTCCTTGGTGTCTATACAAAGCCTGATTCTGAGGAGAATTCCTAGGGATCACACAAATAATTCACTTTTCACCACCTGTGCTCCCTAATGTCTTTCGCAGAAATTCCTCTAAGGAATTGATTTGAATAAAGGAACTTAAATTAGCCAAGAATAGCCAATTCTACAGCCTCTAAAATGTAGGAGTTGAAGTCTGGGGGAAGCAGCATTGCTGATATTTGTTAATTGTACAGTATGGGAAGAGTTCTAGCACTACTCAGCAATCTGCAGCATCTTGGCTGAGCACCTTCAGACCCAGGAGCTGTGGTGGGGTTGCTCAAGCACTGACTCACTTCCCCAGCAATTACGCTGCAGCTTCATTCAGCAGCTTCAACAGCAGCAGAGGTGTGGCTGCAAAAAGTGAGGATGCTATCCAGGTATCCCTGAGAAACCCTCCTGATGTTATAAACACATCAGCTTGCAAAATTTCAGTCAGAAAAGTCAGACAGACCTGGTAATATGCAAATTGCAAAGACTGTCTTTTTTTTTTTTTTTTTAAACACATTCACAGTGACATTTATTGTCAGGAACAGAGACATCTGGCTCTTTGGCAGACACTCACTCTGGTCCTGGTGTGAGCTCATACAGTTATAGGGTGGAGTTTTTTACATTTGCATAAGATCATTTGGTTTATCTGTTAAAAAATAGAATTCACACTTTTTTTAAAAGAAAGCAAGTTCAATATCTACGACACACAGACTCGAATTCTCATAGATAAGATGTCCATTCCTTCTTCTCAAATTCTGTAGCTATGGCAATCTGTAATTCTCCATCACTTCTCTTCTCTTAAGAACATTCCTCTCAACAGCATAAATATTTTCTCCAAAAAGTTTCCACACAATATACCTTGGTGTCAGTCCTATTCACTGCCTAACAGTATCTGACCAATGGATTTGCCACTCTTTTAAAAATTCCCAGTCCTATGTAAAGAGTCTTATATAACAACTAAAAATACATTTGAAGGAGAAAGATTATTCTAGAAATTTTCAACTTACCATGATTAAAGGGTAACAATGATTAAAGATGCACAATCAGGAAAGCGTAACCTCACAAAACTCCCCAGCTTGGAGACTTGCAAAAGAGCTGTGTATTATGTAGGACCCTTTTGTCTGTGATCTTGTGACTAAAAATGCTAAATAATTCTTTCTTAGATACTTTATCTTCATCATCATGACAACAATACAGCAGACTGTTAACTGTGGCCATAAATCAAGATGTGCATCTGTGGATTATGTAATTTAACATCTAAATTCACATGATACTTCTAAGGATTAAAACAAACATTTTTTTGGCTCCCAACATAATATTTTGCTTCTCTACTGTAATTCTACATAGTTAAGTCCACAAATTATTCAACAAAACCAAAAAATAACAGAGGCATGGAAGCTGGAATGTGGCAACTTACAGAAGCAGCTCTTCTGCAATTAACATCACGATCAAATACTGCAGCAATAACCAATGCACTGAGGAAATAAAACACTGAGCATTAGTACCAGATATATGAAAAGAAATGTGCAATGCCATCATTTCAACATTTACCCTTCTAAGCAGAACAGGCAGCACATCCTCTAAGGAGCTTATGATTTAGAAATACAAGCCTGAACTAAAAATCTGAGTTGAAGTAACCTTGTACTTTCTTGTTTCTTTAGTTTGCTGTGGACTTCCCACACCACAACAGCCACCTCACTGTATTAAAGGAATTTATGGAACACACAAACACATTTTTAAACACAAAATTTTTTAAAACACGTTTTACTGCACTGTTAGGTTTTCTGTTTTAAATAGAGCAGGGATTTAAAACCTGCACATAATCATGTCTAATGTGAGACTCTGCAATTTTAAATTGAAACTTGGAAATACAGTTTCTCAATAGCCAAATGTACAGCAAGTCTTGTGTAAGGCTTAAACACAATACCAAGTGAAGCAATGGAAACCTGCAGTTATCTCCACAAGAACACTCACATCCTGTAAGGCACGAAAATCAAACAATATGCAAATCCTGGAAAAATGAAACCTGCAAGATGAGCTGCAAAGCAGTTTTTTAGGGTGACCTGGAGAGACAGAAGGATGATTATATGAAACAATTTCTTCATGCATGAAGTCTGGTGACCCTGCACAGGGTAATTCTTCTGCCTCAAAAGAACTGCTGTTCAAAGATCTGCTACACAACACAGAGAGAGAGAATGCGTCCCAGGACATGCAGTCTGCAGCTTTAGAAATCCACCTCCAGCATTCAATTAACTTCAGCAACAAATAAACATCACTTCAGGAGAATCATTTAAGCAGAAAATTATTCCTTTCAAAGCCTGAAACTCTTCATTACATGATTTATTGACTCCAGGCAAAACCGGAAATAAATACTGGCTGAAAAGTAAATTCAAGATAGCTTTGCTTCAGCATAAGGATATTAATTACACTGATAATATCAAACTTCCCTGGGTAGTGGCTATCAGTTCCCTACAGTGATGAATACTGTGTTGTTCCAATTCTCTGAAATGCACAGTCAGCTTGGCCTCTGTAATTTCAGTTTATCTCCATTAGGGAAAGCAGGAGACAGAAAGACAGAATGAAATGAAAACAAACCCCAATAAAGTGTTCTAAAGGCAGTTAATGCTTTCTTATTGCTACCTGCAGGAGCAATACCCCTCTCTGCCACAAAGACAAGAGGAAAGAAGAGGTCATGAAAACAACAGAGCCTGGAAGAGCAAATGTTCAGGAAGCAGCACACATGGCTCACTGCTGAAAAACTGCTGGGTCAGATACACACTCTTCATACCATGCTTGCTAATTCTCTGGCACACAGAGAGGCTTAAAAATTATTTTAAAAGGACACTTAAGAAGTATATAGTTTTAATGATATGACTAGCTCCCATAAATGTTTTAATTAGAGAACTTTCAAGACCAAAGGAATTGGGAAGAAAATTATCCTTGAAACCAAAAAGAAGCAAATTTCTGCCTGACATTTCTGGTTATACAGACTAGAAACTAGAACAGCAATTTGTCAGATATGCAGTATTTCAATACTGGTCTTTTCTGAAGAGGGGAAAAAAGACCCAACCATAAAAAAACCCAAAGAAGCTCAGAATCCTCAGCGCTGCCCTCACTGCATCAAACAAGAGGTCATTTTATAACCACATTGTACTTTTGCATTCTTTCTTACTCTCCTGTTACCTTAAGACAAAGCTGTGTAAATAAAGCCAGCAAAGCAAGATACTGTCTGTGATGCCACCTGAGTCACTCAGTACTGCAACTAAACACTGTGTGAAGCAAAATAAAAACCCCAGGAATTCTATCATTGCCCTGTTACATTCCCAAATCATTCCGCAGTCACTGTTTCATCTTAATCCTTTTAAAGAAGTATGCCAACTTATCAAACTCCACAAATACTCTTTTGAGGGTCATTCCCACTTGGAAGTGCAGGCACAGCCTCCACAAGGCCAAGCTTAGTGCAGAGGGTGGAAACACTCTAGGGTGTCTTCACCTGTCTGCTTTGTCGTGGGAGTTTATGTGATACTGCACCAGGATTTCCTAACATAAAGAAACTGTTTATGTCAAACCAAGTGGGATATTTTTTTAAGCTACTCAAAGGATCATGTCTTGACTTGCCCCAAGTGCACCACACCTGCCTGCTGCCAGGCGGAGCAGAGGATGGCTTTGCACCCTCCAGTCCCTGTGGAACACCTTTCCCGGCTCCTTTGCACCCTCCAGTCCCTGTGGAACACCTTTCCTGGCTNACAACAGTTAAGTGCACAATAAACGCAAACAGAATTTAAAAAGCAAATTGCAATTTTATCAGTCAACTAATAATTCTCCCTTTCCTCATTATCCCTTCCTTGCTCCCCCAAGGACTCACCTATCTGGCTTCAGGGAAATTTAGAAGGACTCAAAATATGTCAGTGGGCACTCCTCAGCCCAAGTGGGTCTCAATCCCTTTCTGACAAGGCGGAAAAATCCAGGAAGCAGAGGCAGGCCAGGTGAGAGACATCAGAACACAGAAATAAGCACAAACACCAGCTGCCCTCAACTTACAAGCACCAGGTGTACCAGGCAATCAACCTGAACTCCCTTTACCACCTGTAGCAGGCACTTCCAGTCTCCACTAGCCACAAGCAGCAAGAAGCTGATCCTACTGCTATCCCCTGGAAAGCTGCTACCATCAATTCCAGTTTACCACCCTGAAGCTGTGAGAGGAGAAAAATAAACTCTCAGACCTCTTGCCTATTTGGTACAAAACCAAAATTTCCTTCCTGAGCCCAAAAAAGGGTGAATTGGTAACAGGACAGCAAACTCTTCTCCCTGCTGTACATCAGGAAAGGGAAATGCACAATAACCACCATAAGCCAAGTGGCTTTGAACAATCCAAGTTAAGAAAAGGAGATGAGACCAGTCAGGCTCGGGTCTGTTGAGCACTGCTGCTGCAAACAGCCCTTCTGCACCTCTGCAGCCATGCCAGTGCCCACCTGGGAGGGCTGCACAGTCAGCTGGGTGATGGAAACACATCTAGACTAAGGGTTTTTTTAATTCTTGAGACCAGAGCAGTTCCCCTGTTCACTTTATCCCATGGAGCTGTGTTACACCACTGCAGGAGCCACACAGGGGAAGGAGCAAGCACAAGGGCCAGCTCCAGCCACACTGCAGATGACTCAGATTTAATTCCTCCTGTTTACCTAGGAGAAGGTCTGAGGAGAAGGAGAAATGCTGTGACCATTCCCCTTTCCACATTTGCTTATTTTTGCAGTCCCTCTAACCCAGCTCACACAGAGCTCTCACATGTCCTGTTGGCCACCCACCCTCCTACTGTTCAGTGGATTATTCCAATCCAAAAATATGAAGTAAAATGGTGAAAGTGTAAGAAATACACATGTGGAAAAGAGCAATGAGAAACATGGTTAGAACAGGGGAGGGGAAGGGA